>JAQFVV010000333.1:0-600000 GCA_028023455.1 Epiperipatus broadwayi | reverse complement strand
AGTGCACTTAAATCTAGAGCTGGATAAAGTGAACTCACGGACAATAAAATATGAAAACGAGTTATAATTTTAAATATTATTAATTTAATAAAACAATAACAAATAGTAAATCAAAATATACACAATTATGTAACGAAAACGTGAGAGATTACACTCACAGGCGTTGCATAATTAACGAAATTAATATTACGTTTTATCTCATTATAAGTGTTTAATAAAGTGTAGTGCAGTATTGGAGTTTATGCTTATATTAATATGCCAAATTTATAGCTCTTTTGTAGTCTGCTAAATCATATGGAACTTTATAGCCAAAGTTATATAACTAAGTTAATAGCACTCCTGTAGCATACACAGGTTAGCATGTTAACCTAGATTAGGATATACCCTAATGCTAGATAAGCATTTAATATAAAAGGAGATAAAACTGGTTTATAATAGGTTTACCTATATACTCTATGGCACATATCAAAATATTAATAAAGCTCAAAGGTGTGAATGGGTCATTATTCACGGGCTTCAGCTTCAAAGGCTCAGTTGCCCTAAAACCGATCAACTTGCTACGAATAGGAACATCAGTAGTTCAGGGAGTCGGATAAACATTAATTATGAATAATCTAGGTTCTTGTGCCCTAGGTCTAAAAGTATGTGCTTTACCCGAACTAAGTGGATAAGTGTGGCCTCCACCAACAACTCATCAAGAATCATGCAGCAAGCAGAAAATTGTACATTGCGTACTTACTAAGGACACATCCGCAACTTATACATATATATAACGCAAATATGTAAAATTATATTATCGTGCCTTGAAATTAGATAGCATCTATTTGCATATCTATACAATCCAGTTCTCAAATTTAGTATTTCAAATATACTATTTAGGGACTAACTTAATTAGTAACCTGCATCTCAACATATATAAATCTAAGGAGGACAAAGCATATTTGCAGGATAATTACGAATAAAACATTAAAATGTGCTTTGAGAATATTCTGTGGCTAGTTCCTATGATGTACGAGTTACATATATAAATAGTTATAATTAATAACTAGAATTAAGCAAACTACAATTTTAACTAGAGAATGACTGATTATTGTAATATTAATACCCAAAAATTAATCAGTAAAATAATAATATTATCTCAAAACAGCGAGTGAGGAAATAATAATTCAATTATTTAATATTTATTATTGCGAAGATTTGAAATTATCTTCGTATATTGATAAGCTAAAATTATACTTATACGTACTCGCGGATTCGAGTTATTTGGCATATCAAATACATATAATATTAGAATAATAAAAAGTTATAGAATAAATTGAATAGATTAGCAATAGGCATAAAAGACTGCAGAAAATTAAACATTTAGTTTAAAATCGATTAGAGTTTTGCATTTTGACAGAGAATTCAATATTATACGTTTTACATTCAGACAAGATTTAAACATTAACATTTTACAGCTTTCTTTGTAGACTTTTAGTAAAGGTGTTTGGAAGGCAGGTTTAATAAATAGCTAGCTTTTAAAAGAAAGAATTGAAAATCACAGTTTATAAACAGAGCTCTGAGAGAAAATTTATTAATTTACCGGTCAGTTGTTTTATTTGCAGGTCAGGCACTTGGGACGGTAATAAGTTGACACTTTTGGTGATGATTTGAAGTTCATGAAGGTTTCCCATGGGCTGCTTTGCTGGCGTACGGCATTGTTTTATCGGACCAAAGTTCTTTTCCATTCCCGGGCAAGGAGAGAGATGGTGAGCAGTCGCCTACCTTACCCCAACATTTTAAAGGTGAAACGGACATGGATTCTACTTACAAATCACTTAATATATATCTGATCGATCCTTTGCAACAAAACTTTAAGTATTTATACTTCTCTAACTCTGGCCACCTGTTTAATTTTATAAGCTTGTCCGCATTTATTTATTTTAGAAAAATATATTTAATAGCAACAACTAGTAGAAAACCCCATTTGTTTATTTTAGAAAAACATATTTAATGACAATAACTAATTTAGATTTTGTTTTCTTACTTTTTTATCTCTGCAGTTTATTGCAACAACACTATAAAATTCTACGAATTGTTATTAGCATTTTAGATTTATAAAATGAAGTTCACACTATTTTAGGACTATTGTGTGACCTCCTTTAAAAATTGTTTAAAAAATTATAAGTTTCTTTGATGATTAGTGAAAAACAAATTTTATGACCATACAGGCAGAATAACAGCGGAAACGCTTGTATACATATGTGATTTCAATAATACAATAAAATTGGCTAAATAATTTAAACTAAAATATTTCTTAAAGTAAAATATTTTAAAATGAATATACATATCTGTAATATATACATATACTATTAAATTACAAACATACCGTTCGCATATATATACGTGATTTAGCATATATAGTAGTTTAAGGTTATTTGAATGGGTACTCTGAGAGGGTTTAAACCTGACATATGTTATAGGTGTGTGGGTAAAATACGTGAAACAGGCAGGCAGATAAAACTGACTGTTTCAATAGATAGCCTGAAATGTGTTTATATAATGAGAAATAGATTTTGCTATTTGAAAATCTCGTGAAAAATTAAACTTCTAAGTTTACTCATATTCTCATTGTCCCCTTGATGTACAATATATCAATGCATAAATCATTTTTGAATTAATATTCAGTACATAATAATTTTAACATATTATAAACTTCAGTTTGTAAATTTGTTAATGTGTGTGTGTTTTTAGAAACTACTTAGTGGATCTGATGATTCATTATCATTCATTGTATTTATACCTGAAATAAAAGAAGGATCCACATCAATTCAAACTCGATTAGAAAACAGCAAGTAAGTTATTGTTTTTTTATTTTTTTAATATATTTTTGCCATTGTATTTCAATTGGCATGGTTTTATCATTTTATTATGAAAAGGTATTTCATTATTTTAGCATCATCATCATCATCAACCATTATCAATCCACTGCAGGATGAAGGTCTCTCCAAGTTTAATCCATCTTTTCCGATCTTTAGCTTCTCTTCTCCACATCACCCCTGCACACTTTCTTATTTCATCCATCCATCTCACATGTGGTCTCTTTCTGGGTCTTTTACAATCTCTTGGAATCCAGTTTAAAATTTCAATTGTCTATCTATTATCATCTCTTCTAGCAATATGTCCAGCCCAACTCCACTTCAATCTTTTAATTTTTTTAATGAGGTCAGTAACACCTGTTTGTTCTCTTACCCATACATTGCGTTTTCGATCTCTTCTTGTTACTCCCAACATGCATCTTTCCATACTTCTTTGAGTGGTCTGAAGTCTCTGTATTGCTCTTCTATTAAGTGTCCAAGTCTCAGATCCATAAGTAAGAACTGGTAAAACACATTTGTTAAAAACCTTCCTTTTCAAACACATAGGCATATTTCCTTTTAGTATCAAGTTATTTCTACCAAAAGCACTCCAACCAAGTTTAATTCTATGATTAAGTTCTTCCATTATGTTTCCATCTGTATTAATAATCTGATCAAGGTATTTGTAACTGTTAACTTCTTCTAATTCATCATACTTTATTTTCATATTTTGAGCAAATCGATTAAACATTACTTTAGTCTTTTTAACATTTATCTTTAGTCCTACTTTTCTACTTTCATCTGATAATTCCTGCAACATATCCTGCAGCTCTGAAGCATTATTTGAAAAAACAACTACATCATCTGTGCAATCTAAATGACTTAAATAATCTCCATTTACTTTCACTCCTTTAGTTTCCCATTTTAATCCACAAAATACTTCTTGCAGCACTGCTGTAAAAAGTTTTGGAGATATGGAGTCACCTTGTCTTACACCTTTCTCAATGTTGACTTTCCCAGTATCATTATGTAATCTAATTGTTCCGGTTGCATTTTTATAAATATTCTTCAAAATATGACAATATCCTGGATCTATACCTTGATGATCCAATGCTTTAATCACTGAAGAAATATTTATAGAATCAAATGCCTTTTCATAATCTACAAATCCAAAACATAATGACAACTCATATTCATTCGTCCTTTCTATAACTTCTCTCAACACCTGGATATGATCTACTGTATTAAAACCACTTTTAAATCCAGCTTGTTCTCTTGGTTGGTGGAAATCTAATGTTCTCTGTAGACGAGTTGTAATTATCTTGGTAAAAATTTTATATAAAACTGATAAAAGGCTGATAGGTCTGTAATTTTTAATATCTTCTTTATCACCTTTTTTAAATATTAATATTATTACTGCATTCTTCCAATCATCCGGTACATCTTTATCATTTAGACATTTGGTATATAACTTTGCTAAAAAAAATTTCTATTTCTTCACCTGCTTCTTTTAATATATCAATTATAATTCCATCATTACCTGGAGCCTTTTTAAATCTATTTTTTAAATGCATATTTACTTATTTATTTACAAACATGCACTTATATTATTTAGACAAGTTAATTTTTAGATATCATTTAACTTTGATTGATTTGAAAAATAGACTGTATAAAAAAAATTTTCATAACTAAAATTCTGCTTAATAAGAATTAATATTTACACTTTTAAATAAAAAAATTGTAACAATTGAGAAGATATAAAAAATTAAATATCTGAGGGAAAAATATTACATATTTTATTATCACTTTAATTTTAAATTAATTTTTTAATTGAAAAAAAAAAAAAAATCCTTTTATTATCCAGTTTTTGATGTTAATTTCAGAGTGAGATAAAACTGCACTCCTTCCTTTATTTATTTATTTTTATTGTCTTCTACCTCATATAATATGTTTGCAATAGTGTTCATTTCTAAATGTAATCATATAAAAAATCATTTTTTGTTTGATGACAATATTTTTATGATAAAATATTGTTGCATTGATTATTTATTTAATTTATTTTTAATTCAAGCATATGCAATAAGAAATGCATATAGTATATTTATGTAAATGTATATAGTTTTCACATTTCATTTGTAAATCTTATATATAATTATGTGCTCTCTTATAGATGTTTATATATGAATAATGTTTAGTTTCATAGCCTACTTATATCAAGATATGTTTATATGATATCACTTTATCAAAGAATAGATTATGAAAATAGACATTGTATAATGTAATTTTTATGCATTTTTATTTTTTCCATGTAAAAACATATACGCAATATGTCTAGTTTTTAGAATATTTTTTTTCTAATGTATATGATAGCTATATTTTAAGTCATCTCTGTATAGAGTTGAATTTTTCCTATATATATGTTTTGTTTTTTTCTTATTTTTAATTGTCTTTCGTCTACTTTGCCTTGCTTACTTTTAGCTTTTATTTAGCAATAATATTAGTGGTAGTTAATCATAATAGTCATGCCAACAGCAAATCATTATGTTATAAAGCACAAAAGAAAACAATCATTTACTATTCTTGTATATTATGTTGAAAATTGTATGAATATCCAGAATGACAGCCAGGAATTAGTGGTATACAATAATAATAATTACACCCAATTTGAATGCATATTTGTAATAACTAGTTGAGTAAAGATAATTATAGTGAATGTTTTTGAGACATTTTTATTAACTATGATCTCATTAATAAAATGTTATTGGTAGCTACAAAAAGTAATCAAAAAAAAAACCCACTTCATCTCAAAATATAAAGTCATTATCTTCCCACCTTTTTGCATTGCAGCTTATGAGAAAAACAAAACATCATTAAACACATTAATACTTTCAAAGTATAGATAATCCAGGTTTTTGTTTTACAAAGTGTTTTATAGTTGAATTCAGTAATTTTCTTTTTAATATTTTTTTTTTTTTTATTTAGCAAGATTTTAAATACTGTTGTAAATTATATTTTGTATGTTTTTTTTTTTATATATTGACAAAAAAAATTTACTATTTAAATCCACAATCAATTATCATCAATCCCCAATGGGGAGTTATATTAATATTTATAGTTCCTGATGACTAGCTATATTTTAAGTTTTATGAAGAAATATTCTTTTTTTTTTTCATATACAACTGATTTTTTAAATTTTTATTTAACATGCAATATCTTTTCTTTTTTCTTTTTTTGTATTTATTTGTTGAAATGTAGTCAAAATTACCAGTAAAATGGCAATACATATTAGTAAATAAATTTGATGTTGGTATCCTCATAAAAATCTTGTATGATCATTTAACTCAACATTGATTGTCAACATGTTAATATATGTAAATACATATAATGTATTACTATTACATTTTTTTCTTATAAAGTATATTTATTTTGTATGATACACTTAATATTTTATTTAAGTGTTCTCTGCCTGAAGGCAAGTCAAGAAATTCTAGAAATAAAATATGAATTAGCTGTAAAATATGATTATCATTGTATATCATCCTTTGAATATAGTGCTTGTATTTCAAATTTAGAGGTACATTATAAATTTTAATAAGCTCTTTAATCATTGAGATACAAAAAAAAAACAAAACAAATAATCACTAGTTGAATCTTTTTTTATTATTCTCAACTGAAGACATTATTAAAAAAAAAAGTCACTGTTAAATCAAATTACTGCAACCATTATGCTCAACCTGTCATTTGAACTTTCCAAGTAACTAATCAAACATTTTTTTTTTTACACAAAAGATGTCAAATCTTGATTTATTTAGAAATAGAATGTCCAGGGCTGCAACCCAGTGATTCAATGGGCAGCAAGAAATAAATATCAAATATTTATTTTATGTAGCTAATATCTAATTAGATTATACCCTGCATATAATTATTAATAGTTATAATATTAATTTCTTGATATATCCTATATCATAAATAGTGTGACAGTTATAAGAAATAGGAATAATGTAAATATTTCCAACTGAAAAATTAATTTTATTGTGTGTGTGTTTTTGAGAATTGTTTCAACAATAGCAATATGCTATCATTAATGAAATTCTTCAAAATTTCATGAACCTGGATTTTATGAATTCTGCATATAGACATCGTAGATAATAGCCTTTTGTTATTTTAGGTATTAGACTATTTTAATTTCTTGCAGATAAAAGGTGTTGAATACTACATACTTTTATTTTTGGAAAATATACACACCAATAATTTGTGTCACAATAAAGGTAAGTGTAGAAGCTTTAAACGTATTTTCAATGTCAGGCTTTTTCCTTACAAAAATTATATCACTAATGAAAAAATATTAAAAATATACCAAACTATGTATTCTAAAACATGTAACTTTTGTTTTGCATAAATTGTTAGTTTATTTATTGTAGTAAATGCTATAGGCCATTTTTTTAGTTATTTTTAAAGAGCTGCCGATAAAAGTTTGCACCAGAGTGTGAAATACTCTTGATGTACTCTTGAAAAGGTCACATACTTTATTGCAATGTAAGAGTATAATTTTTTTTTTGCTAAATAAAATAATAATTATAGTGATTTTTTTGTAAATGTATAATTGCTTTAGGGTAAGCTTGCTAAGTAGAAATTAATCTTGGAGTAACTTCAAAACAATACAAAATTAAACAATGATTTAAAGATATGGCTTTATATATTAATAAAACACAAATGTAATATGAACATCATAAATTTTTAAAATGCACTTTTCTTCATCATCATTTTCAATTATTATTGATCCATTGCAGGATTAAATCTCACCAAATTTAATCTACTGTTTCTGATCTTTCACTTTCCTTCTCCATATTATTAGAAATTTTTTTTATCTCATCCATTCAACTCCCTGTAATCTTTTTCTAATGTTTTTTACATTTTTTTTGGAATCTAATATTCTTCATTCTTATAATAATATGACCATCCCAGTTCCATCTTAGTTTCTTAATTCTTTCAATGAGACCTTTTTGTTTTTTTTTATCCACATGTTTTTGCTTTAAGTGCCTCCTTATTTTTTCCAATATGCGTCTCATCATACTTCATTACATGGTGTGAAACCTTTGTATTGCTCTTTTGTTAAGCATCCAAGTCTTAGATTTAAATATGAGAACTGTAAAATACATCTATTAAAAAACTCTTTTTCAAACATTAGGCATATTTTAATGTCAGATTATTTCTATCAAAAGCATTCCATCCAAGGTTAAATTTTGTAATTAATTTCATATATTATATTTCCATCTATATTAATAATCTGATGAAGATACTTGTAGTTGTTAATTTCTTCTAATTCATGAATATCAATATTTATTTTTTTCTGTGAAAAACCATTAAACAATATTTCACCCTTTTAGCTTTAATCGTAATGCTTTTGTTTTTATCTGATAACTCACATTACATTACCAGACATTCTGAAACAATATTTGAAAAACATTCACATCATCTTCAAAATTTAGATGATTTAAATAATTTTCATTTAGTGTTATTTCTTTAGCTTCCCATTTTAATTCAGAAAATATTTTTTGTAGAACTGTTTATATATTTTAAAGCTTTCTAACTTAGAATCAAATGAAAACTTAAGTTAGGTAAATAAAGAAACTTAACATTTTTGATATAATAGATATTTAATTAAAGTTTTGCTTGTAATCAAAAGCTATTGAAAGCATTTTGCAGATTGAAGATTTATAAAAATAGTTAGTCTGCTTGGAAAAAAATTTCCCAAAGTTATCTAAAGATTGCAGTAATATAACAAATTAGATTGATTATCAATGTTATCAGATTAATAGATTTTTCAGCTATAATATATTAAAGAGTTTTGCTTTAAATTATTGATAAGAAATTATTATTATTGTGTGTATATATAAGTACTATACATGTGCGATCTTAATCTCTCCTTGAAAAGTATTTATCTATTGGGAGGGGGGGGGAGTATTGGATTGTTAAATTGTTGATGAGAAATCATTCTTATTTTATGTGTTTGTGTGTGTAAGTACTGTACTTGTGCGATCTTGATATGTCCGTGAAGAATATTTATCTACCATGAGAGAAGACGAGGGATTCTCCGGTGTTTAAATATTATTACACAATTTTAATATATTTTCTATTGTTTTTTTTAATAAAATTATTTAATAAGAAAAATATAATTATTATTTTAAAACACATTCCTTTTTTTTTTTTTAAAAAAAAGTCTCTTTTTTAATTTAAATATCTTTAGTCATTTTTTTATTTATTTGGGATTTTAAAAATATCATCTGAAAATGGGAATTATTAGAATTCCTTTCTTATATTCCCTCTTCATCTGCCACTATAATTACAAGGAAACATTCAGGTTCCAGGGAAATTATTTTTGACAAACACTTCTGCCACCAAGCAGCATTGTGACAGCCAGGCACGTGTTTGTAATTACCACGTCCTGTTTATTAGCATCATTTAAAAGCACTATTTAAAAAAAAAAGATTTTATTTTTTTTAATATAATAAAAAGACTAAATAATATTTTTCCACTCTCTTCATTATAGAGTTTATTAGTAATTGTTTAGTTTATAAATTTTACGATTTACATATTGCATCTTCGGTCTTTTGGAATATTTTTTATTCCATCTTTTTTTTTCTTGTATTAGTTATGAAGTTAAACGAATATAAAATAAATGTGAAAAAAAGAAATCAATTGTGAGAAGAAAAAAATTATTATAAATGTTTTTAATTTTTAAAAAAAGAAAAATACAATGCCGTATTTCACACATAGGTTCATTATTATTATAAGGGTAATAATATTCAGATAGTTGAATAAGGATTTTAATTAATAATGTACCGATTATAAATTGCGTTAAAAAGCCGAAAACTAAATATATATCTCAATTACATTATTTATTGAAGATTATGCACTTTGAGAAAGCATACTAAGAAACCACTTTGAGGAGGAGATAAACCAGTTCGAATCCTGCCTTATTCTATAATATTGTTAAACATTTATTATGTGTTTGATCAACTATGTTTTATAATTTCTAAGATATTAGATTTTGATATGATTCAAATCTTACAATAAAACACCAATTTTATTCTTATTCCAATTAAATCTGAATATATGTAATAATGAAAGCAACCAAGATTAAAATTCAAGTTAATACATATAAAGAGTAATAAGTACAATATATAGGTTATAGAATGTTTGTAATAGAATACAATTAAAACAAAAATATGACATATTAAGAGATTTATTTTGGCTAAAGGATTGTACATGTATCTTTTTCTTCTAGTAATTATCTACACTCAAAATTAGATGATCATGAAAATAGCAAGATGATGTTAAGTATTAGTTTTGATTACTACTTATAATTAAAATTGGATAAATAATAATATAAAATATAAAAACACTTTTCAGAGAAACACTTAAAGTGTTAAGCATTAGTATTAAACACTTTAAATAAAAACTACTTTTAAAATCTTTTTTAATTCTTAGTCTGTATCAAAGCTTCAAATAAGCTAAATCAAACGAAAAAAAAATTCTTTATACATTAGCTGAAGATGCTTGATCATTCAGATGCTGTTCAGTAATAAGGAATACATTAGAATTAACTTTTTCAATTGCAATTTTTTTGGCTTTTTCACAATTCATAAGTTGACACTTAGCAACAGCAAAGATTTATTGAAAAATGATTTCTGGAGCGGTAGAGCATGTGTCAAAACTTATGCTTTAAAAATCAGATCTTCATTTCATTTTCAGTTAATTGAAATTCATTGATACTGATTTGCTTCAGACCAAGAATATAAGCAAGAAAATAAGCTGGAAATGTCATATCTGTTTACAAATTTATTTTTCATAATCTATTTTTATAAAACATCCTATAAATATCTTTACTCCAGACAGTGAGCTCAATTGAGTTCCCAAAAAGCCTTTATGAATCAAAAATCTTGCATAAAAAATAAGCAATTACAATGAGTTTGTTATCAGCTTCTAAAGACAAAACCTTATTGTTGCAGCCACATTGTTCAATTTTCAGCAATTCATTTTATATCTGTATATGAAAAACATTTAATTTTACTGATAGATAGGATATTTTTTGACCTGCTTCTCAATCTTCTTCCTAAAATTTTGCCTTCCAAAATATTTTGTATAAATTAAATATGACCCAAAAACTTAATCTTTTTGCATTTTTATTGTATTCAATAATTCTCTTTTCTATGGAAAAAAAATTAAATTGTTACCTTAAATTCAAATATAAAAACAAAGCGTGAAATTGAAAAAGAAACATTTTATTAAACATATTTTTTTTTTTAAAAAAAAAAAAGTAATAGCATATATAAGCGATTTAACCCACTGAAAAAAAACAATCAAATTAAATTAATCTAGGCCTAATACTTTCGAGGTTTTCCCTCATATTCTTGGCCAAAATAAGTTACAAACCATTGCTGTAATGTTACTAAACAATAATGTATGCAAATGCATATGCAAATTAATTTGTCCATTTAATTTGATTGTTTTTGGTTTTTTTTTATACTGGCAGCTTCTTTTTCAGCGGGTTAAATCACTTATATATGCTATTACGTTTTTTGGGAGAAGTATTTTAAATTATTTTTAAAAAAAGTACTAACTTATAGGTAAATATAATTTATAAAACATTTCAGTAGATATAATTTTGATTTTTGAAAATATATATATATTTCATTGATAGCCTACCATTTTGCTTTTTATGTAGCCAAATAGTTAAATATTTATATGGATGTTTCCAAGAATTAAAATGGATTATGCTACATATGTATTATATTTATATATTTTTTAAAAGATGTAAATTGTACATCTATTTATTGCATATGTATGAAATTCAACTATAAGTTCAATACTATTATTCCAAAAGTCTTAGTTTTTGATTTTTTGGATTTGGGAATTTTAAGAATTTGTACAATGGATTTTTAATTACCATATGATCTAGAAAAAGAAAATGCTTAAAAGGTATTTTTAAAGCTATTGCTGTGATAAAAATTATTAATTAAAGCAAAATTATATTTAAATTGTATAAATGAATAAATTAATTAATCAGTAAGCTTTATAAGAAGTTAGAGCACCGTAATTGTCAGAAGCATGATTTTTGATGGAGGAATAAGATTGGAAGACTAGAACAAAATTAAACATAATATATTAATAGTGTAATTTATTAATGAATATTGCTTAAAAAAAATTAACCAAAAAAAATAATTAATTATATTTATGTAATTATAGAGAAGTATTGCATATATTCAATAATAAAACTTGTATAATTTTTTATATAGTTTCGCAATTTATGATTTGACACAAAGATATTTTGAAATCAAAAATTGTCTACATGGGTTGTTTTTTTTTCCATTCTCATTTGTTTTGAAAATGAACTTTTGATGTAAAAATCAAATTTAGTGCTTTTATAAATCATATATAATTGAAAATCAATGTATATTAAGGTATTCACATAGTTCACTAATTAAAAATGTTTTGACTGATTTTTTAGCAATTCATTTTTTTTTTCACTGATAAGTGTGCTATGAAAATTGTAATCTTCATGTATTGCAATGTCTTAAAGACTGACAGAAAAATGCTCAAAAAAATGAAAGCTTTTGAACTTATATATTTTAGACGTATATATTTTATCTTTATATAGGATTTTAAAACATCATTTACAAATGTCTTTAGATTTTTAGATATAGAAGATAAAAATTAAATCATTTACAGCTTTGTTTTATATGTATGATTTTATAATGATTGAAAACTTGTTTTTATTTATAAATTTGGTTTTATTTGAAAAGATTATTTTTGTTCACTTTATTTTAAAATGTATACATGTACATGGTGTATTGTCCCTATTAGTATTACTCATTACATTATATTATAAAATTCTAATATACATTAATGAATTAAAATTAATTTTTATTGTCAAGAGCTAAAAATGATTACTCTGTTTTTAAATCACTTGTGTATATTTTTTCCGGTAAAACTGCAGTTTACAGGTCACAATAAAATTCGAAATTTGTTTCACATTTTTCTCACCAGAGTGTTTCTTGTCGAATATTTAAATAAGAAAATAATTAAAAATAATTAAAATAATAATTAAAAAATAATTAAAATAATAACAATATATCCTACCAACATTCGTAATTACTGTCCAAATTTTTCTCACCAGTGTTTCTTGTCGAATTAGTGTGGAATTGTTACATTGTCTTGGCGCACATTTTACAAGTTTTCCAAAGTTGTAGCACGTGTTTTTTAACTTCCAGCGTAATTCATAAAATGAATCCTTTAAATGGTAATGTAGTTGTAGTACCAGAAAATGAACTGTTACATGCTGCAGATATTCGCGTAGAAAATTGGACATCGTTTCTGTTGGCAAATGAGCTTCGAACTCCGGAGTTAGCAATGAAGTGGTTAGCAAGGAGGTGCCTGCTTAAAAATAGTACTCTATGCCAGCATTGCGGCGTGCAGTGTTCTCTCATCAAACAGCAATAATGTGGAGATGGTCACAGATGGCAATGCAGATTATGTCGCTGTCGTGTATCTATCAGAAAGGGTTCTGTTTTTTTTAGAAGCCATTTATCCTTCAAGACAATTATGCTTATAGTATATTATTGGGCACATAATTTGCCACAGTGTTTTCTTGTTCATGAGCTAAGTGTAAGTTGGCACACTATAGTAGACTGGGCAAATTTTTGCCACGAAGAGTGCGCAATGTATTTTCACAGACATCCAACGCAGGTCGGTGGATTTGATGATAATGGAGCACCTAAAATCGTAGAAGTTGATGAAACGAAATATTTTCATCGAAAATATCACAGAGGAGCAATTCAAGGTCATTGGGGGAATAGAGAGAAATTCAGGAAAGTGTTTCTTGGTAGATGTCCTTAACCGATCAGTTGCGACTCTCGAAGCAAAAATACAAGAATATATTTTACCAGGGATCCACATCATTACGGATGGATGGAGTGCATACAACAACTTAAGCACAATCTGTAATGGTATATATATGCACTCTGTCGTCATACACCAGGAGAACTTTGTAGATCCTCATGACTCTGATATCCACACACAAAATGTGGAAAATATGTGGATGAGAGCTAAACACAAGCTGAAACATCAGTGCGGGACCAACAGTACTTTATTAGAATCATATCTGCAGGAATTTGCTTTTAGGACTCTCTACACGACTGACGCAGTCTTTGCTAATTTTATCGCTATTGTAAGCGAAAACTACAATGGACAGTAATTACGAATGTTGGTAGGATATATTGTTATTATTGTAATTATTTTTTTAATTATTATTTTAATTATTTTTATTTATTTTCTTATTTAAATATTCGACAAAAATACTCTGGTGAGAAAAATGTGAAACAAAATTCGAATTTTATTGTGACCTGTAAACTGCAGTTTTACCTTTTTTCCCTCTGTATATGTGTTAGGTTTGTATCATAATTTAGTGATTATATATTCTACAATTTTGCAGTGGTAGGATATCAGTCTCTGGAGTATAAGGTCCTCAGATCAATTCTAATTCTGGCACTTCTGGTGCTCAAACTTTCTTATGAACTACTGAGGAATAAAGCCATTAAATTGCTTTTTAGAAAGAAGTTTTTATCATTGGTATTAGAATCATTGGGGGAAAAAAAAATTATGAGCAGTAGAAAAAATTTAAAGCTAACATGTTTTTTTAAAATCTTTTTTCAGTGTGGTATTACAGGATATGTAATAAATTCTTAATATTTAAAAGAGAGTTTAATTTATTCATTATTTTATTTTTAAATACTTCATTTTAGAAACTTTAGCAACAATAATCATCTACAGCCGATCCTCTGCTTTCATACCTAATTGGTTTTTGAATTATGTATGAAAGTTGAAATGTACAAAAGTAGAGCAATAATAAAAAAAAAACCATTATGTTTCTATTTTTTAAAAAAAGTTCAAAGGATTCTTAATATATAACAAATTTTTATACTTTGAAAATGTTTTTTTATCTAATTTTTTATTTTGAGAAAAAAATGAGGCTAAATACAGTATATAGACATGTGCGATACATGGTGGTCGAGAGGTCAGCGCGACTGCCTTGCACTTGCAGGCAGTTGCCCGGGTTGCGGGTTCACGTCTCGACCGATGCTATGACACTTAAAAATATATATATATTTAGGATCTGGACAAATAATAATAAAAAAGTTTAAAAGCATAATGAAAATTAACTTGACAGTGTATGAATTTGGAAACATTTCTTAATTTTGTTCTTGTATTTCATGATTGAACATATTATTGATCAGCTTAAATTTTATATGCCCCACTGAAGCAAAAGATTCATCATTTTTATCTCAATCATATGGAGATTATGAGATCTTGATTTTCTTTTGTCCATATCAGCACTGCTGTTATTTTATTTTTCACTCGTGTTTATGAATTTTAAGGATGAATTTTTCACCAAAATAGAAATGTATATAAAATATTAGCACACGTCCTAACATAAACTGACAAGACACAACATATTAACACATATGCTAACTCAAGAAATCCCTGCTCAAGATCGAACATGTGATGCTGAAAATGGACTTGGTTAGTGTCAGAGAGGTAGTCCATGGGAAAGAGAAGATCATTACATGAAAGTACTGCATTTTGTCAAATCAAAAGTACGAAATGTGTATGAAATAGCAAATTGTATGAAAATAGAATAAATGAAAGTACAGGACCACCTGTATTTTAATATCACACTTCCTGATTATTGTGGAATTCTTATTGCCAGGAATTAAAAAATATAAGATTTCACTATGTGTATGTATTTGTTTTGCATTTCTAATGTAAAAATTTAATTAATACTCAAGTATTTACATGTGCATTTAAACAAATAAAGTTAGATTAAGTACAACATATTTCTTTTCTTAATTTATAGGTACACAAGAATATTAATAAATAAAAATATTTTTTTACGTTTTATAATTTTCATTTAAATATTTATTTACATTTCTAGATGTTTTTTTTTTTAAAAAAATTATGATTAGTTTTAAGATTTTTAAAACGAAATTTTGCAAAAATAAAAGTACTGCATCATATTTTTCTTTTAGAATAAAACTTCTTAGCAAGAGGGGGAACAAATCTAAAGAATCATTAGAGAAAAGATTTTAAACTTTTTTCTCTCTGTGTGTGTAAAGAAAACTCCTTTTATAACATATAAAATAAGCAAATATGAAATCAGACTAAAAATTAGTCTGTAAAAATAAAATGTTTGTAAAACTTTTAAAAATGTAATTAATTAGTTTATAAAATTTCAGATTGATAATAAAATCAAAAGTTGAATTAATTAAAAAACTGTAAACTATCTTATCAAGGTAGTAGATGAATCTGAATGGATTAAGATTAAGGCAAATGTAAAAATCATTAATTAAAGAAATGTTAAATTAATTAAAAGATAGATTCAAGTCAAGATAAAATAAAACAATGAGAGTTAAAATATAAAAGTTACATCTTGGTTATTGTTCTTCAGTCTGGTCTGCATTTTTTCTAGTCATCAATTTGTTAATAGTCGGGTTTGTGATATACAGTTTGCATTGCTATTAGCCTGGAGTTCGGATTCTTTCTAAAGAATGCAGAATATTCAGAAATTATATATGCAGTAGTAAGCCAATCATTACTGCTGCAGTCAACACTATAGTAAAGGCCACATAAGCCATAGAAATGTTCAACAGGGCTTCAAGCTCTCAGCCATTAACAATCCTGCCTGAATCAGTACCGGAAATCAATGCAAGATTGTAAAGTAGAAGCTGTCACAAACTCTCTCATTGTCAACACAAAGAATGAAAAACAAGCCCTGGAACAATTGATGGAGACCAAGTAAGCCAATCATTACTACTGCAGTCAATATTAATGGAGAGGCCACATAAGCCATAGAAGTGTCCGGCAGGGCATCAAGCCCTCAGCCATCAACTATCCTCTCAATAGTCAACATAAACCTGGAAGGAAAGCCATCGATGGAGGAGCAAAAGGCCAAACTGTTGGAAAACAAAACAAATGAAATCCCTAGGTAAAGATACTTTTAAATATATTCTGATCATAGTCTAGTGTCTTTATTTTAAATAAATGAACTTTAATTAATGGATTATTGTAACTATAGCTAAAGTCATTTATATTTTTCTTATGTCAAATTTGTTCTTAAAAAAGGCAAAACTCTGTTTATGTATTGATCATGTGATGTTTATTGCCTTAAAATCTGTTCTTGTTATAGTGTGTTAGATATATGTATGCGTAAATAAATATTAATGTTTGCTCGAATTGTTATTTTGTCTATTTTCTCTTTCTGTTTTGTCACTGCATCACCAGTAAATTAGTATAGACTTAATTTATGAATAAAATAAATGTGCTGGACCCTGAGACAGAGTGTTGTGAGCTAGTCATGGGATATTTCAAGCACTGGATTGTGTGCCTATCATCCAAAGTATGCTGATTATATTATTAACTTATGATTAGCTGGCACCTGAGGTTGATTCTCAAAACAAATAAAATGCTTTGGATGGCAGGGGTTTGAATCTAGCAGTCAAGATGGGCCATGGTCTGGAAATGTGATCATGTTATGTTTTTGCATAGATTGATCTGACTGGGTATTGTTAGTGGCTCTGCTATCAATAGTATTTTTTCCTCTACTTGAAGAGTCAGTCCGTTCATGTAAAATTAAAAATTATATTAAACCTATTTAATTTTATTTAAATGGACCGGTACAAAGGCTGTCCAATGTGGGCAGCAAAGTGCCGTAAATTGACCCAGCATAATTAAAGTTAAAGTTTAAATTAAACGCTAAATTGCATAGTTATAAAAATTAAAACCAGTGAGCAGTGTGAGAAGAGAAATAGACCAAGGCAAACAATTTGTAATATTGATAAAATAATTAATAATAGTAAAATATATAATGTAACTAAAAAGAAGAGAAACAAAAAGTGGTCAGAAATCATAAATAATTTATTACTGGAATTCAGAGTTGGTCAAACACTTCATTCGATTTAAATATTTAGTCGAACATTTCAATTTAAAAATAGAAAAAATAATGAAAATAAAAGAATTACCTGACAAAGGTTAGGGGGGTGTAGGGTTGATATTAGTTTAAATTGAAGTATAATGAGAATTTTGTTATTTAAAGTAAAAGAATAATCATTTTAGAGTAAATATATGATAATAGAATAAGTTTTTTTCCTTTGTAGAGAATCAAGTTATGTAAGTGAAAAAAATGATAAATAAAGTCTATATAATAAATGGAATGAAATTTATAATAACAGCTAGAATTTTTCTAAAAGAATAAAGCATAATAAAATAAAATCTTTCAAGTAGGTATAGATTGTATGTGGGTTGTTAGAGTTGTGGAGAATGTACAGATAAGGGTCGAGTAAGGTATGATAAGTGAAGACCATCAAGCTGTGTGAAAATACTACCTGTAACAGACAAAACGGGGAGATAGTCCTACAGGATGAGGATCCAGTAGACAGATTCCTGGGCCCATTCAAATCATGCTAGGAGAACTAGTTCAAATTCCTTATCTCATATATGCACAGTGGAAAAATACCAGCATAAGCCACAAATCAGTTTCATAGGAAGAAAAAATTCCCAAAATTTCATAATGTCTCATTTTAAGGTAAGCTGAATGTTCGTTCATTGGGTGAATATATCGATCTCCATTTTATCTTCTAGGATGCAGACCCAGTGGAGAAAAACATGGGCTCATTCAATCAGCTGCTGGTAGAGAAATCCAAGTATAGAAGGTAAAGTTTTTTTTTTAGCATGTAAATCGGACATGACATATTCTGTGATCCACTGTATTCAAACCCCTGTACACATCAGAATGATATATGTTGTCCCTGGTGGTCATCACACATGACATAATAATTGAGATCAACATTGAGTATAGCCTGGGAAGAAGAGTAGCTTAAGAAAGGTCATCCTCTGTCCTTTATTGATTTGTAACAATTCTAAAACTTATTTGGTAGAAAAATATTACATAAATAAATAAAAATGAAAAAATCAAAAATAAATAAAGTGTTAGGGCTAAAATGGGTCGAACAGGTACATTTTATCTCACAAATGGAGGGGATGATGTACCACTAGGGAATAGTGTTACATGTTTCATAAATTAGTTTTAAGATTTTTAAAATGAAATTTTGCAAGAATAAAAGTACTGCATCATATTTTTCTTATTGAATAAAACTTCTTAGCAAGAGGGGGAGAAATCTAAAGATGAACTAGAGAAAAGATTTTTAACTTTTTTTCTCTCTCTCTCTATGTAAAGAAAACTCCTTTTATAATATATAAAATAAGCGAATATGAAATCAAACTAAAAATTAGTCTATAAAAATAAAATGTTTGTAAAACTTTCAAAAATGTAATTAATTCATTTATAAGATTTCAGATTGATAATAAAATTAAAATCAATAATTGAATTAATTAAAAACTGTAATCTATCTTATCGAGGTAGTGGATGAATCTGAATGGATTATGATTAAGGCAAATGTAAAAATCATTAATTAAGGAAATGTAAAATTAATTAAAAGACAGATTCAAGTCAAGATAAAATAAAATAATGAGAGAGTTAAGATATAAAAGTTACATTTTGGTTATTGTTCTTTAGTCTGGTTTGCATTTTATGATCAAGTTATTCCAGTCATCAGTTTGTTATTAGTTGAGTTTGTGATATACAGTTCACATTGCCATTAGTCCGGAGTTCGGCTTCTTTCTAAAGAGTGCAGAATATAGAATATTCGGAAATTGTAAACACAGTAATAAGCCAATCATTACTGCCTGCGGTAAACATTAATGGAGAAGTCTCATAAACCATAGAAGTATCCGACAGGGCTTCAAGCCCTCAATCATCAACTATCCCTCCTGAATCAGTACTGGGAATCAATGCCAATTTTGTAAACTAGAAGCTGCCGCATACCCTCTCTCTTTCATTATTTGACATAAACCTGGAAGGAAAGCCATGAAGCCATCGATGGAGGAACAAAAGGCCAACTAGTTGGAAAATAAAACAAATGAAAACCTAGGTAAAGATACTTTTAAATCTATTCTGATCACAGTCTAGACTCTTTATTTTAAATGAATGAACTTTAATTAATGGATTATTATAACTATAGCCTAAAGTCATTTAAATGTTTCTTATGTTAAATCTGTTATTGTTATAGTGTGTTAAATATATGTGTGTGTAAATAAATATTAATGCTTGCTCTAATTGTTATTTTGTCTATTTTCTTTTTCTCTCTTGTCACTGCGTCACCAGTAAATTAGTATAGAATTATTTTATGAGAAAAGTAAATGTGATGGATCCTGAGACAGAGTGTGAGCTAATCATGGGATATTTCAAGTGCTAGATTATGTGCCTGTCATCTGAAGCATGCTGATTGTATAACTTATGATTGGCTGGCACCTGAGATTGATCCTCAAAACAACTAAAATGCTTTGGATGGCAGGGGTTTGAATCTAGCAGTCAAGGTGGGCCACGGTCTGGAAATGTGATCGTGTTATGCTTTGCATAGCTCGATCTGACTGTTGTTATTGTTGATGGTTCCCCTATCAATGGTATTCTCCTCTCTGCTTGAAAGGCCAGCCTGTTCACATAATATTAGAAATATAAATTAAAAATTATATGATAAAAGATGTTTAAACCCAATTAAATAATATTTTTTTAAATGGATCCAGTTCATTATAACAGATGTTTTTTTTTTCTTTTGCTGACATTTTTTTTTAAACATAAAAATGATACAAATCAAATTATTATTATTTACAAATTTTATAAAAAATTAATACTGTCTAACTGGATTTTAATTTTATGTAATGCATTGTATATAGTTATATATAAAAATAGAAAAGCATATAAAGTACGTGATAGTAATTGCTATTGTCGTCCTTGAAAAAATAGGGTGCTTGAAAATAGATGCCAATAATAGAATATTATTGAAATGAATTTTAAATTATCAAGTTTTATCAAAATTGTATGCCTAGATTAAGGATGGGGGATTAGGGGTGAGCAATCTTTTCAGTTGCCCTTTTTAAATAAGGTCCATAATTTTTTTATGTGAATTAAAAATAAAATAACATTATTATTAATCATTATTCCACATTTAATGACAATTTTTCCAATTTCCCTTGCAACTATTCATTGTGACATATTTATATTCTCGAATTTCTTTCTATGTTCTGAACAGAGCAAGAGTATACAATCGTTTATAAACTCCCTTTCAGGAAATAGTTTCGAAGTTTCTGCTTTTTTTAAAAAAAAAATTTGCTTTTACAGAATTTTCTGACTTCCTTTGGACTTTTTATTAGACATGTCAGCTACTTGATGAAGTTCCTTTTCAAGTTTTCTATTTTAATATTTATTTCTTTGCCAATAATTTTGTTGTAATAAGAATGTTTGATATTTAGTGCTCTTTTTTAACTGAAGTACTTTCCAGATATATTAACTATATTGATTTACCATTTTTTTCTATAAAAAAAAATGCATTGATCCATTTCTACCAAAGTAGGCAATATTCTGTATCAGTTTTTGTTTTTTTGCTTGATGATAATAAAAAAAAATAGATGCAAAATAATAATAGTAAAACATAGTAAAATTCTAATTTTGTTTTTGTGAATATACAGTTAGTCTGAGAAAATCACTATAAAAACAATGCCCTCAGCATTTTAGATTGAATCTGTACTCATATCAACATAGTATAGATAATTTGTTGGAATATTGCATCTCTGATGGAATGAACTAGAACTATTAAAAAAGTTAGCTGTAATTGAGAAAATATTTTGTTTTATTTAATTCTTAATTCATTACTTGAACTGTATGCATATTTCAATAGAAGTTTTATACAGGGTCATTTTATATAAGATTTAGAAAATATCCAGGGATCATATTGAAAGCTTTTAAGAACCAAAGTTGGCACCAGGATTGGAGGTTGCTCATTCCTGGCCTAGATAAAGAAAATGATTTGTTAATCATCGAAAAGCAACAGTTGTCAAAATGAAACAAACAAACTTGATTCCATGCATGAATTTTAAAGAATAACATAGAATAAATCTGAATAAATTTCTAAATGCTATAATGTTTTGAATATTTATATATATGAATAAAAAGAAATTAAAAACTGTATTAAGATGCTAAAGTAAATTTTTTTTTAATGGAAATTTAATTGTATAAGAAAATAAATACTGGATTTAGGGTGTGATATACATGTAATGTGATCATGAATAATGAGTATAGCCTATGTTTTATAAAGATTATGAGATACCACCACTAGAAAGAACATTTTTTTATCTATTGATTATTTCTGTTAAACTATAATTTGTATTGACTCCCCCTCCCCTTTTTTCAAATTTTAAAGGAAGTTTAGTATCTTTTTTCATAAATTATTTAGGTAAATTGTATTTCAATTTCTTTAATTTTTTAAAAATAAAAATTTTTTTGTGAGTATACAATATGGGGGGGGGTGGTTGATTTTGATTTAAATAAATTAAACAATTTAAATTTTTTAGTAAAAATGAGTAATAAATTAATAATTTATTTTTGTTTTAAGGTTGTTTCATTTTTTTTTAATTGTTGGTTGGTTTTTTTTTTTAATTAATTTATTATTTAAAAAAATTAAAAAAAATTATATTTTTTTTAAATTAATAAATAAATTAATTATAATAATTATAAAAAAAAAAAAAAAAAAAAAAAAAGCTAAGTTTTACTTCAGAGAAAAAACAGTAATGAAATGTAAATACATATGTAGTTTAAAAAGATCGCTAATAATTATGGAAATGTAAATGTAAGATATGTAAATTTTAAAAAGTAATGAAAAAAATAAATTCTGTAAAAATAAAGGAAACTTTATTTTGATAATTTAAGTTTAAGTCTAATTCAACAAAGAAAGATTGGTTTGCAGATGAATTAGACTTAAACAGATAAAAGATTGTTAAAAGATTGGTTTGCAGATAAATTAGACTTAAACAGATAAAAGATTGTTAGTTAAAAGTATTCTATAAAAGATTGCCGAAAGATAATGCAAGTAATTATTTTCAAGGCTGGATATAACTCCTGGATTTCAAATACTAAGGAAACTGTATATTGTTAAAATCAAACCATTAAACTATTTTAGGAGAAAACAAATTGAATAAATATTTGAAGCTAATTACTGTGGAATGTGAATGGTTGAAATTAGTTGCCAGATCCTATCATCATTGTAAAAATGCATTAATCAAATGGATTTACTTTTACATTGGAATGATAGGAATTTATCAATGAATTCAAGCAAGGAGAAACCAGTACAAATAGTGCACAATAAAAGAGTGGGGTCGTCAACTTTTTTCTACTCATCGCGTGCTGTGTTGTCGTTGCTATCATAAGGATTATGAGAAAAGCTGAGGGGAAAGTGCCTTACTTTTCTGCAATGATGGAAGTATCACAGAGCCACCTCTGAAGGTGAAAGATAGCCAGGTAGGGAAAATGTTTATAGACCTCACTGGTCTTTTTGTTATTTGGGTACATCTGAGATGGCCCAATGAGGATTGTGTTTTAAGTACTGTTAGTATAAACTTTTAGTATTCACTTAGGTCCTCCACTATTGCAGTGGCAATATTTGTTTGCTTGTTGGCAATTATAGCATTGAAGATTTAGAACTTTAAATCAAGGACTAATTGTTAATGTGTGTATAAAGAAATTAATGAATGCTATTTAGTTAAATCTTAACTGATGTGTATATATATATAATATGTAAGTAAATGTATTTATTTTTATTTGATAACGGTTTGGGTAATTAATATTTTTGTAATAATTGTTGGTAGTCAGCTTCATTGCTGAATATACAAAAAAGCTGGCTCAGTCTCACAGTTACATTCAAACCAGGTGCAAAAGTAGAGATTTGTTATAATAGTGTTTATATATTAGGGTCTTGTGTAAATAGGTTTGTTTTAGAATAGTTTAGTATAAACTAGGATTTTGATCTTGTGAATATATATATAATTAAATAAAAAATGTCATTGGGACAGTCGACAATAGCTGAATTTAATGTAGAAAATGTTGGGGAATGGCTGTTTTATACTATTCAGAAATTTTTTTCTTGCTAAATGGTATTGTGGATGAGAAGAAAAAATAGCTGCATTATTGTGTCCATCAGGCAGAAGGGTAATTGCAATAATAAATATTACAAGTTACCTATAAAAGATATAGTAACGTGAGGATATTGTAAAAAAGTTGGCCAATCATTTTAGCCCCAGTCAATCGAAGTACATAGCCCTGTTGTCTCTATGAAACAAAAGACAAGCAAAGGGTGAATCTATAAAAGTTTGCATTTTAATTTTAAGGCAATTAGCAAAAGATTGCTTATACAGGATCTATGTTGAGGAAATTTTGCTCGATCAATTATTTTGGGGTCTGCTTGATGATAGTCTGAGAAAAAAATCTGTATGATACAGATTTGAACTTTGAGTCAGCTATCAAGAAGGGGGTAGCTTATGAGCTAATATTAGCTCAAGCGGCCTGTTTTTAAAAATAAAACTGATAATGAGAATATAGATGTATGAAAAACAAATTGTAAAGAAGCTGATACAGTAAATGGATAAAAAAAAATTGATTATTTGTTTCTGCCATGATAAAAAAGGGTGCATAAAAAGCCAGTGCATGTTTCTGGGAGAATAGTGTCATAATTGTAATGTAAAATGACATTTAAAAAAGGTAAAGCAAAAGCTAGTCATCAGTGGCAGTATGATATAAATTTATATGAAATTGGAACAGATGATATGGTAAGCATAAATAATTTGAGAGCAAGGCTGAGTAATAAATTTATGTTAAAATTAGAAATGTGTAATAGAAAATCGAAATGGAAATCGATAGTGGATTGAGCACTTCGTTGTGCTCAGAGAAATTATAGAAAGTGATTTAGGAAAAATGCACTGACATTCCAATTAGACAGACAAATATAAGAGCTTAGATGTCAGTGGCAAAGAATTGTGTATGCTGGGCGGGGTCATCAGCTTTTCTCTACTCATCACTTGCTGTGTTGTCATTGCTATCATAAAGACCTTTGAGAAAAGCTGAGGAGAAAGTGCCCTACTTTTCTGCAATGATGGAAGTGTCCCAGAGCCCATATCTCTGAAGGTCAGAGATAACCGGGTAGGGAAAATGTTTATAGACCTCACCAGTCTTTTTGTTATTTGTGTACGCCTGAGAAGGCCCAAAGAAGATTGTGTTTTAAGTACTGTTAGTATAAACTTTTAGTATTCGCTTAGGTCCACCACTATTGCAGGAGCATTGAAGATTTAGAACTTTAAATCAAGGATTAATTGTTAATGTGTATACAAAGGAACTAATGAACGCTATTTAGTTAAATCTTAACTGACGTGTATATATAATATGTAAATAAATTTATTTATTCTTATTTAATAACATTTTGGGTAATTAATAGTTATGTGATAATTGTTGGTAGTCAGCTTCATAGCTGAATACACAACAATATCTAATTGTCATGTATGCATGAAAGGAAATCAAAGCAGCAAAAAAATCATTTAAACCTGGAATGTGTAGAATATGAATAGATCACTTATATGTTGACATTTAAGAGTTAGTGAGAAAATGTAGATTGGACTAATTCAAGAGAATGTGCTATCTACTATTTAGTAATGGATAACGAAAAGGAAATGTTTTCATTGTGAAAAAATTTGCATAGATTATCATTGAATATAATCCTGTGAATAATTGGTTTTTATCAATGTGATTTTGTGGAAGCCCATTGAACATTACTTTAATACAAATCCATGTTCCACCAATTCATCAAATAAAAAAGAAATTGAAAAATCTTAAATCAGATTCAGTCATATGCTGATTACTTAAATCTTCCTTATAGTGAAGCCTGATAATTTTTTCTTCATTATTCATGAATTTACAAGAACTAATTATACTAATGTGTAAAAAATAACTTTATATCTTCACAGAAGTTGTTTAGCAGTATGTAAGCAGAATTGAAGTTAAAGTTTAAAAATTAAAAAGTAAGCCAATTAATAAATTAAAAGGCTACACTAAGGGATTTTTTTTTCAAATTTTTTTGAATAAAAAAATATATATAAATAATAGCAGATAAATTGTAGTATAAATTTAAATCAGTTATGGAGAATATTCAATAAAAACTTAAAAGAAACTGCAGCAGAGATGATAACAATAGATCATAATTAAAATTAAAGATCAAATAAATCCTAAGATGATTAATAAAGTGGTAGAAAGAAGAAAATATAATATATTATATACATGAAATGGGTATAGGAAAATTTACTTTGAATAGGATATGTAGTAGTTAATGCTAGAAAAGTGTATTTTAAAAAGGAATGTAATGGTATTCAGAATTACAAAGAAAAGTTTGGTATGATTTGGTTTATAACTGAATAAAAGACTTTGATTGGGGCAGGGATCAGAATTGAATGGGAAAAAAAAATGATAAGAGTATTCAGTAATAGGAAGAGTATATAAGTGACTTGTTTGATATGTATAATAAGCTCTCATTTATATTAATAGAAAAAGAAAGTTAAAATAGATAAAAACAAAATAGTTTTAGCAAAAGCTGCAGCTTAGATGAAATTTGACAAAACATAGATAATTGATAAATTTCAATTAATGTTTTGAATGATGTTTTTAATTAAATTATGGTTAACGGATAGATTTTTTTTTTTTTTCAACATTTATAATTTGTGCAGAGAAAAGAATTAATATAGGAAAATGTAAAAATTTTGTGACTATAAATTTAATCTCAAATGTTGTTGAAAATATTGAACAGATCCATTTGTAACAGGTTATACATGTCATCTGATGAATATTTTAGCATTTAGAGATGGTATAGGCTTTAGAGATATAATTGGAATGACTATTGCTGATAGATAAGTAAAAAGAAAATCGTCATTTGTTTTATTCAACTTGGAAAAAATATTTGATAGAGTAAATTAGATTCATTTGTTTAATATTTTAAAAAATATATATTTGTTGAAGAGGATTGGGGCTGAATTATACATAAATATTTTGACTTTCCAAGCATAACACACATGTATATAGTACATACTTCAGTGGAAATAGTTTATAACGAATTTATTTGTTAATATATTGTAGAATAGTATGGTATAGTTTTTAAAAATGGAATAGTTTTAAATAATTTAAATTTATTTATTTTTAGTTTAGTTTCACCCACTTTAAAAATATATTCTTACTATTAGATTTTAATTTTTAAAAGAGCAGATGTTCATTTATATCTAAAAATTAATGGCCACTTAATTATTTCATATTTGGAACTAATAATGAATATTGAAATTTGCTTTTGATGGTCAATCATCACATATTAGTAATCATTTTTGGAAAACTGATTCACATTTGAATTCAAAGATTCATATTTCTATATTTTTTAAATTAAAAAAAAAATTATGATTTTTAAATTTTATTTTCATAAAATGCATCAGACATATGTATATATGAATTGCATACAACAAATTAATTCTATACCATCTCTATAAAGTTTTAAAAAATATCGAAAAAAAAAAAATCCCAAATAGATAACTATCCCATGTGTATCTTTATAAATTAAAACCAGATTCAATATAACTGATAAGATTTTTTTTTTTTTTTTTCGTGCTTATTTCATTTGGTTGAAGATAAACAAAATTACAGGAACTGAAGAGATTTTTTTATTATTATTTATCCTATATTGCTGGGAGTTTTTTTTTTTTTTCTTTAATCTAATATTTTCTCTCTATTTTTTATATATATTTTTTTAACATACAAATATATGCCTGTGTTAGAACATAAGTTTCTGATTCTTTTTTTTTCCTTTTCTAAAAGAACATAAAATGTAAACAATTTTTTTTTTTAATTTAAAAATTTGAAATTTTATTACATCAATAACTGCAAGTATTAAATGCATTTTTTTCCCCTATTATTTTTCCAATAAGTAAGAAATATTCTTGTAAGTGGTGATAAAAAATGGAATTGAAATCTAATTTTAAAAATCCTTTTTAAAGCTAGCACTAAATTTTACTATATGTTTAATGACTTATAAGCAAAGTTAAAATAAAAACAAAGTAGGCAAGTTTTGGAATTATGTTCTATAGTGCTATAAGTTACAATGTAAATAATTAATCCAATTGACACCAAATGGCTGCAGGAGCATTGTTCTATCTAATTGGCCTTTTTTTTTTTTTGATAGTAGACACAATGTTCATTGATTTCCTAGTTGCTTCATTGTGGCTTCTATTGATGAACAGAAATGTCAACAGTACCAATTAATGTAAGCTAGAAAGGAAGTTAGAAAATACTTGTGTAAAATCATAGTGAATGAAACTCTTAAGCAGGTATTATAGATTATTTGTGAATGATGATATTCTGTGGTTGTCTGTTTATTTTTAGGAATGATATTGTTTTTGTCCATGTAGATTATTTACTAATACAAAGGTATACAAGGGGATATGCATAGTTGTGGTCCAATACAATAAGATAAAATTTACAAAATCCATTTATATTTTAAGACTATATATATATTATTTAAAGTTGATGGATATTTTTAAGGAGAAAAAGTGTTTTAATGAAAGAGGGATCAAATGTAAAATAAGTAAAAGAACAATAACTTTTTAAAGAAAATAAAGGCAAACCAAATAAAGTCATATTTCAATTTTTAAAATGGTACAGACACACACACACAAAAAAAAAACCCCTATTTTTAAAATGTAGTTAGTTCAGCACTATTCCTAATAATTGATTGCAAATTATTTTTGTAAATTATTGGTTATTATCATTAGATCAATGCAATGAATATAAATAAGGACAAAATAAATTAAAAATTAGTCATTCTTCTCTCCCCCCCCCTCCTTTTTTTTTTTTTGACAATTTAAGAATTACAATTTTTTCACAATATAATGCTACAACCATTTCTTATTCAAACAAAACTGCTAACCGATAGAAAAATAGTTTGTTAAAAAGCTTATCAGATCTACAAAATCAAATATATATATACACCTGGGTCTCATTTTACGCGAATTTATTTAACGCAATTTTGAAGTTATGCAATTTGTGTTTCTTCAGAAGTCGAACTCCGATATTGCACTATTACTTTAAATAATAAATTTTGCGCACTTACGTCATATTGAAAATAATAGCACATTATTGGAATTCGACTTTCATCTTAGTAATTTCAATATTTTCAGTGCTTTATAATAGTAAGATTTTATGCAATAATGAAATTAAAATCATGATTTCCATATTTTATGTATACACACATTAAATTTTACAAGATTATAATGTAAATTTGTTCAAACATTGTGCGTATTAATTTTGCATTTTAAATCACATTCTGTTTTTGCTTTTTAAAAAAGAACATAATCAATTATTGATCATTTAGTGTCCGCAAGTTTATTTTTAAAAGGTGAGTAATAGCAGTGGGCACAATTAAATTTGACAATTAAAAATTAAAATCTGATTTTTAATTGTAATTAACAATTAAAAAATTACTTAAGGCGACCTGAAATTAATGTGATGTGAAAAAGATAATGAAACAGAAGTGGAACCTGTTTCTTTCACTGCAAAAATGATTCAAGAAGATCTTCAACTTTCTAATCAGTTGGCAAATTATTTTCTTATTAATGACACTAATCACGAACGTGCTCTTAAATTCCAATGAGAGCTAAATGGTTGATCAAATCATTGTCTCAAAAATTAATTACTAATCACGTTGTCACCAGAAAACCATTAACACAACATGAGAGTGAAGTTGGCGCTAGTTGCATTTCCTCTTGTGAAGAATCTGATTTTTTACCAGTTTGCAAACGAACCTGTTTATCGGCAAATAGCAATAATAATTAAAACGTGTTTAAAAAAATGTATGAATAAAAATACATATTGTTTTGAATAAAATTAAATATTATAGTTAAAAAAAGTTTGTCTTAATAATTTTTTTCAAATTTGAAATTTTTTATTAATCATATTTTATTTCCTTATTTTTTTTTTTGTGCGAATTTTAAAGTAATTTTACGTTGGTTCCTTTGCTTTTATGCGATTTTTGAAAAATCACAATCCGTATCCCCTTTTTTTCAAGATAAGTTACGTCTATTTTTGAGCGATTTCTTTTGCGCGTGTTTTCTGAGGAACCTATCTATTGCGTAAAACGAGACCCAGGTGCATATTTAATTAAAGTAAGGTAATACTTAATATATTTACTGAAAATATTTTATACTTGAAACATTCACATTTTTTAATCATAAGACGAAGTTAAAATTCTCAAGACTTGTATTTTCCAGGATCACCAAATATGAAGGGAAAACTGGGGTTTTCTTCAAGAAATTTGTCTTTTATCTAAAGTTACTCCTATTCTATAGAAATAATATAAAATTTTTGCAGCTATTAATTTTTAAAATAAAAACTCATGATTTCTTTTTTTTAAAAGGAAATATGTACTTTTTTTTCTATCATCATCAGTCAATATTTATTGAAATGATTATTTTTCTACTACATATATTGAGACATTATTTTACCCAGCTTTATTAATCTATTTGTTATTAATATCTGGCTATTGAAGTTTACTTGATGTCATCATTTTCACAACTATGGATTAAACATGTAAACATAACCATGACTCTCTTAATAAAATGACAACATTATGAAGCAACAGACTGAAGAATTTACAAAATCACATCTTCTCTTACAATTATATAGTGATTGTATTTAATACAAATGGTAAGAAAAAAAATCTTAAATTTATTTTCTATATCAGTTTTTTTTTTAACATGTTGGCTGTCATGAAATAATTGAGTAAAATCTTTCAAGAAGTTCATCTGAATTAAGATTTTATTTAAAGCAATAAAACAGCAAGGGTTGTCCAATTCAATCTAGTGAAAGCTTATTTTTGTTATAAAAAAAAAGTTTTATAAATTGACTTATAGTTTATATTCTTATAAAAAATTATTTGTAGAGGCCATATCATAACACATAAATCCTCACATAAACAAAGACAATTAATTCACTAATTAAATTATGATTTATTTATAAATAGATAATGTACATGAATAAATAATACTATTTAATAATAAAATATTTGTTTTATTCTAAGATATAGAAAAAGTGAAAATTCAGTAAAATAAATTCAAGTTGCCATTTTGAATTACATATGACTGATGACTAATCAAACACAAATTGAATTCAAACTATTGAAATTTCCAGTTTTTATATTTGTTATGTGAGTGAAAAGACTGTGCCTTATTTATATACCCCCTCCCCATGTACATATTTATTCATTTATAAATAGCAAATCCTTTTGTTGTATATTCTCATTATTATTAAAAACATTCTTATAGTACACCATTTTAAAATTCTTTATATTTTATTCAGTACTAGTTAATTCAAAATTGTGAAAAATTTATTAATTTTACAAATAAATAATTGATTTAATTCATTCATTTATAAATAAATCAGAGTAGAGAACAACAAATTATATTGTATTTTAACTTCCATAAAGAACATGTTCCATAAAAATTTAGTTTTTATTTTTCTATATCTTGGAATAAAACAAATATATTAATTCTGCCATCTTGTTTTTAAAATAAATAAATCGAACAACAAATTCAAAACAAGATTAACAGAATTTTAAGAATTTAAAATTTTGAATGTTTTCATTGCAAAGTACATTCTTTGCTTGCTGGCTTAATAAAATTACAAATATATCTACTCAAAATATTTATGTTATAAATTTTAACACTTTATAAATGCTATAGTTTAAAATTATTAAATATATATATATCACATTTTTAATAATGAAGAGGTTGTCTTTATAACCAATACAATAATTTAATTAATAAGATGTTTTTTTATTATTTCTTTTATAGCATTAAAGTATGATTCATAAACATGCGAATTAACTAATCTTTCATTTACACATTATTTTCTATAATTTTTTTTTTATAGTTTAGTGTTGCAATTCAATTTGTGTTTTCAATTCCAACTAATTTCTGTAACTTTATTAATTTTCTTAAAACAAAATTTGTTACCAACCTACTAATTCTATATTTTAAATGCTTTGTGCCTTTGATCAAATCTCTCTGTTAAGTATTCTTTCTATTCTGAAAGAAATTGTATCATTCTCTACTGTTAATTTATCTTCAGTGAAATATTATACTTTGTAATCTTTTACCAGAACAATATATACATATAATTAATAAATTAATTGAATCTCTATGGGAGCATATATATGATTTTCATTCTCATTGGTTATTCATTATGGTGTGAAATATATACATATTGAGTAAAGTTTATTGTTTTTAAATAGTAAGTATGAGGCTTTCTCAGTTCCATCTGCCTTCTCTGTTGGAACTCTGACTAGTTTTTTTTTGAAGCATCAAAACCAGCATTAGAAACTACTTTCTTATCTAGATTCTTTCTTGCTTCATTTTTTGTGGTACTTCAGATTTACACCAAAATTTTTAAAAAAATAGATAACATCTTTGTGAAATATAGTTATTTTTTTAATCTTATGATTATAGTAAGATTAGGATTGTGTACTTTATAGTTTTCAAAATAGATCACTTTCGGAAAGAAATGAAAGCATTCTATCACTGATCTTATAACTAATACAATATTTTAATTAGTGAAATAATATATCTTTTGTAGATTTAAAATATGATTCACTAAACATTTAAATTGGTTAATCTCTCTTTTTTATATATTTATTCTTCAGTGTTTTATTATATTTTCATATATATGTAATATAACATAGACATTGAAATATGGTGCAATAAGGGCAAGAAAAATAACTGAATTTTTATTGCATAAGATGGGGAATAACTATATCATTTATCATTACTATATACAAATATTATATAGAGTAAATTACACTTCCCCTTAGGCTATAAATAAAACTGCTGTTAATGGGCTATTTGTTCATAATTTGAGATAATAGTGGTTTACTCCATTAATTATATATTGGGCTATATTAATTTAATGTTTATAATTATTAACTTCTATTTGATTATAAAAACAAGATGATTAAAAATCTGATTCAGTCTTTATTCTTGGATAATTGATTATTAATTTAATAATTATTGATGCCATGATTTCATCTGTCTGAGATATTGAATGCACTCTGAATTGCAATCAGTGTTGAATAGCAACAACTTCAAAAATAGGTGGATTTATTTGAATTCATTCTACCCATGACTCTTTATCAATAGACTGTTATTTATCCGTAGCTTGAGGAAGAGAGTGATATACTCTATTAGTTATTTATGCATTGGATTTGACTAATTTAATGTTTATTAGTATTATAGATGTAATTCTAAATGAGGTTATTTATTATTTAATACATGAAATATAAATTTATATATATATACAAATATAAAGAAATTAACTGAGACTTTGCCACCAATTTTAGAAAAGATCATTAATGACAAACTTTTTGCCATTGTGTGTGTAGTTAATATTTTATTATAATCCTTTGTATTTAATGTAATCTATTTTGATTAGATTTTAATATTTTATTATAATCCTTTGTATTTAATGTAATCTATTTTGATTAGATTGGATATAGTTGAACATTTTTGTATATTTATAAAATGTACAAAATATTAAACTATCTACTTTTCACACTTAATTTTTTGCAATGTTTAAATTTTATTAAATAATGTCAGATATTTCCAATAGAAAGAGAGAAGATCTTTGAAGATTCTTTAGCAATCAAAATATCCTTATAATTTAATAAAATTTAAATATTGCAAAAGTTAAGTGTGAAAAACATTTTCTTAAGTATCAAATAAAATACAATGTTAACATAATATTATTTAAATTTGAAGAATAATTTATTGTTAAAGTATTTTATTAATTTTTTGTTTGTTTTAAAATAAAATATGAAATTCTGATTGCTAAACACAAAATTTTTGTGATCATCATTTATTCTTAAATATAATTTATTTCCTTACCTGGAATGTCTTTCTGATCTATTTATTGTCCTCTACTTTATTTGAAAACCCCACAGTGAATTAATTTTAATAGAATACTAAATCTGAACTTTCCTCATTCCACAACATTCATTTTAAAATTACTATTACAAGATTCCTTTTCTTACTAGTCTAATGAAAGAAATATTGCTATTAATTGAATATTGTAACAGCTGTTTTTTTCATGGGTATTATTTATTTTAAAAGTAAAAATTCTTTATTGTATTATTTTCCATAAGTCATTATAAGAATCTATTACAAATTGGTGAAGTTTAGTTTTGAAAATAAATGTATATAAGATAGACATAAAAGAAAATAGTTATGCAATAGGTGGTTTATTAATAATACGTATAGCAGGATCTAAATAAAAGATGTGATTTAACTTTAAATGATAATTTTATTAAATTTATCTTAAAAATCTTTTAATATTTTATTAAAAATATAAAAAAGTGTACATATGTAAAATCTTTTTTTCCAAAGTATAATCATTTTTTAGTTTTCTGTTCTAAATTATTTTAGGTTTTTTTCCCCCTTCTCTTTCATTAAAAAAAAAAATTTACTTGCAAAAAAAAAAAAAGAAATAACATTAATTTACATTGATTAAAAAAAAAAAAATGTCTAAAATATGTCAGCAGTGAAACTGGATACACTATTAATTTAGAATTTCCTTTTGATTAGCTTTTTTTTTTAACTTTAAACTATGTTTTCATTTAAAAAGTTGATAGAGATTTAAGTAATGAAGCAAATCCTTTTAGTGCTTTACACTTGCATGCATAGAATTATAGTAAATTGCTTTTACATTTTCAAAGAAACTAAATAATTATTTTGAATGACTATAAAATATACAAATAATAAACTTTCTAGCAAATGCAAAATGTCTCACAAGAACAGAATCCGTGATTATATCAGAATATTTTGCCTTCATAAATAATTGTTCAGCACATCAGAAGGTATGTACAGCTAAAAAGATTTCTCAAACAAAAAGAAAAAGGTGAATGCTTTATAATTTTGAAATACAATACTTGAGAAAATATTAATTTTATAACATATTATTGTTTTTAATGTGTGAATTGGTTGATTATCACTTAGTTTTGTTATATATATATTAAATGAGGTAACATTTATATCAGGCATATCAAACATGAGACCAGTGGGCAGCTTGCAGCCCATTCATAAGTAGTCTGTGGCCCAACAAAAACGGTAACCAATATGATAATTTAACTTTTAACAATACTGGATTTTTTAAAATTAAAGTTATGAAAACATACATGAATTAAATAAATACAAACACTCTTGGCCATATGTGCATATATCGAATAAAGTGAATTATTTCATTCATTACTATTCATTGTTATTACTTTTTTTTTAAAACAATTATTATTTTTGATTTCAGATTTTAATCACATTAGAAAGTAGTTTTCTTTATGATGAATCAAGAATTTATTAATTAAAATAATACCAAAATTAATATTTCCATTAAGAGTTAAAATATACTTCAATCTACTGCGCAATTTTAATGCCCATGTATCGAATATAATGAATGGAAATATTGCATAAGCTGTGAATTATTTCCTATAAAAAAAGTAGATATTATTTCATCCATCAGTTGTTATTATTATTCTTTTAAACAAATTATTATTATTTTCAACTTCAGATTCTAATCATGTTTCATTCAAAATATTCAAACATTAGAAACTTTATTTTTCTTTGTGATTAATTAAGAATCTATTAAAATTATGTCAGAATCCTCTACATGTACTAGAGAAAAATGATTAATTGAAGAACATTGCATTTTTCAAAAGAAATGGGAATTAAAATATTGTCGTATTCAAAGAAAAAATAAAATTTTGTGTCTGATATGTAGAACTCTATTGAAGTTTGCATATAATATTGAAAGATATTACAATACAATTCATGAAGAAGACTGTGATAAATATGTTGGGAAATTTTGTGTGCCAGATTAAAGTTGATACTTGAAAAACAATGAAGTATATTTACCAAAAACAGCAGCAGTGAAAACTAGTTATTTGATATCACATTTAATTGCTGCAAGTCTAAACCATTGACTGAAGGAAGTTTATTTTGCGAATGTATTATTAAAGCAGTGAAAGTATTGTTTCCAAAACAATTAAAAAATATAAATTTGACTCAAAATACCATTGTCAGAATTGATGCTGTAGTCGGGAATTTAAGGAATTATCTGAAACAAATAATTATAACATTTGAAATTTATTCCATTGCAATTGGTAAAAGTACAGACATACATGATAAAATTCTGCTAGCTGTTTTTATTCACAGATATGATGTAAACTTAAAAGTAAGTGAAGAGCTTCTGGAAATTATTCTAATGTACAATACAGTTACTGGAGTTGAATTTTTTAATGCACTTATAAAAATTTTGAAGGAATACAATTCATCTTTAAAAACCTACTTTTTCTTGCAACTCATGATGTTTTTGTCATGACTAATGTTATCACACAATTATAAAAAAAAGTGTAGAGAATAAGATATTTCTTTTCAAAATTTTTAATAATGATATGTCATAAAAAATGTCACTAAAATTGTAAATTATGTTCATGCATGTAGATTTAATTAATACAATTTAGAAAATTTTTAAATGAGATATAGTCAGTGAGTACAACAATCCACCTTATTGTATAGAAATTCATGACTTTCTAGTTTTAAAGTGAATCTTCCAATTGCTGGAAAAAATTATTTTTTTTAAAAAAAATGAAAAATTATGAATTGAAATATTAAAGGATAATCAATAGATAAAAAAAACCTGTCTTTTTCAGTTGACATTACAAATCATCTTAGTCAATTTAATCTTAAATTACAAGCAAATATCATGTGGTTACCATAGTATTTGATAATTTCAATGGTTTTCAAAGAGAAATTATTACTCTAGTAAAAACAAACTAAAAAAGAAAATTTATTTCATTATGAATGTTGCCAATTATTATTACCAATTTTTCAGAGTTAAAATTTTCAAAATTTTTTAATCAAATTAAATTCTTAGAAAATGAATTTGAAAGATTTTTGAACTTCAAGAAATGTGAAAATCGATTTCACCTATTTACTTCTCATCTATCTCTATCTATTGATATTGAAACTAATGATGTCAATTTTTAATTGGAATTAATTGAAATTCAGTGTAATTCTGTATTGAAACAAAAATATATGGTTGTGGAGATTCCACATTTTCTATAAATATTTCTCAGTTGGCTGAATTCCCAATGTGTTATGTGCAATTAAGTATATTTTAACTATGTTTGGTAGCACATTTGTATGAATAACTATTTTCAACTATAAAAGAATAATAAAATTGTAGGAAAAAATTAAGATTAACAGACCAGCATGTACAATCAATTTTAAAATAACTATAGTTCACAAATTCCACCAAAAAATAATATAATTTTATTTAAATAATATAAACTTTAAATTTAAAAAAAAAAAGTGTTTCTCTCTATGTATTTTTGTAACATGATTGTATTTTGTACATATGTTATTTTGTATGCATAATTGCAATGTTAATAGCAAAAAAATTTGCCTCTGTAAATTTGAGTTGTTTTTTTTTTGTAATGTGGATTGCAATTTGATCTATAATATTTACTGTAGCTCTTCCGTCATTTACGAATTTGATCTATGTAGTATGAAATCGTAAATAATGAATCATTGTGCATCATTTTCAGTATTGCTCTGTCAATAGATCCATAAATCTATATATTATTTTAAATACTATTTAGAATAAGAAATTATTTGAGTTATTTATTATTCTTAGTATAATACAATATTTAATGATTAAATGATTATAGTAAAGCCTTATACTCAATTTTGTTTTGATTTTTTTTTTTCAATAGATCACTGACTACAAATATTGCTTAAACATAACTAAATATAGGGACAAACAATTTATACTGAAAATTTTCCTCCTATCTTTTTCTCACTACTTGCATTTTTGGCAAAATATTTTTTTTGGAAAGACAGTTATTATGATGATTAAGAACTTTCTGAAGTTTTGCAATGTGCAACCTTTCTTTAAATCGTTAATACTCAATTAAATTATTTTCACTATTATTAGATTAGTTTCTTTTTTTAATATTACATTTATTTTCTCTCACTACAATATTAGAATATATTCAGAGACTAATGTGCATGAGAAAACCACTATAGTATCATATTTTTAATGTGCAGTAGGATTTATAATTTTCTAAAAATGACTCAAACTCCTTCATAAATATATTAATAAAACTGGAAAAAATAAACACTATTAAAAAGTGTTAACAGTATAAATAAATACTCAAACAACTTTGAAAATACATCTTACCACTTTCTGTATAATCACTTTGTTTTTATTTATTCTTCCACAACTTCATTATTTGTTCCCTTTCTACTTGAAAGCATTTACATTCAATTAACAGATGCCTAATATTTTCTATGACTTTCTTATACAAGTTGCAGACTAAATTACCCACATTTTTCCATTTATGTGTATATTCCTCTATTGCTAATGATCCTGTTCAAGCATTAAACAGTAAGTATTTTCCTTGCTTTTATTGTAAATTAAGTCACACCCAATATTCTGTTTACTTCTATATATATTGAAACTCTTTTTACTCTCCATACTAGTTCTACATCTCTCCAACTCCCTATTTTTTATTAATGAATCTATTCTTCTATCCCATTTCTTGCCACTATTTTGTATAAGTATACTGACATAAATTCTTTATCCAAATGTTCTGTCTACCATACTACCTTTCTCACCTATATTGTTCCATGTCTTTTATTCATAACCCAATCAAATACTTTTACCCATAAATTGCAATCTATCACACATTTTCATTTTGCTTTTTGCATTTCTCCTTTAAAAACTTGACCATTCCATTTCTCCTTGAATTGCCTCCTTTGCCATCCACACATCTGCATCTAATGCATGTCTTCCTATTTCTCTTTGTACTTTTCTAAGTAATGTAACATCCCTTTACTAGTACATAATACATCATTACCATATGTTAACTCTGCTACTGCCACTCCCTGTCATACAGTTCTAGCTACATCATATTTATTATATGAAAACAGTGATAATTTTTTTATCAGTCCCTTTCATTTCTTTGTTTCATATATCTTTTTTTTTCTCACATTCATCCAAGCAATTTCTTTGATTTCTTAAGACAATTTCCAAATAATTATACCTATTCACCACACTTAATTTTATATCCCCCAATAAAAATTATTTCTCTTCTCTTTCTCCAGTATTAATCATCATTATTTTTGGTTTTTCTTCACTAAATTTAATCACCATCTCTTTACCCATCCTTGCTCTTGTCTTCAGCATAACTTCCATATCTTCCCTATTTCTGTGCACAAGACGACATTGCGTGCAAATAAAAGACCCGATAATGTATATACTCCCATGCCACTTATTAATGGTATCTCTATCCCTCTTCCTAGTCTTTCTATTGTTCTCTCCATTTCTCTCTAACAAAAACAAAATAGGTAACATAGGGCATCCTTGCCTTAATCCCATCCCACTTTTTAACTGATTCTATATTTTCTAATTGATACTTATAGTAATTATTTTTATACAATCTTTTAATAAGATTCACTAAAGCTCCATTCATTCCCAAATTTACTAAACCTACCCATAATCTATTTCTATTTACTCTACCATATGTCTTCTCTATATCTATAAAGACCATATATAACTCTACCTGTATTCCTACTCATATCTATACATTGTGTGTCTACAAATAAATGATCTTCTATATGCCTATTCATTCTAAAAACCTCCTTGCATTTCTCTCACTATATTTTTTTCTTCCATTCATTTTGCCACCATTCCAGCTAACATATATGCAAAAACTTTATATAAGGCTGGTGTTACCACTATTGGTCTATAATTGTCTATTTTTTAGGGTCCTTACCCTTTTCTTTAAAAAATAGACTTACTCTTGTATTATTCCAGCTATCTGGAAATTCTGTCTTCTGTGATATCTTATTAAAACATGATAAACTGATTTAATTTACCCTATTTCCCAAATTTATCACCATTTCTGCCGACCATTCATCTAAACCTCATGTTTTTTCAATTTCTTCCGTGCCTTATTCAATTCATTTTCTGTAAAACAAATATTTCCATTACTATGTCCTTTTATGTTTGTTATCACTCTGTCCTTCACACCTAACATTTTTGATTATCTTTAATTCTTCTTTAGAGCTACACTCTTTTTCCTCATTATTTAATAATACTATTTTTCTCTCCCTCACATTCCTTTTTTTAATATATTTCCAAAAATTTTACTCCCATCTCTTCCACTTTTATTAATATCCTCCAACAATTTACTATCTAATTTTATTCTCTCTATAATTATCATTCTAGCCAACTTTTTTTTTAAAAATATTTTTCCCTTTTAATATTAACATCTTTTTCACTTTCTTTGTTTTTAATGACATATTTATATTCTCTGCATGCTTTTTTTTCTCTCTTTTGTACTTATACTAATTCTCACTTTTCCATTACTTTTGTTCTTTGAATATTCTCATTTAAAACCCTATTTGCCACTTTTTCTACTTCACCCCAATCCTTATATTCATCTCCAACAATTTCTTCTACTTTTATTTTATATTCTTCTAATTTATTCTTATCATTCATTCTCCATCCACATCTTTCACTATCCTTTTTACTTTTATTACTATTTTCCATCACATTACTAACCATTTCCATTATAAAGAAATTATGATCACTATTATATACTCTCTTTTCATTATCAAACACTTTAATTTTCCATACTTTATTCATTCCCTCATTCTTTACTAATACATTATCTATTGTGTGAAATATTATTTCTAAACAATGTTCATTGCCCCTCATAAATATTTGATAAATTTCCAATAATGAAATTCGTTCTCTAACAAAAATATTTCAAAAACTGTCCATTCTTGTTATCCATGTCATCAATTTCTTCGATATGCCCATTTATATCTTCCCTAACCATTATTTTTTTGAAATTCTGTATATCCTTAACTAGTCATTCATATATGCTACTGTTTTACTCCATTATAATTGACTATCTCTATTAACCATATACACTATAACCAGCATCCATTCTTGTCTTTCTAACCATATCTCAAGCCACAAATGTTCTTAACACTTTACAGTATTTAAATATTTTTTTACATAACTCCTATACCACCACCCCTTTTTTCTTTTCCATTTATATCCTGCCATACCAAATCTTCCAATGTAGGTTTTTCTTTTAGATGCATATCTACTACTGCTAATACCTCAAGCCCTTTATTTTTAACTGCTTTGTTTAATTCCAATTATTTTTCTAGCCTCCTATCACCTTACAAATTCAAATATTCAATTTTAACAATTTCTTTTTTTCTTATTACCCTTTTATAAATTGTTTTGATTCTTTCTTCTCTATTACATTTGTAATTACCTTGTTTAACATTAGTTTTACAGACCCATTCTCTCACCACATCTACATTTATATCTGAATCAGTTACTCTTTGTTTACTTTTTATATCCTATCCATTCTTAACTTTTTTGATAATATTGTAATTTAATTTCTTACCGCCCTTTATATTTAGAAATTAGAATACAGAGACAACTGGTGTTGATAGCTTTATATAGCTGCAAATCATTATCTTATTAACAAATTTATTTTACGGGAAATTTATCACCATCTAAAAAATCTTAAGCAAATGTCTATAAAGCAACAGGTATTGAATAATGAGTTACAATTAACTTTTACTGGCAGCTACTAGGACATCGAACTTATGACTACAATAGAACTATCTAGTGCTAAAAATACATTAGAATTAAATTATTGTTTTTTTTATTATTATTATTATTATTATTATTATTGTTGTTGTTGTTGTTGTTGTTGTTGTTGTTGTTATTATTATTATTATTATTATTATTATTATTATTATTATTATTATTATTATTATTATTATTATTTAAGAAGCAGCAAAAGCATTATATCTTATATGAAATTATTTTTTTGTCAATATATTTTTTAAGCAGGCAAACTACCAAGTATATACATGAATATTATTAGACGGAGAACTTTACATGGCAGAATATTAGGTATTGGTAATGCCATCAATATTTCTAAGGATTTTAAACATTTCCAAAATATAAAACTGAATCAGAATTGAACAAAGCTCTCGTAAAAAAGTAAGAAAACAAAATCAATTGCTTCAATTCAGGCAGGCTGTACGAAGTAATATATAAAAATGTTTTAGTGTTATAGAAATGGGAATTGATTATGTTTCCTAGAGTCTTATGTTACAGTAAATAATATCTTATTAGTGCATTTTGTATCTATGTGACCATTCCACATTTTGACTTCTTTATATTATGATGGTTATGACTTACTTGCACATGTGTAAAAATAAAATTTTCATAATTTTGGCACAAATATTATTTGATAAACATTAAAACATAAAGTTGATGGATGATCAACAATATCAATCATAAGAACTTTGATGAACTATCAGATTTACCCATGGTATTATATCAGAAATTTGTTTTCTATTTGTTACATGTCTCAATCCTTGAATACATGTTTTAAATAATTGCTTCACAATTGAATTAAATCTTGTAGCACATATTTATATTTGAATAAATATAACAATGACCCATCTACTTGAAAGATGTTCTTTAATAAAAAATAATAATAAAAAAATTAAAAAAAAATCTACATTATCTAATTTTAATCAGAAGAGAACAAATTTAAAAAAAAAAAATCTTTGACATAATCTCTAAAGCACAGTTATTCACATAGTGCTTACATCTGAATACTTAAATATATGAAAGCAATATGAATTGTTTGTTGTAGCTTGTTTTTGTTTGGAATGTATTTTTTGCATTAAAATCGCATTGATTAATGGTATAAGTTATTCAATATGGACTATAAAATAATGCTGCCTTAAAGATAACATGAAATTTATAATGCAGGTATATTTGTTCTACACCTTTTTTTTCTCGATGATGTAATTATGAATACTGCTATGCAATAATGGAGATAAAAAATATTTTTTTTAAAAAAAAAAAAAAAAAAAGAGAGAGAGAATAGTAGGGGAATTACATATGAAATTTTCTCTTAAAATGTCTCGCCCAAGAATATTTGGATAAGTAACTGTTATTAATAATATTTCAGTTGTTAAATTTGAAGATCCTGTTCTGGTGAAATATATAACAGTTCAACTTTGTTTATTCTAACTCATTTGATTGAAATTACTTGTTGAATCACCCTTGAAATATTAAAAGAGTGGATTCAAGAGCTAGAAGTCCCTAGATCAAAATCCACTTCTGTCATTTCTGGTGTTTGAATGTTATGTGACTTTCTGAGCTAATAACTATTCAAGTATTTCAAGTGTTTATTTATTTTTAAATGTTGAATCAAAATCAAGATTTGGGCTACTTAACTAAAAATTATTTTCAGTAATTTTAGGATATCACTCCTACTCTCATCCATCCATTAATATTATTAATGATTATTTGTTATTTAATGTATTTAATTCAAATTCTAAAATATTTATTTTATTAGGAAGTAGAGTGATTGAATATTTTATTATTGCATCAGTACCATATGTCTGAATTGAGGGTAGTTAGTATATGGTGAAATTATAACTTAATATTAATACTTAAATTATTTTTGCATTTTATTTTTTGAAATGAAATACCATTTTTTAAATTTAAAAAATGTCTATTTATTACATATGATTATTAGCATGCAATGAATTAAATTCTAAGAATGTATATTTATAAAGTAAATATGAAATGAATGTTAACATGTATGATATCACTCATTAAATGTAAAACAGCTTAATTGAAAAGATATTAATTTTTTTTTTTTTTAATAATGAAAGTTGATATCACAAATATCTATTAATATTTCAGCACATTTTTTTATTCCCGAATTTTTTTTTGCAGTCCCCCTCTCCTCACTTTTTTTTTCTGTCATTTTCCTCCTTCTAATCTTTCAAATTCTCATTTTATCTAGCTAGGCTGTGGGGTGAGATTCTTGTTAAAACATTCTCTATTATTATTTTTTACTCTAGTTGATAACAATTTTTTTACAAAGATAAATAAAAGTTTTAAATTATAGGAAATGAATTTTAACTGGATAAGGGGGGAGGGGGCTGCTTTAAAAAATATAAATAATTAGCAAAACCTGAAATGCAAATTTATAATAAAGTATATTTAAAAAATCTGCATTTTTTGGTTTTTTTCTATTTGTAGTTTTCACTATAGTGACAAAGATGTTTGGTTATGATTTTATGTGTCTATCTATTTAATTATATATTACAAATTAAAATATATAAAGTTTTCTTTAAAACGTGTGCATGTTATTCCTATATAATGTATAGATTATGTATTCTTTCTTAATTAAATGAAAAATAATACCTTATATATTTAAGACAACTACAGAATGTGATTCTATTCCAAGTGGCTCATTAAGCAATTTTAGAATTTTGAGTTTAAAACCAAAAAAAAAAAATCATATCTCTTCAATTGATATGTAATTCTATACTTAAAAATGATAGCCTTTAAATAAATATGTGTAAAATAGAAAATTAACTAAAATATAGAAATATGTTGTATGATCAATTAAGAGCAATAGTGTAAATGTGTGCAGATTAACTGCACACATATTTAACAAACCAAAAATTATACAAATATAATTATAAAATTGTTAAATTAAAAAAATAACAACTTGGAAATAATAAAAGTAATTAATAGTTTCTAATAAAGCAGGTTAAAAATTTAGCAAATTAAAAATATTCTCAGGAGATTGAGATAATTCCAAAGAATGAAATGGTAAACTATTAAAAAGATTAAAAGCTACATATGCAGAAGAAAAACCAATGCATCAAACACAAAGAAATATCTAAAAAAAAAAGAAAGAGGGATTGGAACTGGCTTCAATACCCAGAGATATCCCTGTTAAAGGTTATAAATGTGATTTAGGGATGTCAAAAGGCTATTTTGATCTAAATAATGGCTTGTAAGTAGCTTATTTTATGTTAAAACATGCTATAAATTGTCAAATTCGGATTTATATAGTTATTATATTTAATATTCATTTTAATCTACTTTACTTTAATAATTTTAATTTATGCCTTTGTTTAGATTCTTTGATTAGGTAACAAATTAAAATTAGATGTGGACCAACCTATAAATAAGTTATTAAACTATAAATAACATGTACTGAGTAAAATTTATTAATGCTTTATTTCTGCCAATGTAATATATATATATAACATGGTAACAGCAAATTTTGAAATGGAAGAATTTGACATTGATAACCTCTTCAAGGGGTCTCTGTATACATAGCATGGGATTCTATGATAACAGAAATTGTAAATCAAATTTCTGAACCTGGGATGCCAAAATTCTACCCTATGCAGAAGTGCTCAAATGGCTAAGCAATTATTTTACCCCCAAATCCTTCAAACACATAATTCATTTTTATCTTCATTATAGATTTCAAATGAGTAGGAAAAGATATAGAGATTGTGATGCTGCTTTAAGAAAATTAGTTAAGAGTTTTGTGTCTATGAAGACTACTCTGGAGGAAGATAATTTTGTGAGGAATGGTCATTGTAGTTCAAACCATCAAAAGCTACACTGCTCATGAATTAGTTCTAAGTCATACAAAAAGTTTTAATCAATCCATCACAATAAATTTGGAAAAAATAACTATTCTAAGAAGAAGAATGCCTGAACCATCACACATGGAAAATTAGAATGCTATTGTTACAGAAACCCTGGGCACATCATAACATGAGTATGCAATTAGAACAATGGAAATATAAGTGGAATTTTGTAGATGACATAGTCAAATTTGCTGTAATAGAAATAAAATGGCTGTAAGTAAAAAAATTTCTGAGAGCAAAGACAGAAAAAGTGAAAAGCTTCAGAATCAATAAAGCTGACATGGCTTTGGCAACAATGCTCATTGTATGAATCTGAAATAAACCCAACTGAAATAAGCAAAGAATTGTAATGTCCTTCATATCTTGGAGGTAGGGTCCTTGTTAAGTAAAGAGATTAAAAACTGCCCCAAAGTCAGTTAAAACATAATTAAAAACTAAACATGCAAATAGAAAATCTGATTATTATAATTGGTCTGATTAATATAATGGTTGAGATTAATAATCATTGCAAAATGTTAAACCTTTTTTATAGTAAAAGACCAAAACAAAGAATTTCTATCATCAAGCTACTTATTAGTCAGTTTATTTTTTAATAGTTTGGCCATAACCCAATAGTGAATGTATTAAATTACATCATTGGAGCAATACTTAGTCATACCTTACAAAATAGTATACAATAGTAGTTTTGTTCACTACTCAGTCAAAGGCTGAAAAAAATATACCCAACTGATTATACAATTGCAATAATTTTGGCTATTAAAAAATACTGCCCTAACTATTTAAAATAATAACCAATCATTAGCACTATTGGGAATGTTTTCAAGAAAAATCAGACCCGATCAGTTTGGATCTAGAATGGTTTGTTGTTATAATCTATCAGCATATAATTATGAATTAGAATTTAGTCAAACTGATATACAGTATTATCTTCTGTAACAAATATATTAGAGAAAAAAATATAGTAAAGTAGAAATAAATTATGCAGAGTTTGATTCCACTATATTTGAAGTTTTCTTAGTCGAGTGAGGGGGGTGGAGAATATGTTTGAATTCTATTATGCCATTAGGAATCAAATAGGATTGCTGAGAAAGCTATTCAGCCATTGAAGCAGATACTAAATAGGTCAAACTATGACTATATTTTTGATGCTTCGCTAGCATATTACTCCATCCACAGTCATGGATAAATTATTGAGACTTTTTGGAGCTGAAAGCTTGTAAGTAAACTGTTGTGCCACAAAAAGTGACTTAAGAAGCTAAAAAGGAAGAAAAATATTTGTACTGAAGGAGAAATAATTTTGATGTAAAATAATCTCCATAAATTGCGAATAGAAGTTGAAATTATTAAAGTAATTTTGAATCAGATAGTAGAAGTTCAAACATTGTCAGGAATATGTTTTAGCTATCATGTTAATATCATCTTCCAAAACTGGATATGTTCAGAACACAGTCAAAAACAAGAAAATTCAGATTGGATTTTATGTCATCTTTAGAAGAGATTGGAACAACCAAAAACTGATTTCATTGTCAAATTACACAAATAGATGATGCAAATAAAAGTGCAGCTAGTCTGGAAATATATTGTTAGATGAGGAACATCCATATGGTGCCCCAAATGTTCCAATGAAATTTAGTCACCATATTTGATGACTGCTTGTATATTTAATTTATGTATGATGCTCCAGAAAAAAAATACTGAGATCTCTGGAAAGAAAGGGAGTAATGCTGTGAGATTAATTAAGGTCAATAATATTAAATATGTATATGTTAGCAAAACACATGTGCATACACTATTATTTGAAATTTTTCATTTCATCTCAGTAAAAATTTCAAATGAATTCACAAAATTTCTCTAAGCATCTTTATAGTATAACAAATTAATTGCAATATTGAAGAATTCACCATTAATAATGATCATATTTTACTGCTTTTTGATAGTATTCTTTTATGCATATAAAGAGCTTCAAAGCGTAGTGGTTTACATATCAGATACCATGTTCAGGTTCAGAATGCAAATGCAGATCAGATGTAGATTTTTTTTCATAGCTAGCCCATAGGATTAGTCAATAAAAAGTATCTTTGTATTATTACTTAGATGGTAGAACAAAAGTGAAATACTGCTCAATCCATCCCCATCCAATAATTGAGATAGCAACTAATGTTTTGTCTTTTATTGTATTCTTTTTCACGTATAAATCATGATAAACAGGGCAGTCAAAAATTCAAAAAATATTAATCACAATGAACAATTTGCCAAGCGCTTTCAGTACATTATACCAGAATCATGGCGACAAATTGGAATTGAGCAGTTAATATTCCAATGCATACTCAGTGGAACACTAGGATTATACTAATTGATAATGTTTTTAGACCTCGCAATAAACCAAGCCTCTTTCAACTTCCTCTTTCATTGCACACAGTAGTAATATTTTGAGGATAAAATTCATGTCCACAACTATTTTCGTGACTAGAAAAAGCAGAATTAACCTGTAAATCACTTTTAGACTTTTTATATTGATAAACATGCTGTTGCAATCGCGTTAAAACATTTGCCTTCATTTTCTCGTAATAAATAGCAATGAATAGATATGAAATGGTTTATTCCATTGCCTGCAAAGAAATTGGTTGTAAGGCTATTTATTATGGGGAAATGAAGGTAAATGTTTTAACGCAATTAAAACAGCATGTTTATCAGTATAAAAAATCTAAAAGTGATTTACAGGTTAAATTTGTTTTTTTCTAGTCATGAAAATAGTTGTGGACATGAGTTTTATTCTCAGAATATTAGTACTGTGTATAATGAATCAAATGATAGAAAGAGAAAGTTGAAAGAGGCCTGGTTTATTGTGAGGTCTAAAAATGTTATCAATCAGTATAATACTAGTGTTCCACTGTGCGTGCACTGGAATATTAATCATTGAGTTCCAATATATTGCCATGATTCTGATATACTGTACCAAAAGTGTTTGGCAAATTGTTCGTTGTGATTAGAATTTTTTGGCTGCTCTGTTTATCACAATTTATATTTGAAGAATAATTTTCATTATCTGTCAGAGTTTTTTGTATTATTTCTTTCATTGTATGTTTATTAGTATTTATTAGAAATATTTTTTTAACTATGAAATGGGCTAATTAAAGCTATTTTTACCTTTAATCTCACTCTATATATATATAACATCAAATATAAAGTATGTAATATACTGAAAACTAGCATTAACTATAATGTATAATGATAAGCAAGGAAATTGTTTTTGGATTGATTAAAAACAAGAATCATGACTGTTTTTATGTATATATAATGATTTTATTCTTAATGATTTAATTAAAAGAAAACATATGTATTTTCTGCTTGGTAGAATAATAAATTAAACATGGAACTTAGTAATAAATATGGAGATTTGAAGACAGAAATGCAATAACTGACAAGAAGACTTAAAAATGATTGGTGGATTAAAGCTGCAAAAAAGATTCAAACTTTGCTTATTGTGGTCATTCTAGATCTTTTTTTTTAGTATATTGAAAGCAAAGTATGGACCTGAGAAATGGTATCATAATCCTATTAAATCTAACAATAATATTTTAAACAGATGAAAGAAATATTTTGATTATTTTTTGGTATAATGATAGAAGAATTGACATTACTACTTTTAATGATATATTCATTTTATCTACTCATTTAAATTTGGATAAAGCTATCAACTTTAGAAGTCAAAACATCTCTTTGTAATCTTAAAAATGGAAAGGCTGCAGATCCTGATGAAATTTCTGGAAAAATTTTAAAATATAATGGTGGTATGTTAGCTACAAAAATATTCGTGTTTTTTTTTTGTGTGGGTGTGTGTGTTTATGAATCCATGAAGTTATGCAGTCCTGATCCTAAGGATGCTTTTATTGCTGCAGTTTTTAAAAATCAAAGGAATAGACAGGAATGCAGTAATTATTAAGGAATATCATTATTGTTTACTATCGTAAAGTATACTTTCAAGCATTTGTTGAATAGGTTGCTTCCATTCATAGATCAATTGTTACTAGAGACTTAATATGGTTTTAGAGACTCAAGAAGCATTATAGACATGGTTTTTATGGTCATCCAAATGCAAGAAAAATGTTGGGAACATGAGAATGATTTATATGTTGCTTTTATTGATTTAATAAAAACATTTCATTCAATTAAATGACTAGTTTTATGGCATTGTTTGAAATTAATTGTCCATTAAAATTTAATCATACTATACAGTTTCTACATGATAGAGTGAGATGAAGTATTACCTCTACATATAGAAAATCTGAGCACTCAAAGTGAAACTAGTGTTAAATAAGAATGTGTACTTGCTCCTACATTGTTTTCCATTTTTGTGGCAGTGGTCTTTAGAACATTTTATAGGCAGCTCAGTGAAACAAAGACCAAGACATGATGCAGGGTTGTTGATGGAATTATTAATTTAAATTAATTAAAGTGAATGCAAGAACTTCATTCTTCTTGACTTCTGGATTTACAGTATGCTAATAATTGGGCAATTTTTGTCATTTCAAAAAATGATTTGCAAAATTTTTGAATACAGCATGTAATTACTTTAGTTTAATAATTAGTGTTCAAAAAACCTCCAAGTTTTTTTTTTCAGCCAGTGATAAAAGAAAAGTCCTCGGCAACTTTTAACTCAGATAATTATCAACTTGAGGATACAAGCCAATTTAAATATTGTGGTATTTTTATAAGTAGAAAAGTGCAACATCATTTTCTTAGTAAAATAATTTCCTTATAACATATCAATAAATAATACAAAAATTCTGTCAGGTGATAAAAATTATTCTTCATGTTATATAAAGTGTGATAAACAGAGTAGCTAAAATTCAAAAAACATTAATCACAAAAAACTATTTGCCAATTGCTTTCAGTACCATGTACCAGAATCATGGTAATATAATTTTTGTGATTAATGTTTTTGAATTTAGCTACTCTGTTTATCACACTTTATATGTGTAGAATAATTATAGCATATCAATTGAAGGCAAATCACTAGAAATGTTTAATTATTATATTGCCCCATTCTGTATGTGTATTAATGGGTTTTCAATTGCTGCAATTAATACCATTGATTTTTCAAGAGCTTTTATCAAATTTTTGCTCTTTACCTAGAATTGAATTGAGTAAATTCTTGTGTGTGTGTATGTGTGTTTTTTGTTAGTTCTTCAATACATCCATGGAACTGTTTTACAAAAAAAAATGCTGTTTTTTTATTAACATGATTTCATTATTCAATTGTTTTTTTTATGTGTGAAATTTATTATTAAATTTAAACCAATCTTCAATGTATTATTATGTTAGTGGTGAAAAGCATTGACAAATGACTACTGATTGTGGGTTAAGTCACTTGCATTCAAGTAAATTGGTGATTGGGGGGGGGGTGTTTTACTATTATCATCTGATAATGTGGTTCCAAGTATATTTTAGATAATCATAAAAAAGTAATATTTATTGCAAGGCCTTTATGTGAATGAGTTGATTTTCTTGTGTGATTTGCAGATATACAACCACAAAATCTAAGAAATATGTTTAAAAAATGTAAATGAGTAAAGCAATCATCATCATTATATGAATCAAATGAATAAATGCATTATGAAGTCCTTGACAAGGAACAAGGGAAAAGGAAGAAGTCAAAAAATGAATTTAATTATGCACAAAGTATCAGAAAAATTAAAAGAAATAATGGTGGAGAAAGCTAAAAGTTTTTCAAAATAATTGTCTTTGCTCTCATAAATGTTTGAATCTTTTAAAATATGAAGAGAGAAAAACTAATTTTGGAAACTTTCAGGAATTGAAAGATTTTAAAAAACAAACTTTATTTCTATATGAGCAGTATTAAATGAATAATAAAATAAATAGAAATGAAGAATTGCAGCTATGAATATTTTTTATCTACTCCTTATTCAATTAAAGTGTCTATGGGCAAGACAGTTCTTTTTTAGATACTATTAAAATATCTGTTGCCCATTAACTCATGCTCTTAGTGTAGAAACTTCTTGGGCAGATCATCACGGAAAAATGTTCAGATCTTTTCAAAAATAAGTGAAGGAAGATTGAGGTTCATAAAGAATATTTTAATTTTTCCTGCGTGTGAAAGCCACTGCATTAGAGCTCATCTTACTTTATGTTAAAAATATTTAAGCACCAATTTAGATATTAGAAAAGTGTATGGCCTTTATATGAAGAAATGTGAGGAAAATAATGAATGTAAATGAGTGGACATACACTAAATTCAACTTGAATTTTCATTCTCTTCTCAAAGATACGCATCAAAACTATGATTTACTAAAACTAAAAATTAAAGCATTCAGTAATGAAGAAGAAAAATTAGATTTTACATGAAATTATGTTCACATTTGAAAAATACTGAACAAGCCAGAAAATGTTTAAAAAGATGATCAGCAAAAAGCAAAAGATAATCCTGAGGAATATTATGGATGCTTATTTGATTCACACAAGGCACTTCCATACCCCAAACTTTTGGTAGATTATTATAAGCGGAATATGTATGTATAAAATCTAGATTTTCATAATTTTTGTGATGATGATATCAGGATGTACATTTGGTGTAAGACTTCTACATCAAAAGGTTTTTAAAAAATAGCAGCATATATTATAAAATATATTAAAAATGTAATGATTCAAAAACATGTAATAGCTTGCTGTGATGCCTGTTCTGACCAAAACATTGTGCATTCTTCCCATAATAATATTGAAATAATAGATAACAAGTATTGGTATCTGGCCATTCACTTTTTCCAATTCTTGTGATTTTGGATTGATAGAAATGGGAATAATAAAAAAATGAATTGCTTATATATCTCTGAATTTTATTATAAACTAATAGAACTATGACATAAAAAGAATTCAGTTTTAATAGAATAAATGATGCAGAAAGACTTTATTTCAGCAAAACAATTGGGAGAATCAACAACATGAAGAGCAAAAAATATCAAGGGAGAATCTGTCTAGAAAGTACAATAGATAAGGTTTTTTAAAAATGTCCCATAGAAGAAGTTCTATAAAATATCTTTGGGTGATGGCGATATCATATTCATGTTTTAAATCTTTAACTCAAAAGGGGGTGATCCAAAATATATGAAAATTTTCATTTGCCTCCATTCATCATCATCAACTATTATCAATCCACTGCAGGATGAAGATCTCTCCAAGTTCAATCCATCTTTTCCTATCTTTAGCTTCTCTTCTCCACATCACCCCTGCACACTTTCTTATTTCATCCATCCATCTCATATGTGGTCTCTTTCTGGCTCGTTTGCAATGTCTTGGAATCCAGTTTAAAATTTCAATTGTCCATCTGTTATCATCTCTTCTAACAATATGTCCAGCCCAACTTCACTTCAGTCTTTTAATTTTTTCAATGAGGTCAGTAACACGTGTTTGTTCTCTTATCCATACATTGCATTTTCGATCCCTTCTTGTTACTCCCAACATGCATCTCTCCATACTTCTTTGAGTAGTCTGAAAACAGAGGGGAAATGTAAAGATATGACAGATTTATTGACATACATTCCATCAATTTACCAGGAATATTTTAAAGCACTCAAAATTGAAAATCCCATTTCCAAAGGAGGAGAAGGAAAAAAACAGAAATGATGAAAATTAATTATTCAGAATCATAATTATAAAATGAAAATGAATATAATTTTATTTTTTTTATAATAAAATTTATTACTTTTTATTGTTATAAATCACTTTTGAGATATTCATTTAATTTAAAAATGGTCTAAGTCATTTTATATTTAAAAAATCACATTTCTGTGTAAACTACATACAAAATGGTACAATCATAAAACATTCTTACTTTACAATAGCAAATATTTTTTTAATTTATTCAAACACAAACTTTAAATATCTCAAAATGAAAAATATGTCACTTGGGCTATTTTCATAATCATTGGCACAAGTTTTATTAATAAAAGTAAATATTTTAAATAATATAAATTTATATTTTATGCACACTCATGAAATTTCCAAAAAGCGATTATTATGTGGAGTCTGTATTAAATATATGCAGTAGACTAATTCACAGCAAAAGCTGTACTAAATGAATGCAATTTATATTATTTAAAACATTTATCTTTATTAACATAACAATGATAAACTGTATAGTAAATGTATTAATTAAAAAATTATCTATAAAACTACAATTTTTGGCTACGTAAATTATTTTCAAAGTGCATACATGTTATTTTTTATTAGTTAGTTTTTTTTCTTTCACCATTGGTGTACACTATGTAACTCTATCTGATAGTTACTATGTCAGTAAAATTATCCATAAATTTTCATGTGATTTTTTTTTTCATCATGTATGCACAATTCATCTATATGTTAAATTATCAATTGTAGTGCAAAATAAACATTTTTTTAAAAAAATATATCATTAAATAAATTATTAAAAATGTTAAGATACTGTAATTCATAATATTTTTAAAAAAAAAACAGTCTTGTGTGACTACATTTTATTAATCCATTTATACAAGTTTTTAAAATTCTTCATTATTGTGTTTTTGTTGTAGAAATAAACATATACATGTATTTGCTATTAAAAACTAAAATAATTTTAATTCTTTAAATATAATTTTTAAAAGCAATTTATCAAATAGCAATATTTTTTAAATATTTTATAAAGTTTTGTATGAACAAATTAAGACTCTGAAACCATTATGAGATCATATTGCATCACATATAATTGCAATTTATTACTCCTAAAATAATCAGAATTATTGCAATGTGATTGTGCTATTCTATGTTTTATTTTAATCTTCATCTTAAAAAGTTACATATATCATATGTATCTTTTAATATTTTTATTAACTAATTACTAATTAATAATTTAAAAAAATAGTGTAAGCTTTTTAATTTCAAACAGATTTTTCATTTAGCTGAAAAGATTAAGTTTATTAAATAAAAATATGTATATTTTTTGTCTTACTAATTATATTATTTTAATTAGTGCATTTTTAAGAGTATTTTTGATGTATAAATTATTATTTCAATTTAACATTATTATATAGTATTTAAAAAAAGTTTTTAAGAATCAATTTTAAATAGTCATATGAATATGCTGTTGACTTGAGAGCTTCTGACTGCACTTCATTAACCAGTTATGTTTAATCAAGATTCTACATAAACAGAAACTCCTATAAATATATTTACAATATATATTTAGTAATATAACATGAAACAAATATACACTTGTGTATTTACTCTATATACAGCGAATATATCACTGCCTACTATGGTTGGTGAGGTATAGCTTCTAGTTATCATGCAACTATAGAAAGAAGGGACTTCAAGTGCCCTTATAATTTTATCTACCACTTCCAGCTGTATTGTGATAGGCTGCTTTTTGAAAGGTAGAGTAACATTTATGGCTGTGTTAGGTTCTAGCAACTTTCATTCCTGAGCATGGAATTGCGTCACTGCATTGCCCCTTTAGTTTGACAGTTGATGTCTCTGGGAGAACATGTATTTTACCTTTCAGCTGTGTGATAATAGTTCTCTGACCTTATCTCCAAATGGATTGACTATTTATTGCCAGATCCCCACCCATAATAGAAATATTCAGATTCATTAAACATCATCATCAATGGGCCCGTTCTTAACATTGAATATATGATATCTATATGTATACATATTGGTCCATGGTGATTAATGCTCAATTTGATTTAGATAAGATGAAATTTGGACTACTCCATTATTTAAAGGCAAGGTGACATATGACAATTATGTAATGAAAAGATAGATCAATTATATTTCTATGCTGTTATTATTTTATAAATATTTACTTGGTAAGTCACATTTTTCTAGCTTACTGTAAAGCACATATGTAATTCAATTTATTTTGTAGCATATGTAAGTGACACTTATGAATTGTATAGGTGAATAATTCTCTAATATTTCTCTTCCAACTCTACTAGCTGCAGTGAAAAAAATGAATAAATTCATTGTACATAAATAATCAGTGTAGTCATACTTACAGACTGATTTCTAATCTTATAATAAAAGACAATAGGTAAATATATATATTTATTATTAAGATACTTTACAGAGACCTATGTCAATATTTGTGACTAATGGAAAAAATTTCTACAATAAATCAGAGTTGCATATAATTAAATTATACTTAATTCAGAAACCTAAATGCTTACTCAATCTGCCAATGTATTGTTATTATTACTTGATATTGATTATTACTCACCATACTAACAGAAACAATTTTAATAATGTCATGTTGAACACTAGCTGATAATCCCACATTCAAATTTGTATTTCAATAAAATTCAACTGACATAATCTCATTTTTATTTTCATTATTTCTGTTATTTTTATAATTTTATGTCTGTATATTGCTTGAATTTCATTTTTATTTTGATAATATATTGATTATTATTCTGTGTAAAGAAAATGTTCAAAGAGTTCTTTCTTTTTATAGAAAACTATGACTTGATTTTTTTCATTTTATGATATAAATTTAAAGTTTCTTGTAAAGTTAAAACATTATATTTAACATCTTTGAAATAGTTAGACATACTTTTTCAAGTAACATTTTAATACTGCTAATCTATGATTAAACAATCCAGAAGATACTTTATTACTTATAGAGGATTAATTGCTATCACTATGAACTATTCTAAAAGTTGTTTAATACATTTCTGTATTATTTTCATGATATAAATATAAGCATCAAATCGTACTTAACTTGAGTGTAAAGAAATATAATCATCACTTTATTTCAGTTAGTTGAATTATCTTACAAAAACACTGTTTACATCACTCAGTGCTTTTTATGCTTTTATTAGTAGTCATTCATAAACTAGCATGGCACTTCTAATTATAGAATAAAAAAGAGAATACAGTATAAAGAAAAAAAAATTAAGTTAAGTGTAAAATTTGCAATAACTATACAAAGTGATTTGTAAAACAAAAGTTACATCTATATATGTTATTTCTTTAGTCTACTTATTCACATTTGGTAATGCTGCATTATAATTTATATATATATTTTTTCAATATCCTATCTAAATGCATCTGTTTCTCCTATATTTTCCACTGAAAACATTCTTTATTGCATCTTTTTAGAGTGTCTTTGGCATAATCTTTTAATAGCAAACAGACTGTCTTTTTATATAAAAACTAATAAACATCATATGATCACCATTTCTTATGCTTGCTCTTAACTGTTATTAAAACAGGCAAAACTCTCTATACATATTGCCACTCAGTGCAAGCTAGAGGAATCAATGGATGCCAGAAGGCTTGTGCATAAAATCCCCATCTAGTGCCTACTCATCCATTATCCCCAGACTAGTTTCTGGCTTGTGGCCTTCGTCAGTGAGGAACCTTGGATCTGAGAACACTGCACCTAGATCTTAGGATCTAATGCAAACCTCTAGCCGCCACCTTTTATCTCTACTTAACAACAAAACTATGAGACAAATTGAAAACACTATAATATTTTCAATACAAGCTCATCAGCTTATATAGTCATATAGGTCTGAACTCAGTTCAGTACCTATATATTTTGGTGTCTTTGGTTCTTTAATAACCATAGCCACCACTATCCAATTAGGCAGGATTGATTTTAAGCCAATAAACATCATATGATCACCATTTCTTATGCTTGCTCTTATATGATGTTTAATGGCTTAAAACCAATCCTGCCTAATTGGATAGTGGTGGCTATGGTTATTAAAGAACCAAAGACACCAAAATATATAGGTACTGAACTGAGTTCAGACCTATATGACTATATAAGCTGATGAGCTTGTATTGAAAATATTATAGTGTTTTCAATTTAAGTCTCATAGATAAAAGGTGGCTGCTAGAGGTTTGCATTAGATCCTAAGATCTAGGTGCAGTGCTCTCAGATCCAAGGCTCCTCACTGACGAAGGTCACAAGCCAGAAACTAGTCTGGGGATATTGAATGAGTAGGCACAAGATGGGGATTTTATGCACAAGCCTTCTGGCATCTATTGATTATTCTAGCTTGCACTGAGTGGCAATACCTATAAAGAGTTGTGCCTGTTTTATATAAAAACTATGCTTAAATTCACTGATAAAATATTTTTTTAGAAATTTTGTTATTGTTCATTCATTTTACACATTCATTCCCATAGAATTTTGCTGTCAGTCTAGGTAGGTGTTATTAGACCCAGTGAGCTGTAGAATATAACTTATTCGTGATATGATCTTGCCATCTTATTTTACGAATATCATAATGGAATTTGTATAACATCCCTATTTAAAACTATTAAGATATTTAAATTGATTCATAGTCCCAAGCTAATAAACATTTCCCCAAGAATTAGTGTGTTTTTGATACCATATCACTATATGCTTTAGGACACTTTCACACAAGGGAGAGCTACTGATGTAATGTGATATAGTTATAGATAGTTAGAAACAAGCATTAAATAATCTTAGATATTTTATAGAAAGTATGTATGACTTTGTTCCAGATATTTTGTTTATTTTGCTACTATAAACAATTTTAGTTATTTTATGAAAAATATATAATCTTTCTCGATATTTTATCTAATATTTGTTACTTAAATAATTTTAGATATTTTATCAGAAATAGGTATAAGTGTTTGAAATATTTTTTTCCAATTTCTGTATACATGTTTACACATGATATTTTATTTTGAATGTTCTTGTATGGACTACATATTGTAATGGTATGGAGAAATTGGAGTGAACTTGGAGTGATGGGTAATCATCATCATCAATCCCAGTTAATGAATTAAATTTAAATATACAATGAATATAATGAGCATGAGGGATCAGCAAAAACAAAGTCTAATTATAAGTTCACCAGCATTACAGAGAAGAAGAAGAATCATTCATCATCATGAATGATCAAAAAAATTAAATCAAGAGTCAACCTTGTGACTGAATTTGAAAGTGATCCACTATAGACCAGGTTGATTATTTAGTTTTTGCCAAGCTCGATGCAGATTATATAAATATTAATTTGAAGTGCACAAATTTAACTGCTAATCCATAAGAATATAACAATTAAAATATAATGCTGGGATATTAAAACATGTTCTCTGGCCACCTAGTACCATTAATTTACTTGCCAACTATAAACTTAATTTCAAATTAATAACAAAATTTAGTGCATGAACTTTAAAGGATATTTCTTTGCACCAACCATGATCACCTGGATATCTATAACACTAGATATAAACCCAATTCATATAACTGACCATTATACATGAATTCAGCTCAGGAAATGAGCTCTATAACTATTACTGTCAGCAAGAGATAAATAAATAAAACATATACTATTTCAAACTATTTTAGGATTAAATAAAAGAGATAAATAAATAAAACATAATATTTCAAACTATTTTAGGATTAAATAAATTCACTGGAATAACTTAATGAAATATAAATTTATTAATTAGAAACAATAATAATAAAATTAAATTAAGATCTGCTAAATTTGCTATAAATATAAATTCAGCATTCTGATTTTGATTAAAATAATACAAAAAAAATGCTATTACATTGTAATTTACATATATTTCAATAGGTTTATATAAAACATACCTATATATATATATATATATATAAGCACACAGATGTGCTGTACAATAATAATATAAAATTAACATATTTGAATTGTCATGAACTAATAAAAAATTAAAAATTCGTGATTAGTGTTAATATATATGTGGGTATCCATTGAAATGTGTGTACACATTGATATTTATATCCTAATGATTGCTTATTTCAATAAAATATTTTCATTACTAATTGTAATTACTTTTACTGAATGACATATTTTAAAAGGTTCAAGAAAAGTTTTCTTTCTTTGGAAATCATGTATAAAAGTTTCTTTTATACTTTTTTTTTCAAAATTACTCTTAATTGTAATCATCTTCAAAAGAGTTGCTAGAAAGTTTCTTTGTTTCTAATTTTTGTTCTCTAATAGAGAAAGATTTCCAAATCTACTTTTTTTAAATAAAATTTATTATTTCTTTTTTTAATTGAATAATATAGTCAAAAATTATTTACCTTTTTAAAGTGCTTGATATCATCCTTCATGAAATAAATATTAACATGGAAAATAAATATCAGTATGAACAATCTTTACATGACCAGCAGTAATTATACATTTGTGCTCTTTTGCATATTGCTAAAACTATGTATATATATATAAACTATAACACAGTACTTTTTTTCAGTAAACTGGTTATTTACTGGAATCTCTTTATAAGCTGGGCTATTATCATTTTTGGGAAAGGTATAAATCAGGTAACTAGTTGCATTCATTTAACTCATTTAATCTATAATTTGATAGGCTTTCTGCAGCTCATCTAGTATATATATGGACTATGAACCACAAAAACAGGCCTGTGCTTTCAATTGAATTCATACTCTACTATTGTGGCATTAGCAGCAGCTGGCTTGGCTTCAGTTTTAACTTCATAATAATAGTGCTATATTGATCTTTTGATCTTTTAAATCCACCTTTTTATACTTTATGGTAGAATTTAGAAACAATAATTAAGTTATTTTTTTAATCGTGTTCAAAATAGTTAATAACTCTTTTCAGTTCACCTTAATTAAAACCAAATTTTTATCTAAAAGTATTTCTTAATCCTTTATATATCAGATTGTAGATTATCAGAAACTTTAATTTAAAAAAAATGTAATCTAATTAAAAGTAGATAGGGGGATTTTATAATTACCATTAATATCTATTAAAAACAACTTTGTTTTAGATTTTTTTTTTTCAATTATCAAAATCAGAATAAAACTTTAAATAGACCTTTTTAAATGTTTGATGTAAAATAATTTTTTTAATTCAAAATTATTATTTAACTCTGAACTGTTATTCCATTGTAATATAATAAATATTTACAAAATATTTATGGTTATTTTTACTTCTTCTTTAAACTTTATATATATATTGTAACAAACGGGGTTCGAATACAAGAGTATGTGATATATTACTAATTGCAAGTGTTAATGTTGAGTGACTATATACGAAAAGATATATATGTAAATAGTCATTCGAACCCTGTTACAAAGAGTGTGAATGTTAGGTGGGTATGATTATATAAATATATTTGTATATGTGAGTATAAAATGTGTGTATGTATTAACGGTGATGGTTACAAGCAATTATATACGGAGCTGTATAAGTTGTAATTGATTATTCGTATATATTTTATCAGTTAAAATTTTTCTTTAAGTCTGGTTAATGATATTGTCGGTAACACGTGTTTTCTTTTGCTAATTAATCTTTTGAGCGTATGAAGATAGAAATAGAAATAAATCAGTTGCTGTAGGCGGTTTAGTAATAACTGGCGTCAAGAAGTCCGAAAACGGGTCAGGTGGGTATCTTTGGAAAACAATAGAAGAACGGGACAGTGGCGTAGGGATATTGGAAGAAAATTTTACAAAGTTAAAGAGTGAAAACAAAAGAACTTTTTGTGGGCTCGAGAGCAAAAAGAAGGAAAAAAAAAAGAGAAAAAAAACGCAGCTAGGACTACGGAGTGTGTGGACGTATAAATTTTCTTAAGAAGTTTATTAATATTTCTCACCAAAAATGTCGGGGTAATTCAATAGCGCGAGTTTCGTTAACCGATCCAGTGGACAGTTGTCGTGGAACCCATCTGAAGTAGACCTACGAATTTCGCTATACAAAAGAATTCTTGTTCATCAAGTGTAATGGCGACGAAAGATCTAGGAAATGGGACCCTTTCATAAAGTGATTGAATCATCTGCTCCACCCTCCGGAATAAACTATTCGATATACCATATTAGTAAACTGGTTATTTACTGGAATCTCTTTATAAGCTGGGCTATTATCATTTTTGGGAAAGGTATAAATCAGGTAACTGGTTGCATTCATTTAACTCATTTAATCTATAATTTGATAGGCTTTCTGCAGCTCATCTAGTATATATATGGACTATGAACCACAAAAACAGGCCTGTGCTTTCAATTGAATTCATACTCTACCATTGTGGCATTAGCAGCAGCTGACTTGGCTTCAGTTTTAACTTAATAATAATAGTGCTATATTGATCTTTTGATCTTTTAAATCCACCTTTTTATACTTTATGGTAGAATTTAGAAACAATCATTAAGTTGTTTTTTTAATCATGTTCAAAATAGTTAATAACTTTTTTCAGTTCACCTTAATTAAAACCAAATTTTTATCTAAAAGTATTTCTTAATCCTTTATACATCAGATTGTAGATTATCAGAAACTTTAATTTAAAAAAAATGTAATCTAATTAAAAGTAGATAGGAGGATTTTATAATTACCATTAATATCTATTAAAAACAACTTTGTTTTAGATTTTTTTTTTCAATTATCAAAATCAGAATAAAACATTAAATAGACCTTTTTAAATGTTTGATGTAAAATAATTTTTTTAATTCAAAATTATTATTTAACTCTGAACTGTTATTCCATTGTAATATAATAAATATTTACAAAATATTTTATGGTTATTTTTACTTCTTCTTTAAACTTTATATATATATATGTGCTTACCCATTACTATGTTGTATGCCATGAGACACATAACTGTCTTAATATAGTTCTGCAAAAATATGTAAGTACAAAAATAGTTGTCATAAAGTAATATGTGTAACATTAATATAATACACAGCATAATACATGACCAAACATAAACAATTTTAGATATTTTATTAAAAGTACATACAAAGAATTCTGGATATTTTGTCCAATTTCTGCATACATATTTATACACAAATTTTTTAAACACCCATGAGTGTAATATATGTATTCTTACAAAAATACGTAAGTTATTAAAATAGCAGTCACAAAATAATATATTTAACATTAAAATAATATGTGGCAAAATACTAAAATGGTAAATAATTTTAGATATTTTGTTGAAAGTATATATAGATATTTCATATATTTTGTATTATTTCACTATATACATTCAAACAATATTTTATGTTAAATGCATATAAGTCAAATATAAATGATCTATAAGTATTTAAAATATTGAAATAGTAGTCGTAAAATATATATATTAAAATAATACCTGGCAGAATGCATAACTAAAATATGTATAATCTTAAAATAACAGAATTATAAAATAATATATATAATATTAAAAGAAATATGTGATATAATACATTATTAAAATGCATATAATCTAAAAATAATACAAACATTTCAACGATCATAATATACTACAAAAAATAATTAAGAGAAAAATATTTATTTTATGTTGTTGATTTTTGAATAGTAAATAGGTATAATATTAATTAACTGTAAATACCTGAAAGTGTGGGGAGAAAGGGATTAGAAATGTTGTGATACATTTGTCCTCATAGCCTGAAAGGGGAAATAAAGTAAAAAGTTTGGTCCAAATGTTTAACTTTGTGGTGTGAAAGTGGGGGAAAAAAAATATTTTGACCAAAAGCTTGACCTTGTGAGCTTAAAGCAGTAAAAAAAATAAATCAAAAAACAAGAAAAAAATGTTTTGTCAAACACTCACACTCAGGATCTGAAAATGGGTTTAAAATAAAATTTTAAGGGATTATGGGACTTGACTCTGTGCTGTAATTTTTGTGTTTTTTTTTTTTTTTATCATTTTAAAAAACTCATAAGGTCAAGCGTTTAGGCAAAAAAAAAAACTTTTTTTTTTTCCAGTTTCTCATCATGAGATACATTTTGACAAAATCCTCTTAATTTTTTCCCTCTTTTACTTTTTTTTTTTTTTTTACTTCTCATGCCATAGTGATACAACTTTTCTATTTTTTTTCCTTGCTTTCAGATATTTACAGTTAATTTTAAAACTTATTTACTGTTCAAAAATCAACAATATAAACATTTCTCATGTAATTATTTTTTTTTAATATGTTTGATTGTAATGCATTTCGCTCATGCAAACATTTGTGTTACTCTAAGATTATACACATTTAATCATGTATTATGTATGCAACATATTTCTTTTAATATTATACATATTTTATGATTATTATTTTAATACTTTTTAAGATTATATGAATTTAAGATTTAAAAAAATATGTATAAAAATGTATATAGAAATTGGATAAAATATCCTGAACACTTATATATATTTTATACAAATTATCTAAAATTGTTAGTCATATAATCTGCTGTGTATTATTTTTATATTACTCATATTATTTTATGATTCTACTTTTTTAATATTTTACATGTATTTGTAAGATTATACATATTTTATTCATATGCATTAAAGATAAAATATTGTGCCAAAAATATATGCAAAAAAATTGGACAAAGTGTCCAGAACATTTTTATACGTACTTTTGATAATATATTTAAAATTGTTTTTAGTAGCAAAATTGAACAAAATTTCCAGAACACTTTACTTTCAATAAAATATCTAAATTTGTTTAGCAAATTTGGGCAAAATGCCCAGAATACTTTTATATGTATTTTCAATAAAATATTTAAAATTGTTTATCATTTGCATGTTTCAGTAGTGGTTCAATGGCTACTCTTGTGTTAAATGTAGCCCAAAGTATCTACTAAAATGGTATTGATTTTTCTTCCATAACTGTTAATAGAACACCAGAATTTTTGAACATTATTTTCTGAAACTTTTTATAAGTTGTTTTTAAAAATATTTAAGAATATTGAGAAAGTCATCTTTTGAGTTAGTAAAAATAGCACAATCGTCTGTTAACTATAAACCTTAGATGCTAACAAGATGAAGTTTTTGTTTTTATTTTTAATTAGACTAAATAAAAAATGCTGTAATTAAACCTATGTCTCATATTTCATGGAACTTCCTATAAATTGTTCCAAAAATCATTATTATAAAACAGAAAATGAATTGGAGCTTGTATGCGCCTCAGCTTTCATTTCAGATTTTACTCATCCAATAATACTGCTCTCATTTTTATGTAGCATCACAAAAATATGATTTAATAATTGATAACTAGTATCCTCACAGAAAAGATAATTGTTTAATATCAATATAATTAATTTGTGGATACCCAGCTATTTCCAAATATTGCCACAAACATTTTTGATTAAATTGAATCAAACTCTTAATCAAATTGATAATCATTTGCCCACAACACCCCTCTCTCCTATTTTCTTGGCAAAAAAAAAAAAATCTATAGTTCTTCTTGCTTCTTTAAAGTACATTGTGAATGTGCTAACAAATAATCTATGACTGGAAACAACTTATTCAATAGATTTCTTGAATATACTTTTGTTGTAGTTGATAACAATGATACTCCAACATAAGTTTTGCAGTTTTTCTATAGTCTTTTGTCTATAAAATTGAAAAATAAAGATATTCTTAAAAGATAATTAAGAGAGAAAAAAAAATCTAAATAATAAAAATAGCTTTCAGTAAATCAAGAGTTATAATTTAAAATAATAATAATATATTTAATTGTTGAAAATTGTGTTTTGAGTATTTAAATGGCAGATTGAGGTAGCATTTCAATTAGTTGTGGAAAGATACATTTTATTTTATTTTTACTCTGATTAAAATTGATCCAGGAACGTTTACATCTCAAGTCTCCCACACATCCATTGTATTAAATTACACGGGACAAGTATCAGAATCAATCTGTGGAAAAGATTATATGTGACTATGGCACCTCATTTAGTGTGATATTTTGTTACACTTGCTTGTATTTTATTTTTTATAACAGTTTTTTCTGCATTTCTAATTGTTATTTCTTATTATTGTACCAAATATCTTTTTTAAACTTTATTTTAGTATGAATAAATGTATGCAGTGATAAGTATCCTTTCATTGTAAATATTCATTGAGGCTTTTCAAAAATTCTCAGAAAATATTTGAAATTTTAAGATTTCACCTGTAGGAATATACCTACGTTCATATGGTTTAATGCAGTGGTAGAAGTCTTGAAGCGGAAGTCGGATCGATTCTAGTTTTGGAATGTCTGTTGCTCGAATTTCTTAGGAATTCCAGAGGAATAGAGCCGTTGGCTTATTTATATATATTAATCCACATGTAAACTTTTTTATTTAAAAAAAAAACTTCGTATGCAAACGGGGGAAAAGAAGCGGAAGTGGTTTGTAAATTTCAAGTGTCTTCTATAAGCAGAAAATTAAATCAAATAATAAAATATTTTGTATTAATTAATGGAAGTTTGCTTTTTTTTTTTTTTTACATTTGAAACTTTTTTTTAAAAGAATAAGATGATGCGTTTCCAGTATTAGAATTATTATATGTGTGTGATGGTGTTTTATTGGAAAACGTATGATAATTAGTCCCCCCCCCTCTCTCCCTTTATATAATTTGAACTACAATTTTTTTATTTTTAAATTGGGGTGAATAAATAAATAATATTTTTTCTCTTTCATTCCAGAGTGAAAGTTCATTATTTTAACTCAAGTTTGTATATCTTTGTAAAACGAATTCTGAATTAGGAATTCAACTTCTCTTGATTATTTCAACTTCATCCTGTTTACTAGTTCAAGAGAGCATCCCACCATTATTTTCTGTTGTTGTTCTATAAACTAATTAAATCCTTAGTCAAGGCAGCTTACTTTGTTTGTTTCTTACTGGCTTGCTCTTGAAAATTGTTAGATTGTGAGAGAGAAAGTAAGGTTGCAGCTGACATTTGGTAGTGGTTATCTTTGAGCTGTTATATTTAGCTAAGCTGTCTGGTACTGGGATCTTCTCATATTCTCTGCTGTTGTGCATTTCTTCCTGGGGGCACAGGAAGTATTTGGACAGGAGTAGGGCAAAGAAAGCTGAAGACAGAAAAAAGACAAGCCATATTTTTAGCTGTTGGCCAGGCATATGTTTGTCAGAAGTGAGGCAGAGTGAATTTATTAATCAGTAATGCACTCCAGAGGAGTCCAACCATGAGCCTCTGCTAACCAATCAACTTTTACAGATGGAATCCATAATATATGTATATACAAATATAAAAATAAGGGCCAATTTTATCCTTTTAATGCAGTGTTGAATTATTACTAGAGGTGTTAACAGTCTGACACTTTATAGCTTTCCTCCTCCCCGTTATATTAAAAAGTTCTCTATCCATTACTTTTAAAAATAAACATTCGTAGGAATTTATACTCATTTTTTCTTCCTCTTTCATGAAATAAAATATTTCATCTCATCCCACCAGTTTCTATATCTTTATTACTTTATTTTGAAGACAGCTAATTATTTGAACTTTTTTGATATTATTAAAGTATATTTTTCAAAACCTAAATTAAAATATAATTATAATTTTACATTTTATGTTCCCAATTATAAATTTATGAAAACAGAATATTAAAGTAATACGTTAAATCTGTTGTCTGTGTATTTTAATTTCAATATTCATATTTTGAACAAAATAACGGGAACGTCAATATATTTAGCACTTAGCATATGAAAATGTAATATTAATTTACTAAATCCGTTGTCTAGTATCTTAGATATTCATTTTTATAAAGTTTGAGACCGAAATAATATGGACATCACTTGGCATTCTCAGTTTAATAATATACTGCTAAGAGCAGGTTTTTTAGCCTTGCTTCTAGAGCCACCTACTGCAAGTCTAACCAATCAATGGAGATCAGGTAGTATGATGCTGTATTATCTGCATCCTCAAATTATTTCTTTACTTTTGTCTTCATCAGAATTCAAAGATGCAAATAATGCACTTATTCATTTAACTGCTATCTTTTAAGCTGATAGTCTGAATTTAAAAAAAAAATGACAAAAGTTTTGAACAAATCAAACTGCCTTCAGTTTCTATATATTTAGAGGTCTCAGTTTTATGCCAATTATAGACCTCTTCTATTCTTTAGCTAGAAAGACTAATATCAACAAAACATTATATATCTCAATTTATTCATATGCTTTCAAAAACAATTCCTTCCATCCTATTCTAGAGCTATCTACCTTAAACTCGCATATTGAATGGTATATATTGCTATAATATCTACATCCCAGACTGCTTTGATTATTCGTATTTATAGTAGATAATTTTAAAATAGGATGAGAACTAATCAATAAGCTGAGAAATTCAAATAATGTTTTGTTGGTATTAATCTTTCTAGCCAAAGGATATAAGGGACTTACAGTTGGCATAAAACTGAGATCTCAAAAATATACGGAAACTTAATCTGGTGTCAGATTTATATAAATGAAATGACTTGGCTTCAAAATCATAGTTTTTTTTTTTTTAATTATTAGCTTGAATAGAATAAAGGAATAAAAGGTGGTTCCTAAATACATAACTTCCTTACTTCCAGTATTGAATCCTAAATTTTCACTGTGAAATAAAAGTCAAAAACTAGTTTGGGGATATTGATTTTATAGTATTGTAACAGTAGATGTTTCTAGAATAGGATGAAGAGATTTACTCATGAAAAACTCTGGATATTTATTATAATGTAGAACTTTTGCTAGTCAGTAGATTTATATAATGTTTTGGTGGTGGCTAGAGAAATATTTAGCAATTACTTGTGGAGAAAAGCTTCAAGTTGTCTGAGAGATATTAGTAAAGGATGTCCAATTTCCCACTCTGTATTTAAGAATGGTCCGTGGATGTTCAATTATTTTTATCAGGTAACTGGATAGATCAAAGGAGATGTGTACACAATATCACTCATGTAGATTTCAAATTATTATTTGATTATATGGACTGAATTAGCAGAGGATAATGATGACTGGAAACTTGAACGCTAAATGATACCTTATATTCTAAAATATATGAATAGTTTGAAACTGTAATGCATATATGTGAGAGTTTGAAATGGTAATGTACACATGTAGAATAGTAATAGAGTCAAGAAACATGTTATGACCACCCGTGTTATCTCAATTTCACTATTGTGTTCTACTTTAGAAAGGATTCTTGTTAGTAGGGTTCTTTTTGTGACCCTATATAGAAAACCTTTTCAAGAATTGTAAAGTGTAAGAAATAATTGATCCAATCATGTAAAATGCTTCTAGTCAACTATTATCCCACTAATATACTTGGGTCATATCAGAAACTAATTGTTTTGAAATTACATTTTAATCATAATTGTTCTGATGATTGGAGTGATGGTAACTTCTACTGTGATTTTGTGACTTTTTTTAAGACAGTTACTTCTAAAAAAACTTATTATTAGTCAATAAAGTTACAGTCTTGAGAATTGATCTTGATATATTAATTTAGTTTTGAGCAGTAACAACCCACCTTATTGAGAACTAACAATTTACTCAAACCAATCCATCATTTATTTTTACAATCATATGATTACCATTTATACTAAGAAATTTATAAAAAAAATTCTAGTTCACATTGCAACTGATCCCCAAATATCAACTATTGCAAATGACTATTTTCTATTTGTACAGGAAACATGGTCAAAATTACTATATAAATTAAATTATAAAATTAAATATCAAATACAGATATTACATCTTTTGCATTTTATTAAGATTAATTTTTAATGCAAGCAAGAAAAAAAAAAGTTTAATATTTTTATTCCTGTTTTTATTTATTAATGTGTTACCTATTAATTGTTAAAAACTTCTGCAACATTAATATTAACTTGTATCTGTATTTTTTTAAACTAAGCTATTTTCTTTCAAAATTTAATCAAATTTTTATTAATTATAAATAATATAATTTTTTGTATATCATACAGTACTTTTTTTTTTTACCTATTACTTTTATTTGTTTTTAGCTTAATTTGTATATGCAAATTTAAAAAAAATTGTATCATTAGTAACACATACTTCTATATACATATATGTTAAATATTTTAGTAAACATTGCATTAAAGTTTATGTAAATGAAAGAAAACTGATTAATTTTCATGAGCTGTAAGAATATATCCATCTGCATTTTATTGTCAGAAAAGTGGAGAATAAAATAGTATGCTGCTTTACTCTAAGCCTGGGATTTAAATAAGATCTGATTTCTCTGACAAGTACAGAGAACAAGGGTAAATTTCAAACTTAAACATGATTTAATGGCAGATAGTTTGAATATACATTTTAATATATACAGTACTAAAATGTATGTAAATGAAAGAAAGCACCAACTTTCATGGACTATAAACATATATATATATCTGAATTTATTATAAAAAATTATAATGAAATTGTACACTGCTTTGCTTGCTCTAAGCTGGGATTTAAATAGGAATAAGAGTGAATTTCAACTCAAACCAGATGTAATGGCAAATATAATTATACTTAAACAAACAATAATAAATGAAAGCATTTCATTTTATAAATGCAAAAAATAAATATATATCAAATAATTGTAAATATTTGAATAAATATAATGTAAATGAAAGAAAGCTAATCAACTTTCATGAGTTGTGGGCATATAAAAATGTATTTATCCCCATTTCAAAGATGTTATTTAAAATTGTAAAGATTCAAGAAAAAATATAGTGCAAATAAAAATGTAATGAATGTTTATCCAAAATAAATTTCTAATTGCTGAAACAATTTTTAATTTCAATGAATTCAAAAGGTTTTCCACTTTAAAGCATTGAAAGATAATATAATTTTGCTTGGCTATGCATACATTAATAGAAAAATAGAATCTATTTCAATATATAAACTAGAACATCATAAAAAATAATCCCTAACTTTATTATCACTTATGTGGAAAAATTATATAAAAAGATATCTATCATTATGTTAATGAAAAATCCACTTTTTCAATGTGTTTTTAGTTAAAGGAGAAAAAATTAAGATGACCTTTTTAAAAAAACAGAATGCAAGAGGAAAAATAAACATTAACTTTGTATTTTTAATTCATAATTTATTTTTATTATTTTCATATTATATTGGATACATGGATTGGATTAGGTTGGTGTCACACTAACCAGGAACTCATTAGGTGAAAGACCTAGATTTTCCTCTTTATGCTAATCAGTTCACAAACTGTCTAAGTATAATAGAGAGATATCCATTGGAGGGAAGTTAGAATTTACTGACTATATGACCCCCAGTTCCCAAATCCACTGCCATTCAATTACTTCTTTTGAGTCTGCTCAGTCATAAGGTGTGAAACTAACTGCCTACTACTTAATGCATGTTATATGTTAATGGATGTAGTATGTGTATGGAATAAAACATTTTATAATTGCAAATAATTTAAGTCAGAGAAAAAATATTACATATGAATAACTATTAATAATGATAATAATTTGCATACACCTGGTGTTTTTTTCTATTCATATACTACAAACAAACAAAGACTCGTAATATTTTTAGATTCATGTAATGGATATTAACATACCTCATCAAGACCAAATAAATCAGTCCATACATTTGAATTAAATGTGCCCAACTCAATTACATAAAATTATTATGACAATAGCTATCATCATGAATACTTGGGAATCTATGCAGTGAATTATGAGGTTATTTAAGAAAAGTAATAGCAGTAATGTAACATATACTATTTTTTTATTGTAAATTTATATATTATATGCAGTCCTGTGTAATTATTTCTGTACTAATGAAACAAGGACATATTTGGTAAATCATTGTAATGAATATAGAACAGCAATTAATAAAATGCGTAGATAATCATAGATGGCTATATTAAGAATAATTAAATATATAACAAATTAAATCTGTCCAATCTTTTAATATTTCATAATTTATCAATGCATGCGAATACCAGTCAACTAATTTTGTGGTTATAATATAGCACACAATTACTTAATTTACCCAGCATACAGAAATTTAAGTGATTTATACATTATATCACTGTTTTATTTTGCAATGGAAAATTATACTAAATAACAAGATTAACTTTGTTTTAAAATGTTTAATGAAGTTAAAGGAATGGATAAGTTAATATTATTTATTCTCCATTTCAAACTTTTAAACTAAACTATAAATTACTTTCTAGTTTAATAATGGTCATGTTATAAATGTTTAAATAATTTTAAATATAAAATATTTGATACAAATAATATCGAGCAAATCAACAAAGTTCATTTTAATGTTTTAAATTAAAATTCATGTTCCTAATATGGTGGTTCTTTCTTCTATTGGCAATTTTTGTAGTTCATTTTTTGAAAAATGCTAGCAGATATAGTGAGTGAAGTATGATAGTTATCCTTGCTAATTAATACAAATGATGCCTGTTTTTAGGTTATTAAGGAGATTTATTTCTGTATAATTGTATGTATATATTTCAATGAGCCATTCTTAAAAGCATTATTATATAAGAATAACTTTGACAAAATTTTAAACTGATAAATTAAACAGGGGATTAGAATACTTGTTATCTATCCCTTTGGGATTAAAACCACAACAAAGTTAGAAATGTATGAGAAAAAAATTTAACAAATGAAGGTTTTAATAGAACTAAAGAAAGTAAAGGTCGAATTTATTTACACTTACTGTTTATACTCAGCATGACAATTTTTAGAAAGTTCTCCTTTCTCAAAGCACTTATTATAATATTCTGATAAAGATAGTGCAAGTCATTCTGGAATTTTTATTTAAAATATACATACAAGTGTCAGTTTTGTTATTATCACTTTTAAAGATCAATATTTGTACATCGGTTACATTAATAAAATTATAATGACTAAACATTAAATGTTAAATTTATAAATTTTATTTTATTAAAACAAAGATAACAGGATATATCGATAGTGATACATTATATTAGCCTTACCATTACAAATTTAAAAATAATTATTTTTTTTGGAATGAGGTGCCGCCATATTGAATTTTTAAAGATTTGATTTGAGACATTTTTACAATAACATCAGTTTTAATAATGTTAGAGCAAAAAGCTATACATTAATAGTAACTTAGAAAAACTAAGGAAAAATATATGTCTAAGAAAAATAGTGATTACCATTAAAAACTAAAGGGGGGGGGGAGAGAATTTCAATATCCTAAAAAATGATTACTCTTTGAATTTCTAATTTATCATAACTAAGTTTTAAAATTACATTTTCATTGATAATTTCTTGGTATTCCTCACAAAATTTTGATTCAAAACATAATATATCTTTCCTGAGATAATCCATAGCTTTAAAACTTACAAAAAGAGAACCTTACGGATTCAGCATTTTTTTTGTACCCCAGAAGTTAAAAAATCTCAAGGCATCTATAAGAAAAAAGATTATTCCTAATAAAAGGTACAAAAGAAGTCATTTCCAGAAGGTAAATATGTCTTTTTAGTCATAGCAATTGACTTCTTGTCCATCTTAACTACAAATTAAAAGCTGCTGTCTTTATCAATGATAAAATGTGTTCTCTCTTCATTTTATATTTTTTGTGCACACCAGTGATGCTATTTTGTTATATTTATTGTCCCACAGAGGTATAATTCATTTGTATATAGCGCATTTGCTAGCTGTAGAATTGAAAATAATGTGATGCAAGATGCGGCAAAACTACTGACTCCCAAAGCATGAATACCAAGGCATAGGCAAGAATCTGGATTTGATTCTTTGCTGCATACAATTCCATGTGGTATCACCATACAGCCACTATTTGAAAACTCTCTTTATTGTTTTAAGAGTTTATGTTGTCACATGGTACTATGCCCAGTAAATTGTGTGATTCCTTTATCAACTGCAACCTTTCTGTGCATCTTAATCAGCCTTAAAATTTTACACTGCACTGCTCTATAATAACCTAATTTTATAGATGAAAACAAAATCATTATATGTTATACAGACTTAGACATGCTAGTACAAACACACTAATAGACATGCTAATAAATTATTAAACCTTTTGAGAATCATTATGTCTATAAAATAAGATTGCCTCAAACTTGGATCAGAATCCCAAAATTACATTGTACCTAATCGACTAATTTTATACATTCAGGCAAAATCACTTTCGTTATACAACCACAGACATGCTAATAAATTATTAATTTTTTTGAGAATCATTGCGTATACAAAATAAGATAGATTCAAATTTTGGATCAGAGCCCCAAAATTACATTGTAATCGGCTAATTTTATATATGCAGTCCAAATCACTTTCATTATATAAACACAGACATGCTAGTATAAACGCACTAATTATGTTTATTACTGACAATTACTTTCATCAAACAATACCTTTTTAAAATAATATTAATCAGAAAAAAATCTAAAATTGAATACTTATTTGTTAATTATTTTTTCATTTTCGGGATGAAGGCTTTGAAATTGCAAAATCTTCAGTGCATGTTGAAACCACTTACAAATTAAATTTTTCCCATCGAAAACGTGTGCCTTGTTTTCTTCATACAATCTAATGTGTATAATAAATAACAACAGTATTCATTCATAAAGCTATGAGTATGAGATTCGAACATTAAATCTCGAAAGCGCTAAGCAGACCTATTACACATTATTTTAAGTATAATTATAGCTTCACTAACGCATGCGAAAAAGTTCGCATATTTATAATTACAATTTTTACTAGTGAAGAGAAAAACAATTTATTAATCTAATAAATTGAACAAAAAATTAAATAAAAGTAAAAAAATTACTAAGAAAGCTTATTCTAACAAAGCATACATCATTTGAAAAAGCAAATTAAACTACAGAGAATGACGATATTGGCACTTGCATAGTTCATTCAGTTTACCCATATATGAATTAAGCAACAAAATAGGATGCAGATACAATCCACAAACGTAAATTGAATTAAAAACTTATTTCTTTATTTTTCTTGAAATCAGTCTATTAAATTAATTAACATTACTTTTAGAGAAACAGACTTCAATATTCCGATTGATATTTGGAATTTATTCGAATCCCTTATATATATATTGATTATTTAAATAAAAAATTTTTAGAGGCATATGTGTACATACATGAAATAGGTATTCATTCTGAAAATCATTTCAATATAAAACTTAAAATTTTCTGCTTATTAATTCATATTTTTAAACAAATGTATGTAAAGTACATTATTAATATTTATACATTGTTTGAATATAATATCAAGACATATATTTAAGTATCAGTGTTTTATTGTGTTGGACTGCATTATTAATGTTATTTGTGTAGAAATTTGATTCATGATAATCATGAAATCATTTATCCCATTACATTTTTAAAACAAGTCTTACATTTTTAAAACAAGTCTATCATAATGAATGAACTTTAGTAAGATATATTAAATAGATGTTTTATCTTTTTTTTTTCTAGAATTTTTTTTCTTGTATCTATCCCATATATTATATTCTACTGTGATGAGTTTAATAGTGTGAATAAAAAAAACAATTCCATAATTGGGTGGGTAATAAATTTATATAATACACAGTTATATTGAATAATGATACATGAAAGATGTATATATAGTAACTGAACAGTTTCTAACCTTTTTTCTGTTATAATGTTTTGATGGATAATAAATTTATATAATACACTGTTATAATAAATAATGATTTATGAGATATATATAGTAATTGAATGATATTGAACTGTCTAGCCATTCCTAACAGTTAATGTCTCAGTAGATTCGGTTTTCCCTTTTGATTCACAGAGTGGAGGACTATACAAGTTATACAACCAGTAATATTTATTATTTACAATGGATACAATTAATAATATGTAAATATAAGGCAAACTATAATATTACATTTTCTCTGAAAGAACGAGATTAATCCTAGTGCATAAAAACTATTTAAATTATTCCCAGAGAATCTGTGTTCATCCGTTTTTTTGTGAGCTCATGACTAACTAGTTATTTTCTCTTCTTTCATTCTGTGTAGTATTTTTCAATATGGGTTGACCAAAATCAACTAATATTGTTTTCTGGTTGTCAGTAGATTTAACTGCTCTCAAGTATATCACATGTGTCCCATACTACACAGACCAAAAATTTGCATTATGAGGGGTTTTCTAAATTTTATACAGTTCCAAAATTTTTAAAAAGTCTTTTAAGAACTTCGTTGGGGTTTTTTTTTTCATTTGGGATCTTGACAATGTTTCTTCACAATGTTCTTAATCTGTTGCTAGGTTATTATTCTCTTTTTTGTTTGCTTCAATTGCTGTATTCCCTTTTTATGGTATCAGCATTCATGATGCATATGCTACTGGTCTCTCACCATCGTAGGTAGGCTGGGTTAACACCATTCCTAATTTGTAGACTGATGCTTCTCTTGTTAATATTATCTCTAAATTGCTGTCATAATGTATTAGCAATTTATCTGATGTTAATAAATATTTTGTTTTGACCAATGTATCCTCTTGGATAGTTGCCCATTCCCACTTCTCTTGTTTCTTCAGTAAATTATATAGGTATTGATCCACATGCTTTCCTTTAAGGAAAACTTCAAAGTAATTGATTAATTCCAGAAATGCCTGAAGCTTTTTCACATTTTTTTGATCTGGTTGTGTTTTTAAGTGCTCTGATTTTATTGTTGCTGGGGCTTTTCCATTATGTGATATGCCACAGGAACTTTAATTTTCTGGTATTCCATATTCATTTTTCGGCATTTAGTACCACTCCAAAACTTTAGAGTTTTTTATACACTTGATTAACTACTTCTGAGAATGTTATCTGAGTTAGCTCTAATTAATATGTCATCAAAATATGGGAGTACCCTTCTTATCCATTAAGCAACATAACTATATCCCAAATGGCAGGCTGTTCTAGTTAAATAATCCTAAAAACTAAGTGAGTTGTAATTGATAATAGCTTTGAAGTTTCTTTGCACACTGGTATTTGTTGAAAAGATGACTGAAGATCAAGTTTAGCAAAGTAGATGATTTTTGTAATAATGACAGGATTTCTTTAGCATTGGGTATTGGGTAGATACTTTTACACAAATTTTTGTGAATTGTTATCCTGTAGTCTCGGCAAATTTACACTTTCCCATTTGATTTGTTTACTATGATTAGCCCATTCTGAATCTTCTGTTGGGCTTAATGTCTTTTTGCATTAAATCATTAAGCATCTCTTCAATTTTTATTGTGTAAATGGCATCATCTGTGCACAGATGGTTGGGGTTGAATTGTCATTGAGTTCTAATTGAACAGGTGTTATTTTTTATCTTCCCCAGTTTTGACTTAAAAAAGTTTGGGAATTTATTTTGAATTTCTTTTTTGATGTTTTTTTTATTATTATTACATTAATGGTAATTATGAGATATGTACACCACTTCTTTTCTATTAGTGGGTTTATTTGTTTGGAAACTATGTATAAAGGTATACATTTTTGTTTTTAAGTTTAATTTTACTTGTGCTTTTATTATTCCAAATATTTCCACCATATTGCCGTTTACATTTTTAGCATTTAGATTTTTTTTTTCTTAATTTTAAGAGAATCATGTCTATTAACAGTGATAACTTCCCAATCTCTAAGGGACATTAATGTAATGCCTGAACTGTTATTGATCTCTATTTTGAAACATTTTCTTTTAATCAAGAATGAAAGTTTAAATTCTGCTTCACTGCATTTTAAATTTTTAATGTTAACATTGCTTTTGTCATTTTTCTCAGCTTTTGGTTTTCAATATGCTCTCACTAGATGGCCTTCAGTCCACAATTTGTACAGTTGTCTCAATTTTGCATACAATTTTGTGCTTTGTGGCTCAGTTTACCACAGCAATAACAATAAACTTTACACTCGGTTGTTTCTTTTTCTTTTTTTTCCACTGGTTTTGTGAATTATGTGATAAATGATTTTCATTAGGGTCAATGTCTAAATAGTCTTTTTACTTCTTGATGACTAATTTGTGTGCAATACCTCTTCTAATGGTGTCTTTATAATTTAGGTTCATATCTGCCAGGAGTTCATCTCAAAGCTTATTGGATATACTTCATAGCAATTGTTCTAGAAGGGCCACTTCCAGAAAATGTCCGTAGGCACATTTTTTTTATAACTCAGGGCTATGTGATATTCTTTAAAACTTTCACCTTTTGTTTGACCCTAATTTCTAAAGTATAGCCTTGCTATGTGTTTCGAAAGAGGAGGATAGAAATGTGCTGCTAGTTTTTTGACTGCTTCATTATATGGAAAACTTTCAGGTTCTATTGGTTCGCGTAGATGATTTGCAGTTTCTAATACTTTCAATCCTGTGAAACCTTTTCCTTAATGTTGTTTACTAAGAAAAAAAATTTCATGCCTTTTACATATAATGACCCATTGGTAGAATTCTCAATATTACTCCAATTGATGTTTGCAGGATGGTGGCCATCATTAACAGTAATTATTATTCTAATCTTTTATGTTGTATAGAATCTAGACTTTTTAACGGGATCAATTGTATCATACTCCATTGTGGTGGGTTGAATGGTATGAATAAAAAAACCAACTTTGTAATTGGATGAGTAATAAATTTATATAATACATCATTATAATGAATAATGATTAATGAAAGTTATGTATGTATATATTGCAACTGAATGTTAATGAACAATTTCTAGCCATTCCTTACTGTTAATGTCTCAGTGGAATTTGATGGGTAATAAATTTATATAATACATTGTTATAATGAATAAATAATACATGAGATATATATATAGCAGTTAAATGCTTCCTAGCCATTCTTACAGTTAATGTCTCAGTAGGTTTGACTTTCCCTTTTGATTCACAAAGTGGCAGGAACATACAAATTATATGACCAGCAATATTTATTATTTACAATAGATACAATTAGTATTATATTAATATAAGGCAAATTATAACATTACATTAAAGTTCTTTTTCGAAAGAAGGAGATTAATTTTGCCATGCATACAACTATTGACATTACTCCAAGAGAATCCGTGTGCATCCATTTTTTGTGAACACTCATGACTAACTGGTTATAGTACTTTTCATTGTCAGGTGAGCAATATCAACCATTAGTGCTTTCTGGTTGACAGTCGACTGCTCTCCAAGTATATTGTACCCCGCTAGTTACTTTAAATGCCATTATTGATACTACTATGATTAAAATCTCAAATCAATTTACCATTGCCATCAATAAAGTAAAACTCGACATTAAAGTCTCAAAATAATTTTAATTATGATTACAATAATACCTACAGATTTAGGTCACTAGACTAACACAATTATTACTTTTTAATTATTTATATGGTATTATAGATATAGATTTATTATAAAAACTTGATAAAAGCTAATCTTCCCAGTTTTGCATAAAATAAGATAATCTTTCCGATTTTGTATAAAATAAGGTATTAATAGATTCTATTTGTGGAAGTATAGCAAAAAGTGTGGATCACTCATGGTATCACATTATTCCATTAAACAACACAAATACATATAAATCTTATCTCATTTCAGTAAAAACAAGTATATGATACCTTACCTAATTTATCAACAATTGAGGAATACTCAGTTTATGACATTTAATTCCATCAATAGGGAATAACATTTTAAATTATTTAATTGTTTTTTAAAATTAACTTTGCATTTTATTTTTTAAGAGACATTACAGTCATAAAATGTAAATCATAGTACAACTTTTAACATTATAACTTTCTTGTTTAAAAACCTAATCCAAAAGTCATTAAAATGCATACAACTTTCCAATAATAGCAACAAAGTAAATCAAATGATAGTGAAATAGTGACTTTATATAACCTTAAAACATCACAAGATCACTATCTTCCATGCTTGCTCATAACTGTTGTTATAATAGGAAAAACTCTCTCCTTACAGTAGTGCCACTCTAAGCAAGACAGAGTAATCAGTGGATGCCGAAAGGCTTGTGCCCATAAAATCCCTATCTAGTGCCTACTCATCCTATATCCCCAAACTAGTTTCTGGCTTATGGCCTTTGTCAGTGAGGAGCCTTGAATCTGAGAGCACTGCACCTAGATCTTAGGATCTAATGCAACCCTCCAGCAGCCACCTTTTAACTCTACATAACTACTAAACTATGAGAATAAAATTGAAAACACAGATATTTTCAATCTAAACTCAATAGCTCAAATAGTCATATGGGTCTACTCAGTTCAGTACCCATACATTTTGGTGTCTTTGGCTCTTTACAACCATAGTCACCACCTTCCTATAAGGCAGGATTGGTATTAAACCTTAAAACATTACATGATCACTATCTTCCATGCTTGCTCATAACTGTTGTTATAATAGGTAAAACTCTCTCCTTACAGTAGTGCCACTCTAAGCAAGACAGAGTAATCAATGGATGCCAGAAGGCTTGTGCATAAAATCCCTGTCTAGTGCCTACTCATCCAATATTCCCAGACTAGTTTCTGGCTTATGGCCTTCGTCAGTGAGGAGCCTTGGATCTGAGAGCACTGCACCTAGATCTTAGGATCTAATGCAACCGTCTAGCAGCCACCCTTTAACTGTACATAACTACTAAACTATGAGAATAAAATTGAAAACACACAAATATTTTCAATCTAAACTCAATAGCTCAAATAGTCATATGGGTCTGTTCTCAGTTCAGCACCCATACATTTTGGTGTCTTTGGCTCTTTTACAACCACAGCCACCACCTTCCTATAAGGCAGGATTGGTATTAAACCTTAAAACATAACATGATCACTATCTTCCATGCTTGCTCATAACTGTTGTTATAATAGGCAAAACTCTCTTCATACAGTAGTGCCACTCTAAGCAAGACAGAGTAATCAATGGATGCCAGAAGGCTTGTGCATAAAATCCCTATCTAGGGCCTACTCATCCAATATCCCCAAACTAGTTTCTGGCTTAAGGCCTTCATCAGTGAGGAGCCTTGTATCTGAGAGCACTGCACCTTGATCTTAGGATCTAATGCAACCTCTAGCAGCCACCTTTTAACTCTACAATGTAGTGCTGCTGGGGAGTTGCATTAGATCCTAAGATCTAGGTGCACTGCTCCCAGATACAAGGCTCCTCACTGATGAAGGCCATGAGCCAGAAACTATTTGGGGATATTGGATGAGTAGGCACTAGATAGGGATTTTATGCACAAGCCTTCTGGCATCCATTGATTACTCTGTCTTGCTTAGAGTGGCACTACTGTATGGAGAGAGTTTTGCCTATTATGACTTTATATAAATAAATGTTAAATAATATAAGAAATTATTTTTTTTTATTATTTTGCATCCTATGGGGATTATTACAGGTTTTGTCTTTCTCGTCTTCAGGACAGTGGAGATGATGTGATACATTGTGTTTTTGATTTTTTTGTTCTCTATGTGATTCAAGGGTTGCTTATTGGACTGTGTGATAATCTGTGGGTGGCATATGATGTAAGCAAGTAAGATTTAAATTTTTGATTAGTGCTGCAGCGTTGCTTGTCTTGGCTGTGAAGACAAGAGAATCTCATGCTTGGCCGTACTATGGTTTAAACTTCAAATTGGGGATGCTGTGTCACTCATCTTTGCCATCTGGATGGCATGGTCTGATGCTTGGTAGGTCTTACAGGCCTGGGTTTTGATGGATATCTGGGTGCTGTGGGGATTAGTAAGGACATTGGATGAGAGAATCTGAGCTTTGGAAGTACCCTGAGGCCTGGTTCCTAGTCCTTAGCGGGAGGCTGGGACGTGGGTGCTGAGAGGATTAGTATGGGTTTTCATTTTCTCCTGGATGGTGGAGATGATGTGATTCTTAGTAGTTGTGATCTATCTAGTTACCATTAAGGTCAAGGGTTACCTAGTAGACTCTGAGATAAGCTAGGAACAGCACATGTTGTACGTATATAGAATTTAAAGTTTTTCTGTTCACTTTGTAAATCAGGTTCTGCATTGTAAATCATAGTTTGAATCTTGTATATCACTAGATATAACATGTAAACTCAAAGATTAATAATATGTTAATAAATCGTATTTTGAAAGTAAAATGTTAATGACTGATAAAAAGAGTATTATGTTTAGATTATTTCCTGTTATACCTTATATATATATTATTTGTTGTTAAAAACTAGTTATAAAAGAAAAAGTGTTTTAAAAAATACAAAAGATTTTATTTTTATTTAAAAATTTTGTAAACTTTTGTATTATAATAAATCAGTTTGTGATAGTAAATCTTATAATATTACTTCAATTAGATTTTTAGTTGAGTTTCCATAAAAAGAAATAAGTTTATTCTTGAAACTACTATATTTTTACCTGTCTTTGATCATTAGCGAATATAAAAGTTAGAGAAATACCATATTTAGAGAAACTTAATTTTTTTATAAATTATTGTGTGAAAATTAAAGACATATTACAAACCAGAGATGCCCAATCCATAGCTCAGAAGCCATTCATGGCTTGCACAACCTTTTATTGTAGCTCATTTTATGAATGATATTAGCTCCATTATGCATCTACTTTTGAACCTGAAGCACAATCCAGATTTGTAGTTATCAAGAGAATATTGTCAGTTGAATTTTTCTGTAATATTTATATACACAAAGCAAATTTTCAAAGTTGTATAACCACTGACAGATGGTTTCATCCAAATATAAATATATATGCCTGTTCTACATGTGTTAATCATTAATATATTAATAATTATATTGTAGTTATTCTAATTATGTTTGCATATGAGCCAGAGGAAAAGAAAAAACATATATATAATTATCATTTTCATGAGGAATGGAAAGAGAAATGTTTTTTATTTATTTTAAGAACAAATATTTTTGTTTGATTTATGATTCAATAGTTGCTTTGGGCGAAAAATGCAACATATAATGACATTTTACAACAGTTCGTGAAAAATATGTTGCTGAATATCCTTTTAACAGCAATTTAAGAAAATCTAAAGTGAAAGAATTGAAAACCGCATTTGTTGCCCAACAATCGATGTTCACCAGAACTATGAATAAAATGAAAGCTTCTACAATTGCACCATTTAAGGTTGCACTTATATTTTCAGTGCACAAAAAAGGTTTTGAAGACAGCAAAATAATTAAAAAAACAATGCTTGTTTTATCAGAGATATTTTACGAATTTAAAAATAAGAATGGAATTAATTATCAGCTTTCCAAGAAATTCAATTATCCAGAAATTCAGTCACTCATAAAATAGAAGCAAATGTCTGAAAATATCATTGTACAAGTAAAAATAATTTACAAAAATGTCTTTTTTCTAAATTAACAGAGTGAAAAATCAGACATCTGCAATATATAGCTCAATTAAATATTTTTATAAGGATGGTCTTTAATGATTGTTTAGTAAAAGATTTACTGTCAGTTTTGTCATTAGAAGGAAATACACTTGGAAAGGACATATGCTGCGTTATTAAAAACCACATTAAAGAAATTAATCTCCCATTTCAAAAACTTGTGTCTACAATAACAGTTGTCATACCTGACATGATTGATTCTGATGTTGACCTCACATTATGTAACTTGATGCTGAGTATGGAACTTTAATTTTATATTCTAAACTTTGATGGTTTAGCAAAAGAGAAGTCCTACAATGATTTTTCTATCTTCTTCCAGAGATAAAACAGTTTGTGGAATCCAGAAACAAACTTAGTGGTTATCTGATTTACTTTGTTTGCAGACAACAATAAAAATGAATATGCTCAATCTTGAGCCTCCAGGGAAACAAAAAACTATTATAGAATTAATAGGAAGTGTAAACACATTAACATCAAAATTACATTTGTGGATATCCCAAATAAAGGAATGTAACTTTAGTCACTTTCCAAATTTGGAGAACTATATTAAGAAATATAAGAAATTTGAAACAGAAAAATACTCTGAAAATCTTGCTAAACATAAAAATAATTTCGAAATTAGATTTTATGATTTTCATAAAATCAGCCAATTTTTTCACTCATTTTAAATCTATTGTTGATATTAATATTTCTGAAATATCATAACAGATTGCAAATATGATAAATAAAAATGCCTCTAATTTAAAAATAGAAATAGTTGATTTTTAATCTGATCTATAATTTAAAATGAGAGTATCGCAAACAGATTTTTGTAAACTTGCAGATGAGAAATAATATTCATTCTTAAAAAAAACTTTTTAATGGTTGAACTCTTGGTTTCTATCACCTTTATGAACGTGTTTTTTTTAACAATGAACTTATTAAAATCAATGTTCAGATCAGGATAATGAATGAGTGTCTAAATAACTTGCTACAATATCACATGTACCAGAATTTAGTAAACTAGTGGATGGCTGCAATGTCCAGATTTCACATTAAAATGTTTTTCCTGTATTTAGTTTGTATTTAAATCTATAACAGATAAGAGGAAAAGGGTATATAATTACATATTTCCTTTATTATTTTACTAATTTTTATTATTTGTGCATTAACTACGTTTAAAATTGAAATATTAAAAGTGCAAAACTTATTTGTGACATCTAAAAAATTTAAATTCTAAATTGGCTCAAGCTAAGTTAAAAGTTGGGCATTGCTGCTATAAACAATATTTCTTATTGCTTTATGTCAACAGTTAAGATATATAAATAGTTACATGCCTATTGAAACGATATTTAGAAGAAAGTTTTCCATACAATCAGCACAGTACCCTAGCTCCATTAAAGTAGTATCCAAATATATATATATGAATACTAATTGAATAATCCTCTCTTTCTTGTGAGCAGAATTTTGTACTTTAATAACATAATAATCTAAGTTAGATGCTTATTGCAATGGAATTTTATCCCTCTAATATATCTCTACTATTCCAAATTATTTTTCTGAATCTTTACAAGTAATGTATTTTTTTCAAAAAATATTTTGTATCAAAATTTTTTAAATTTCAGATGTATATGCCATTGTCATTTTCCTCTTTGTTTTCAAATTTTTGACAAATGTTTAATTTTTCTTTTTGTGACAAAAAAGCTTTTCTATGCAAGCAATATTTAAATACAATAATTATATTTATTTTTTCATTTTTGAGCCAACATTATTTTTAAAAAGTCATTGCACTATAAATATTAAATACATATTTTATAGATAAAGTATATATTTTTATAAAATTAATTAATTATATATATTCTAGCAATCACCAACTTCCCCCCCCCCCCAATATTTTGAAAATATACATTAAGCATGTTATGTGTGTGTGTATATATATATGAAGGAATACTAAAATTAATTTGTGTTTAAAAGGGAGAAAATATCTGATCTTCAAGCTACTCCCTTCCCCTTTTGTAATGTTACAAATATGGAGTTGGGAAATAGTAATATTTTGAGTATTATTCTCTTTCACTGTATATACACCTTTACTATAAGTCATCAATTGTTTCAATAATGTTTTTTATTATTATCTAAGTAGAAGAAAACATTTAAATTGTAATATTTTATACATTTTGCATCTTCTATTTCATTTAGCTAAGATTTACATGCGTGAGTTACTACTTCCTTCCAAAACATCATTAGGTTGATGGATGTCACAGTTTCAACAACCACTGTCTACTATCTTTTTAAAACAGAATCAGTTTGATTGGACAGGAAATAGAGGAAGTAGTATAAGGAAAGATTGAATATAGAGAACCTGCTTTTCAATTAAAATGGCAAACAATATTGATAGCTAAGCTGGTGTTGACTGTTTTATCATTATTTATGATATAAACATGGAAGCTAACATTAATAATATTTTGTAATTACCTCCCTGTTATTTACAACCATCAGTTACATTTTTCTGGGACTAATACTAGTGGGTGGGTGGGGGGGGGGGGCGATAAAATTAAAGAAATCTGGAAAAAACTATTTGGTTTTCAATGTCTAGATTTTAATATTTATTTTCAGCAAAAACATATATAGCTTTTTTTTTTCTATATTCAATATTTTTAATAGTCATTTTCCAAACACATACACATTTGCAAATCCTATATTCAGTCTAGCATTACAACTTTTATTTAATTAGTAGAGATAAATCCTTATAATAATTTAATTTATGTAGACAATCATTAACAAAATATCATAAAGGAACATATATAGCTTCTAATTAAGAGATAGATTCATTGGTGACTATTAAATCCTTCAATTCTGCCACTTTCTACACACTCAGCTGTTATAAATTATATGTTTCATGGATTGCATTTAACTACATTTATAAATATGTCTAACTATTCATTCCATTTATGAAGCTGATGGTCGCAAAAACCATGAGTTGATCTGAAACATTTGATAAAATTCAAGTTAACATCTAGAAAGATTAAACAGGCTATATGGCTGAAATTGTAAAAAAAAAAAAATTGATTGAAAGACTCTGATGAAATTATTTTATACATCATAATTCTTCAGTTGTTTGAAAAGATTCTTGATTAATAAGAGAAAAAATCTTGATTTGACATGAATCTTAGGTGGTGAACTATATCATGCATTATTCGAAAAACTGATGTACTTAGCAACCTTTTATAAATAAGGACTAATTCCTCTGAGTATGCCCTTTAATAATCTCTGTGCACTCTCCTGTGAGCATCAACTTTAAAAGCATAAATGTATGCACATGCTCAGAGGAGTTAGTCCTTATTTATAATATTATATATGTATATGTGGTATATAAATAATAGAATATTTATCAACTTTTTATGACTTTTCTGAGAGATAATCTTTTTTTTAAAATATCTAATGGAGAAATATATGAAAGAATAGGAAGCTATTGCAAAGAAGTAGACCTGAATATGTCAGTGATATTTCTCATGGTATTTTCATATGGTGATGCTAAGATAGCTAGCTACCTATAAAAATGATTTGCATCACAATCATAAGTAATTGCAGCCAGCTTTCCAGAGAAGTTGTTTCTAAAAATTATTTTAGATCTAAGCTTGGATAGATAAAAAAGATTAGTTATATTACAACTCAAGATTACTTTGTCTATTATTGCAAAAGGTTATATTCAGTTATGGAGATGATTTTGCTGTTAAATGAAAAATTGAACATACTATCTATTGAATTATGAATAAGATGCCAATTTTTGAAAAAGATATATATATATTCTTACTGAGAGACCATTCTATTTTAGGAAAGGATTTTTTTTTTTTTTTGAGAAGTCAAAGCAATAGCATTAGCATAAATGAATTTACTGCATTGTTTCAAGAAGTTCAACTGATGAATATAGTGACAAATTGAGAGAACTGAATCCTTCGGAGAAAACCAGTTTACAAAATTTTGTATATGCTACAATTATCATTTAAAGCCATTTGAATTTTTTTATTGAAAAGCATCTGTCAAGTAAATTTACAGTTTTTTTGCATTTAGCATTTTAAAACCTTTTAGAAGACTTTTTCCAAATAGAACCATAAGCTGAGATTAGATCTATAATGATGTTTACTATCATTATTTAGTATGGTAATTTACAATACCTGATTCTACAATTGTTCACTGGTTACCCATTAATAGCATCAAACTATAAATGAAATAGAGATAAATTAAAGACTCACAATCTGTAAGAATATGATAATTCTCACCAGTAATGAGTTAATTGTATTACAATTATATTTTTGTTGTTTTTATAGTCTGAATATCAACACTCATGTGATCAATTCATATTTATTTTGTAATTATCATTTAGTTAATAATAGCTAGACACCCATTTATTGATGGAAAAAAAATCCTAAGTCTACTTATAATCTAAAAAAGTCAGCTCAGATTTGAAGCTCTTGTTATAACTGTGGTAAAGAGATGTATTTGACCACTCTGATATTGCCTCTTGAATTTTTATCATCACAAAGCCTTTTTGTAAATGTCAAACATTGATTCAGAAAAGTCTTTTTGATTTTCAGTAATTGTCAATTATTAAAATTTTTAATTATTCATATTCTTGCCTTTTTTTGTGTGTGTGCGTTTTATCAGAATTTGTTGTTGTTGTTGTTAAATTTGTAGGTTTTTTTTTTTTACATTTAATTATTGATTTATTGGCTATGATCTCATTATATGTAATGATTTTTTTTTTATCAAATTAGTTTCAAATTAGGTCTTTTATCTTCCCTCCCCCATTTATTATTATAGTAGCATTATAATCATATCAAATATAATTTGTAACAATTTTTGCATAATTTATTGTTCTGTCTACACAGTATTTCAGTTTTGTTAATTAGTTGGTAATTTTGTGGACATTTTGTCATTTTTTATTATCCTGCATATTGTTCTGAAAGTTCTCTATTTTTTATTTAGGTGAGTATCCCGTTTCTGATTCAAGATTGTTTTTTTGTTTTTTTTTAGCAGGACCCCTGAATATATCTTATATATATAGTATTTTATGAGTTTTCAGTTTTTCAACGTATTTTTTCAATACTTTCTTAATATTACTTTCTTTTCCATTTATTAATGTGTAATATTCTAGAGAAAATTTTCCATGATGTATTAGCCCCAGTAGAATAAATTGTTGTTGAGCAATTATATTATGAAATATTTATGGTTTTATGACTATAAAACAAGTTATAGTTTTTTAAAAAATACAGATAATAATTTTATTATTTCATTGCAAACAAAAATTTTATTAAAATGAAAAAATGAACGTTTCAAATCTTTTTATTAATGTAGAGTGATGTGAAAATTTGAAGGAAACAAAAAATTTAATAGCAAATAAGATTTTTAGATATTACAAACTTTTTTTTTAGTTCCATGACATGATATCCATTTTTCACCATTCAAATATGAAATTTCAAATTTTGCATTGTGGTAATAGAGAATTTTTTTAATTTATTTTAGTGTAGAAAATGTGCATTTTAAGTTAAAGCTTATTAATTAATAATTAAAGTGCAGACTTAAATAAACATTTCTTAAATTCTTGTAAAATATTTTGATGATTTTTTTTTAAATAACTATAATCATTATGAAATAGTTTTATTTAATTTAAAAGCTGTTTTTTTTTTTTTTTTTTTGTCGAGAGTAAATTCCACCAAATATTGTGCACATGTCAGAAATCAATGCAATATGACAATGAAATATTTCCAAGATAATCTCTTCTTTTTTTTTATTGTAACAGTGTTGATGAATTGAATTTGAAACTTATTGATATTGGTTCAATAACATTTCAGTGATGTGCATAAGTGGGTGCTTTTTTTTAAATAAAAAAAACCCCTTATGATAAAAAATATTTATGGTAAATTCAAATAGAAATGATTGTTTTCTTCAATCATAATTGGGATTTTATATTTAACTTGGAATAAAAACATGGAGTGTCCAGAAATTAATTAATTCAATCATTAATGTGTACAATTAATGATTGAAGTAATTGATTTCTGAACATCACATGCTTTTATTTCAAGTTAAATAATATAAAAATCCCAATTGTGGTTAAAAAGAAAAAATATTTTTGGCTTTTTAATTCACAGTAAATAAAAGCTTTTGTTATAAAATATATATATTATTTAATGATGAACCTATTTTTAATTTCTCAGTTATAAAAGAAAAGATATTATTCATCAGGTTCAACTGCCAATTGATATTGGTTTTACTATTTCATGTGTTTATATGGAACTTTTATTTTTAAAAATCCTGAACTTATTTGGAAATCAGCTACCAGAAAAAATTCCATTTGTTCCAATTTCAGAATGAAAACAGGACATACATCTTGAAATGAATATATTTAAGTTGCAAGAATAACATTTAAGTATAATAACCAATCATTTAAAAGTAGTTGATAATTGTGCTGTGGTTTGCAATTAAAAGTTAGGCCCTCAGAATGAAAAAGTCATTTCCATTTTTTAAGATTATGATTGACAAATTGAGTGGAAAATTCTTTTTTCTTTTAATATTATTATATGAATTAATACATTCTTAAGTAGATATCAAAAATGGAAAAGAATAAATATCTTTATGCTGTTCTTCCATAAAATAATAATCAGAAAATAATAAATTTTTTACAATAGTTATATATTTATCAAAAAAATTTTTTTTATATATTAAAGCCTTTTTCAGCATTTGATTTGGTGCCCTTTTCAATATAGTGTGATAACATTTGAAAAGGGCACCAAATCAGGTGCTGAAAAAGGCTATTAATGTATATTAAAAAAAATTGATATTTATACAGCTGTTGTAAAGAATTTATTATTTTCTGATTATTATTTTAAGTAGATATGAGTAAAAGTACATTCTCAATTATATAACTTATTTATTTTTTATAATCTATTAATAATATATAAATATGTGTGTTCTATGAAGATAGTTACACATTATATAGAAAATGTAAGAACGTGGTTGTGAAATTCTTTACTGTGAATTTAAAACAAAAAAAATAGCGTTCAAACGTACACATATAAAAGTATATTTCAAATTTATTATCAAATAGTTTTTGTTCTGTCCGTTTGTTTGTATAAATTATAATACAGAAGTCATTCAACTGAACGTGAATGTTGATAATGATGGTAATATAAGATGAAACTTTATATTAGGTAAAAGATAAAAGCCTTTATTACACTTTGCACTTGTCTTTTGATTAACATATGTTAAAGAATTGCAAAACTTATTTCTGAACTTTATCAAATTTTAAAACAATAATGTGTGTATATATATGCATATAATTTTTAATCAATTATTTTTATTATCAAAAATATTAAAATCCCTTAAGATTCGTATAATTGTAGTATTTTAAATATGTATAGGGTGAAACTTCTCCAAACTCATCCTTCCAGTAACATGTTTAAACATATGAATCCATTGTCTCTACTTTGAAATGCTGATTTCACTTTATAAGTAACTCCTGAATAAGCAGTTAGCAAGTCATGAAAATAAATATATAAAAGGTCATTCTGAAAATGATAGCTATGCCAGATTATATAAATGAGTATCATAGATACTTAAAATAAAAAAATGGTTATATAGAGTTATCATTCGTGGAATATTTTAAATGTTACATGTATTATCTGCCGAATGGTCTCTACTACAACAAAATGGAAATCATCTGTAAAGTATGCTTTGGCTACCTTTTGTTTCCATTTTTGTTAAAAATATCTCAAATTATGTAGCAGTCATTTGTTCAAATCAATAAATAATCTTCATAAATAGTCTATTTATATAGTGCTTGACTACATATGTAATATAAATAAGGGAATAAACATTTGGTCATGCACTTTTCACGAATTTACACACAATCACCCATAAGCATTAGTTCAAAAAGTATAAGTGGACTACTTATGCTTAGATTTTATTTAATATTTATTTCTAATCGCAGATGGTTAAAAATGAGATTTATCTCTCTCCTGCTATAGAATGAATAAGTTTGTACAATTCATTTATCAAATTATATATCAGACACGCAATAGGTTAAAGCCCTGATTTGAGCATAGTGAGCAAAGGTTGGCTTATATAATGATAAGCTCTAGACATAAGTGGTTTACTTATGATTTTTAAACTGATGCTTATGAATGAGTGAATGTAAATTCATCAAAAGCGCATGACCAAAGGTTTATTCCCTTCTATACATTAAATAATTTTTATATTTGCAATGTTTACAAACTTCTCAATACAAAACTATCTCTACACTTCTCTTTTGGATCTCTAGAATTTTTTATGTTTGTAGTAGATTTCAATTTTTATAGTAGCCCTTGGATATATGCAGCTGACATCAAACAAGTTCTCAACTTTTAGAATAGATGACTTTAAATAATATGCATATACTTTATGATGCCAAACAAGAAGAAAATTTTCCAATCACATAGTTAGTGGTTAAGAGACATTATTGGATGTGTGTTTGTTTTTACAAGAAAAAAATTGTTATTGCCTCTTCATCTGTAAAAATTGAGTCATTTTACTCCATAGGCAACACAAATTTAGGCTTATCGTTCTTGGAATTCACAGAATACCCATAATTATAAGCCTTCTAGTCCCAAGACTGAATTTATGAAAAGTTTCCTGGATTAATATAAAGGATATCTCTAAAAGAATATTAATAGAATCCCATTTATTTATTTTTACTTTGATAGATTTAATAAACTTGTCATAATAACTACCAACAATTAAACTTGTCACTGTTATTGAAAACAATGGATTCTAGTTTGGAACAAAACCAGCACTGCTTTATATAATCAATATTTGTTTTTACAATTCAGATATTACTGAAAAAATATTTTGCTGTTGCTAGGAAAAAAAGAGGGGGAGAGAGCAAGAGTCTATGAAAAAACAAAATGTTAACCAATTGTTAGATCTTGTCTCTTCTATACAAGTTTAATGGACGTAAAAACTTCTCTTTAAAAAACTACCACTGACAGTGCTAATGAGATTGCTAATCTTATAATTCAAATTAATAGAACCTGACAAAATATTTTTGGAGCTGAATTATAAGCTTAGCTTTCACAATGTTCTCTCTACTTTAAGTTTAAGTAAACTAATTGATATGAACTAGAACTTTCTATTAATGGTTTTAAACAATAATGGTTCCAGGAAACAGATAAAATACTTCTAGAGATTTTCAAAAAATATTTAGCTATGTTATTTATACTGAAACTATTCATAAAATTTAACATGAAAACAAAAGTATATCAATTCAAAAAGTTTTACCCAATATCATTATATCTTTTTTACAGTGTTTGAGTAAAAAAATGATCTTAACTAGAATTATGTCAATAGTTAAAAACATTCTCTGTTAAATGACCGAATTTAGCTAAGATGAAGGTATTGTAAATAAACTTAATTACTATTTACATTAAAAAGATTTTCAAAAATAAATTAAGAACTGGTTTATCAGTCTAACTTCAACTTATAACTCTTTGATCTTTAAAGTACTTAAATGCAGAAAAACTATTAATTTGTTTGATAAAATGTTCCCCAATAAAAAAAATTGAGTGTCTTTAAATAATAATTATAGAAAATACATATTTTCTTAGATACAACAATGTTATTACTTTAACCAGACTTTTACTGTACCAGACTTCATAGGAAATGGAAGGTCAATAACAAGGCTTATATAATACTTTCTGATATATTTCTGATTTATCTAATGTTCTAAGGATGTATCTTACTTTTCAATAGTAATGTCAGGTCTTTAAAAAGTTCTTAACAATTACACTAGATTACTGATTCCCCATTTATTCATCATATCTGAATTGGACTAAAAACTAAATTGATTATTATTATTTTTTATTAGTTATTATTACTATAAATTCATTTGAAATTGTTTATTTATATGATTGTCTGATCATTTTAATTTGATATTTTCCCAACAATTACTATATTCCTTTCCCCTTTATAAAGTTTCTTTAGATAATAATAAAAGTATCTTCAAGAATACGAAGTTTAATTCTGCTAGTCACTTGGTTGGAGGTTTCAAGACTGACTGGCTGTGTTTTCTCAATATTAGTTCAACAATGGGGTTTTTTTTTTAATTTCTACCTTGGTGTTTGTGCCAATAAAGCATATATCTCTCATTCATTTTGATCATGAATGTTTGATTGGCCTTTTTTTTCTTCACAATATTGCAATAATCCATTTTGTTTTCACTAAACTTCCTATATAGAGTCTGTATTAATGTTTATAATTTAATCAAAACTTTGTAGTGACAGAACCTTCTTCTTAGTTAATATTACTTTATTACGCAAAAAATATTTAATGATTCTAATACTTTTTTCAGTTCTGTAGCCAATTGTCATTATGTCATAGTTCAGATTTTTCTTATCAGATTAATATTTCTAAGTTCTATTGATTAGAATTATCTTCATGCATTAGGGCTGGTATTTTTTAATTTCTTTACAGGCTCATAAATTTTTTTTGTTTTAATTGATAATTATTTTCTTGTGTAAATTAATCTAAATTCTTCTAATAAATTTAGCTGATTCAATAATTAGTTCTGTTTATTTTTATAATAATTTTGCTAATGTCAATCTTCTTTTCGGCATTATTATGTAATGAGTAAAAGAATAAGTTTTTAAATTTAATCTGTAATTGTGCTAGCTTTTTAAAATTTATATCATCTACTCATCTACATTCTTCATTTATTGACCTCTATATTGAATCTCCTTCAGTGATCATGCTCTGCATTGTTACAATCAATTTAGAGTATGGTGTGTGTGTATATATGTTTTAAAATAATTTAATAAATTTTTGAGTTTTTATATTTTTTACTCCACAAATTCTTTTTTTTTTTTTGTTAGATTTATTTTATTTTTGTTTGTATATTAATTTTAGTGTTAAAATTTTACATTATAATATTGAAAAGATGTTTGTTTATTTTTTTCATTTATCATTCTTACTTTGTATAGTGTATTAATTTCCATATTAAAAACATAGTGTGTTAAAGGTCTGCATATGTATGTAAATGGATTCTCCAGTACAAAGAGGGTCAGAATGACTAAATGGTCAACATGGGTAGGATGACAACCTTGGCACTAATGAGGGCTTTGAACATTCCATCATCAGATTTTCAATGAAATAGATGGCTGAAGAGTTGTGGGTTAGAGTAGTTTGAAGCCTGTTCATTAAAGTATGAAGATTGGCTATCTTAATATAAAGCTGAGCATTGATTGTATATATGTGTGGAGATAGTAATCTTGACCAAATGATGATTACTGGTTTGGCATGAAATACGTATATTGGTGATTATTTATCTTTTCAACATGTGTATGATCATGTGGGTCAGCAATATGAGATGGCATGGAGAGTTGGGGGTTGTGTGGGGGTCTGAGTTCGAATCCCTTATACATTACATTATATATGTGCAGGTGTGTGTAAGCCTGTACAGTATATTAATTTACATTCTTACTTTAGTAAAGATAAAATGATTTTTTTCAAAGGATTTGTGTTACTTGCATCTAATAATATTATCATTCTTGTTATTATGTCTTCAAATATTAATATTTTTATTATCATAATTTTATCAAATAATTGATGTCTTACAGCAACCTGGATAATTTTCCTTTCAATTTAGACTGCAACTCATTGTTACCAAAAACAATATGGCAAAAGTGATATTTGAGTTTTTGGTTTGAGTAATTTTGGAAATTATATAAGCATTAATTTATCTTATCATCTTTTATTAATTGATGAATATTCCATGTCTATTTACTGAATTTTTACACTGCTACTAACTGCTGCATTACAAGTTAGGCAATGATTGTTTACATACCTTGGGGGTTTTTTTTTAAATATATATATATACCTACATATTAGAATACGAAATTACTTTAATTATTTATGGTGAAATCACTTTTGAAATATTAGGTTTTAATTAATGAATTAATTATAATATTATTAATCAATATGTATAGTGAATTCTGATATTACATATGTCTGTTAGATCACCCCCCCCCCAAAAAAAAAAACCTAAAGATTAAGTACCTTCTTTTAGTAATATTATTCCTTATGTTTGTATGTGATTTAATTTCCATGCTATAGACATCTGCAAATACCATCTGTATTTACAATTCTCTTTTGTATAAACCAGGTTTCTCTAGTGGCCATATGCCTGCATTTGTTTATCAAATGTTGCAATATCTTCATTAGTTTAATGCTTTTATTTTTCTATTAAGTTGCACTTCTCCCCCTCGCCATTCTCTCTTCATTTTTTTTTAATTTTATTTACAAAGCCCAGAAGAATATTTTATTATTACTATTAAACCTGTGGAATATGCAGTTCATCTGGGTTTGCAGGAAATCTTCAATTTCTTGTTTAAATCAAAAATTAAGAAAGTGATAGTGGGAGGAAAAAATGCTTCCTGTGATAAATTAAGATTGTTTTAAAATCTTTTAATGTTTAGGCTATGATAATTTTATTTATTTATTATCTTAATGTATATAGTGTATTTTTGTTCATTTACATATATAAATACTGTCCGTTTCAATGTCTGCTTTCATATAGAAAGTGTGTGCTTATGTATTTTTCTATATAAAAAATGTATACAATAGTATATTTTTTTCAAAATCAATTTATTTTTAGAAATCATTAACTCCGAAGAAAAATGAACACTGAAGTGTCATTAATAAAATATATTTATAAGGATAGTATAAGTATAACAATCTAAAGTGTATACTTTGTATTAATTCTCATAAAATTAAAAACAATGCATAGAAATTGGCAAGATAAGAGTATATATGTTTAGACATACATTCGTTTAAAGTTAGGCATATTTTTCAAAAGAGGATTCAAGTTGCTTTCATTATGAGAATGTAGTACAAAATAAAATATTACGGAAATATGCAATTCTGAAAGATATAATAATCATTCAAAGAGAAAAATTAGTTGTAAATGTTTAAAAACATTATAAAATGTTAAATTAATTTGTATATTTATCACTAAACTATCTTTTTTTTTTCTTAATGATAACATATAGATATAATAATAAAATGATGTGATGTGGTGCATTGTGACTTCTTATACGGAATCAGGAATCTCTCAGCAACTACTCCCAGAGAAACCTGTTAACTATTTTGATTTCTCTTTCCATTCCCCACCCCAAGTTTTCCCATATTCTTCTCTATCCTGCTCCATCCCATTTCCACAACATAATCTTTGTCTGCTCCATGGCCTTTATATCTAAAACCCCTTATCTTTTCCCAAACCCAGCATAAAAACCAATAAGCCACTTTCTATATAATCACTTGGTTCATATTTATTCTTCCACAACTTCATTATTTGTACCCTTTCTGTTTTTAGGCATTTACATTCAATTAACAGATGCCTAATATTTTCTATGCCTTTCTTACACAACTTGCAGACTAAATCACCCATATTTTTTCATTTATGTGTATATTTCCTTGTTGCTAATAAAAGCAACTCTCTATTCTATTGCCATCTATAGTAAGTTTGAGTAATCAATAATTCTAAATTGTCTGAATTTAAATTATCAATCTCACTCTGATTTTTAGTTTTTGCCTTTATCAGTGAATTTGAATAGTAAAATGGAGTTAACAATGTTTGCTAGATGCATAACAACTTTATATCCAAATCTCATCAATAAAGGTAATGGTCATAAAGTGGACTGATGATGGAAATTTAATTTCATCACCATCTAGTAATTACTGAATATTCACACTTGCTATACATGGCAATAAAGTAAAGGGCTATTCTATATTTTCTTCCATATTGTGTAAGTTGAAGAATCAAATGATTTGTTGTCGTAGAGTTGCAGAATGTGGAACTTAAGGTCCACGGATTGTGCAGATCTGTCACTTATAACACTTAAACTTGTTATGAATCATTTGTTTGGAACATGTTATTAATGATTATCTTTTATTGCTGTCAATTTTGTGTTATTAATGATTATCTTTTATTGCTGTCAATTTTGTCTAATAGTAAACAAACATATATATATGAATAATAGTATATTTTTTAATAAATATTGATATTAATATGCATCTTGATAATGAGAACTCACTAAAGTGTATCATGAAGCTCTAAAATATGAATCTGAAATAAATTATGTTAATATAGTGAAAAGAACTGACAAACTACAACCTACTATAATAAGATGTATTGCTTGGTCAAAGTACTTTGTAGCCCAACTTGCCTTTAAGTAGATAATTTAATGTATTTTATGAAAACAGTATTTAATATACAGCATATATGTATATTAAGTAGATTATTTTTCTAGTGTTAGAATATATTACGTATTTGAGCAATTGCTGAGTCTGAGAATGTCAGAAAAATTATCTGTTTTCTAAAATTGACATTCAACTATAAAGTTACATGAGGAGAAATTGCCTTTTTCACTACCAAAATTAATACTCAACCACAAAGAAATTAAGGAAAGAAAAAACAAGCTAAGTGATTGCAAGCAGAGCATTTAGTTTGAGTTGTAAATTTCATCTAACTAAACTTTAAGGGTAGTTATAATGGAAAATAATATGAAGAAAATTAACTCATTTTTTTGGTGATAAGATTTTATATATATAATACAAAACAAAATAGAGAAATTAAAAAAGTGAATTTTTGTTTTAACAGAAGTGTTGCTTGGAAATGACAAAAGATTTGTATGATTTCAAAAATATGAAATTTAAACCAAAAATGTATTTTTATATAAGTGATGATTCTTTTTAAAACAAATTTAATGTTAATAGAAAAATTGTGGCTATTTTCATCATCATTACATAATTTAGCACTTTCCTATATCTTTTTTTTATAGCCACTCATTGACATTTGAGCAAAATGTCAAGTGAAACCCAATAATGAATGCATGACTCAAATTTAAAGTAATGACATATAAATAAACTAATGCTACAGCGTTCATTTTTTTATTTAAAACCTTTATTAAGTATATACAATAAGCTGTATATAATTAAATATGGGTGTTTAATTAGTCAAAGTACAATATAAACAAAACTAAGAATACCAAATTTCTTTGAAAGCACGCAAATAGTTATTTCTGAAGAACAATGATTAAGCATTCATTGCTGAAAGGTTTTTATTTATGAATCCTTCATCAAAGAAATTCTAACGTTTTTGTTATTTAATTAATTATATAATCAATGAAAACACCTGAATGCAAGCTATTGTGATGGTTCTACAGAATAGTCCTTATATATGGGTACTAAATCAGTTTTGATTTTTTTTTTTTTAAACATATTCTATTTTTAGAGTTAAATAAAGTGGTACTGTATGCAGTCCTTATTCTTTTGGGAACATAAAGAATAATAAAAATGTTATATGGATTAAATTTTTTAACAATATCAATTTGATTGACTATTTATGGAACACAAATAGCCTAGACCCTTATTGCAAAGAACTTATACAAGATTAAAACTAAATAAAAATCTGGAGTTGTGATTTTATTTAGATAAAATGTATTATCCTGATTATGATTAAATAAAAACTGTAATCAGTTTTGATTTTGAATCTTGATAGAGTTTTAACATTACTAAGTGAGGTCAGGAGAGTACAATGAAAATAGATTAACTTTTTATATGTTGAGACACTTTCAAGTGATCAAATATATTTAATGATCATTCATAGCAACTCTTACAAGTGTATGTTCTGTAAATAAAGCTTTTTCTTCATATAATTTGAATTAAAATATAATAATCATATAACCTTTGCTGCAGACATTGTTTTTATAGTTCATTAAATTGTTTATATAATTTTTCTTGATTAATGAAAATCAAATACAACTATCTTAAACTAGTGGAGATTATTTTAATTATTAGTATTTTAAATCAGAAAAAAATAATTGAAGGTGATTGCTTAAATGATAGATTTAATCATAATCCAGTCATTATATTCACAGTTAGTAAGATAAATGTATAAGATAAATTTGATCTTTTAGGAATATGTTTGTTGTTGGCAGTTTAGCATAATGAAACCTATTTTGGATGTATTGTTAAAATAGAAAGTGCTTATGTTGAAAATACTTTGGCTATTAGTTATGGGGCATAAGTGCTCTACTTTTTTTAGGAATGCATGTGGGGAAAAAATAACCATACAACAAAAGATTTTTTTTCATACAATATAATTGTAACATATTCTATTAAGCAAAATAAAAATTTCAATAATATGAAAAGGAGTATAACATTAAGTTTTAACTAATAATGATTATGTATATAATAGCCAATGAAAATTATTGGATTTTCTAAACATGTCTCATCAGATTGTAATTGTTATGAAAGTACTGAAGCAGGTCATAAACTTTTTGATATTGAAATTAGGAATGAAAGATGTCAAAAAAAAGTTGGAATAAAATTCATGCTTGAAGTAATGAAATATCTAGAATATCTTATTAAATTAGAGTGCAAAAATGGATTGAATTTATCAGAAGATGATTTAGTGATCTTTGCATTGATTTTAATAAAAAGAAAAGAAAAGAATGTCAATACAAGTCTTATTTTATTTATTTCTGAAATGAACTTTATTTAAACTCAAGGTGTACAAAGGTTTGAATTATAATGAAACATATAGATTGGCTTCTCTGAAATTAAGCAATGGCAAAATGTCTAATAAAGCAGCAAGCAGTAATATCAGGATAAATCTTGATTTCTTAAAGTTTGATTTCGAGGATGATGTAACTTTGGGACGTGGGCCAGAATATGCTGAAGGTAAGGTTATATAGTGTATACAATACAAATAAAGGAAAGGAAAAAAATGGAGAGTAGATTCTATTGGTTCTGAGAAAGCCTAAGGTTCTCCAGGGACTACTCGTCCATATGCTGAAATTTAAAGAGGCACCAGGTCTTGAGTTTATCAGATGATTTTATTAAAAGTTTAGAAAGATCTAGAGGGGAAATTTATTTTTATATTAAAATAAATCACAGGATATAATATAAAATAAAATCTTTATATAACAACAATAATTGTATATATATATACACACACACAGTTATTGCAGCTATATAAAGATATTTTATATTACATCATATGATTTATTTAAATATATATATAAAAGCTATGTAATGGTTTAAACTTCTCTCTATGTTTGATGATCATGTTATATTAAAGTATTTTCATTTTCTTTGCACAAGAAATGCTAGAAATTGTGTAACTCATTTTCAAATAGAATTGGCTTTCAATTCTTGATGCAAACAATAAAGGATTGCATCATCATAAAAAAAACTATTCTAATATAAGTTATGAGATTCATGTAACTTTTATTATGGAAATGAGGATGGCAAAATCTGAAAAAGAATTTCAAATTATGTTGGAATTTGAACAGGAAAATGTAAAAAATATAATTACAAATTTGTTTTGTTAATATAACAATATGTATGCTAACTCTTATGAATAATAAAAACTGGCAAATTTAGTGTAAACTTTCTCATCAGATTGAAAAGTAAATTGTGTTTATGGATAACACATGAAATATGAACTGTATGTATATGATTTGATTCATGATTTTAAGCATTAATTCCCTATTTTTGTAATGAACCTAACATCATTGAAAAAAAAAAGATTTTGTTCTGTCATTAAATTTTTTATTTTGTATTTTATTCACTCTAATGAACTTTTGAGAAATTGAGTGAAATGCCTATAAAATGTTCATGACACAGCTATATGGAAGTAATTTATTCACAGAAAACTGCCATAATAATGACTTGTTAGACTGTAAGAGGAGCCAATAGTAGAATGTTAAGTGCAAATAGAAGATTAATAAAAATTTTAAACATTAATAATCATGATACCAAGATGAAGCAAGAAAAAATCTTCTATAACTTGATTGAATTAATAGATTTAAACAGATATTAATAATAAATGATTCCAGTTCACAAACTCCAAAATGTTGAAATATTTTTGATAAATGACAAAATTGTACCCATATTCATTTTAATAAAAAAGAATAACACTTTAATATCATGATATAAGGATGACAATGGTAATATATGCAAATTGTTTTTGATCATTATCTTCCAGAATAATATCTTAAATCTTCAATACACCATTCGAAAAAAAATTAAGTCAAAAGATAATGTTTATGAATAGACTTGGTAAGGCAACTATTTGCCTTGAGAAATTTGGGGTTCTTATTTTAATACTATTATTGTAAAATGGTAATTTGATAAGATTTTTTTGAATTTAAATCAGTTAAATGATGTGCTAAAATATCACAGTATCTTTTTAGATTACAACCAAATTGTTGAAGGTAGTTTTGAGATCTGCTGAATCTAATGGGTCTTTATAATAATGTTGATAATATTATTAATATTAATTTAAAATTATTGGAAGTTAGTTCATTTATTAGAATAAAAAATATGAATAGGCATGAACTGTTTAGATTCTTACAGTCTATCAGGTCAAAAAGGTTACACAAGATAATTGATAAGTGGTATAAAAATAGATGCAGATAACAAAATTAGATCAATAATGAAGATTTGTGCTCATTGATAAGAGTAACTGCACTCGTTGAATATGATAAAAATGCCACAGTGTCCACAAAAATACAATTAAAATCATGGAGAATAGTTGTACCATAAACATTTAACAGTTTGTATTGCACACAATTGTTATAGGATTAAATGAATAGATTTCTATAAGATAAATTTATTTAAATAAGAGATTGAAAGAAGTCATGATGAAATTATTATATAAATGGGTTTTTTTTTTGTTTTTTACAATCGTTATAAATTAAATTTCTTTAGTAAAATTTTTGCACTTTTGTTATTCTTTGAGAGATTATAGATATTGCCTTGTAGATAAATATGTGATCTAAGTTAAAAGCTGCAAGAAAAGTTGGAGAAAATAGATATTTATTTCAGTATTCAATAACATGTCATCAAATTGAGTGTTCATTGTGGTATTCTATGATTAGAGTCAATCTTTTGAACTGTTAATCTTTGTGATATATTTAACTTGTACCTAATATTATTTGTTAGGATCTTTTAATTATTTATTTTTTTAAATCTGATTATCGTACGATAATTTAGTTACTGAAAATAACAAAGCCAGCTTTATTATCATGGAGAGTATTATTTGTGGTATTTTGATGATGTTAAGGCTATTGTTAATTGGATTGAAATTGAGTCTGTGATCCAGGGGAAAGATTTTGGATGCAAAAAGAATAGTAAAAGAAATATTATTTTGATTAAAAGATAGTTAGAAATTTATTTACAGATTAATAATTGGATATGATATTGCATTGACTATGATTCGTTTGTTTTTTTTTTTTTAAAAAATGTAATCTTGTGTGAAATATGAAAAAACTTTAAAGTTTCACTTGATTTAATTCAAGTCTGTACATTTATAGATGGCACATGGAGATTAGATTAATTAAATTACTTAGAAATTTTGAAAGATGTAAAGTTGTTCTTTTTTATTTAATATCTGTGAAGATAAAAAGTTGTTAATATATATTTTTATACCATTTAAATAGTAAAATAAATTTCTTATTTCTGATATAAATTATGTTCAAAAAATAAATGTTATAATAGAATTGTATGCATTATATGATTTAATACAATTTTTAATTTAATTTTAATGATCATTTTAATAGTTGTAACAAATTATGATCAAATTGTTGAATAGGTACATGAAAATGAATTTTGATTATTTATTTACTTTACCATTTACTACTGACCAGAATTTCAATCATTTTACATGATAGTGAAGTTTCTTAAAGAAGAGTATCTATCTAAAAGCTCTCTCATATAAGTTGTTTCACAGCAAAAGAAATTTTATTGGACGGTCACTTTTGAAAGTAATGATCAGTCTTTTATGTTGTTTCTTTATAGTGGGCAATTTTTTATGTTTGTATCTGTTTCAAAGCATTCACTATTCATAGTTTTTTTACCAGCTTAAATATATTACTAGTTCTTCAAATCAGATATTAGAACTAGTACATGCTAATGCTTCATTTTAAAGCCTATAAAAGAGATTGAAGATAACATAATTAGTGGATAAGGCCAAAAGAAGCTATTAAAGTTATAAAAATATCATGGACAATTGGTATTTTTGTTTTAGAATGAGTCTTCAATTTATTGTCTGAAGTATCTGTTTATTTTTGGAATTATTAACTTTTTTATTTGATTCACTTTATTTGCTTTTTAATTGTTTTGTGTTTAAATATGCTGTTGAATCAGATTATTTTTTGTAGCCTGTATTAATCTTCTCATAAAAGCTTATTTTAATTATCACGATTTATGAATACCAAATTATAATATGATCACAAGAGTATTTTAATGGTTTGACTTTTTGAAATAAATAAATGTATATACATATTGATAATACTTTATGGCATTTTAGTTGAAATTTTTTGAGTTGCTGTTTACATTATTAATAAAGCTACGGTATAAGCTACAGTATAAATTTGTCTTTTCTAAATTCTAAAATATAATACATTTATTAATATGTTGTAAAGTATTTAATATATTATTATAATTTGTTTATATATATATATATATATTGAAGTAGCAAATTATCAAAATGCAAAATTAGTTTTATAACTGTTTTCATTAATGTTTAATGTTTATAAAGAGTATAGTTGATTATATATTCTCAATATATTAACATATTTTTGCTGCAGAAACCTGCATTTTTCAATATATAAATAAAGGCACAAATTTTAAATAAACATAGCCCAATATTGGGTTTTAATAAAGCAAGATGGTTTATAATTAATATCATCAGAGAATATTATTTTGTAAAAAATATACATATATATGTAACCATATAAATTCTTCTTGAATTGGATAATTGTGCACTGGTTATATAGAGCAAAAAGTATTGTGATTTAATAATTTGAAACTTTTGTTATGATTACTGCACAACTAACGTAATTTTATTGTAAAGCTGATCATATTATGTCACTGCTTTTCCAAAAATTTTAATATATAAATGAATATTTGATATTTTTCAGTTAATATTGTAACAGTCAGATGATGTATGTTGGTTTAACCCAGTTCGAATACTATGCGAAAGTACCTCGAGGCCACCCATACGCGAGATATTAAATCAAGAATACTATGACCTCTGTGCCCTGTTCGCCTATTCTCGAGGCTAACTACGAACCAACAACATTATCTGAGACACGCATAAATTATTTTCTCATCTGGCCACAAAGCTTAGCATCAGAGGGAGACATGGATGGGAACACCTACGGAGCTAAATAGTTAAATGTGCAAAAGTACTAAGAAATATGTGTTTTGCGTGCCTGGATCATTGAAAAAGTAAAATAAAGCATTAAAATAAAATTAGAAAAACTCAAGCTTTTTTTTAGTTAAATAAGATATTTAATTAATGACTTTAAAATATTAATAATGTTTTTAATGGCCTCCGCTATTCCCCTGAATTAATGAAAACTAATTAGACACTAAAAACAGATTAAATGATATAATATTTTTGCGGTCTAGGTCTTTTCTTCCCAATTTTAATAAAATTGTCAGCTCGGATCTCCTCGATAAAATACAATAATAAAAATCTTTCGCAAAGCATTTTCTAATTGCTTTGCGCTAAAAACAGACAGTTTAAAAATTATTTAAGACATATATAGCTAAATCAGATATACGTAATAAGCTAATGGCGGACAAAGGAGGCGTTATCGTTGGAGATCAAGTTTGCAAACAAAGGAGACTTATTCGTATGGAATTTAGAAACATAAATAAAATTGGAAAGAGATTTTAAATGAAAAATTAACTTTTAAACTTAACCGCAATGGAGTACAAAATATTTATACATGTTAGTAATGAAGAATAGCGAAGGAAAAAGGGTTAAATATATATATATAGATGATCACACAATATATATCTAAGACTAGTCTATAAAAATGGTTACATTACAAATCTAATTAAATACAACATTTCATAAATATAATTCAATGAAGCAATTAAAAAAGGTATGAACAAAAAGGGTAGCATAAGAAATAGTTCATGAGGAGGGATACGATTACCGTCTTAGTTCCTTGCACCTGTTAGGCGGCATTCGTGGCTTGATCCGACCATCAATAGGTATTTGTCCGGACAAGGAAAATAGAAATAAGTAGCATGCTTTTACGAAAAGTCCTACAGACACAGCACAGAGTTCAGATTTTATTGGGTGGATACTATGGCATTTTGATGGTATTTAGGAACCTCGGCGATAGGCAAAGCTATTTGCCTAGTAGCATGTTCAAACCTCCGTGATTTTGAAGACGACAGTTGTATAACTTTTTGGAATAAAATCTCAACAAGCAAAATCTGAAAGAGTTCTCCAAAGAGAAATCTGAAAGCAATCTCCCAAGGGAAATCTGAATGCCAAGTCTTTTGTTCACTCTCCTATTTATAACTTTTTTGTAAGCTACCTTCTATTGTTTGTATGATCTTAGATCTTGATAAGCCCCCTCACGCTCCTTTGTTTCAAGGTAACATTTTCTAAAAATAACTTTTACTTTTTTACTCTAAATTTCTTTCTTTAAACTTTGAATTTTATTAATTAAAAAAAGAAAGAGAAGGCCATCTTTAATTTGCCTTGAATGGGCTAATTAATTAAAAATATACATTCTTTTAGAAAATGTTGGCGGGCTTATCTCAAAATCAAATCATACTAAATATTTTAACAAGATTTAAAAAGAAAAATACATTCTTATTTCTTTTAATAAAATAAGCATTTTTTTCCAGCAGAATTTTGCATTAACTCATATATATACGCTTAATGTATATATATGTTTGACTAAAAGGTTTTACAAGCAATTTTTATTAACAGAAATCTAATCTTAGAATGGAATTTATTTAAAACAAAATATTTAAATGCAAAACCCTGCTGATATTGGACTATAAACTTAATTCAGGCCTACAATACTATTTAAGTTTATAGGAGGCTGTGAAGCATGGATTGGACTTCAGATCCATTGCTTCAATATGAATTGCACTGTAAGTCAACATTATTAAGCTACTCATTAACATAAAATATACCTTCATACTTATTTTGATATTACATCATAAAATGTAAAAATTTATTTTTCAACCATAATATTCAATTTATCTAATGATGATTAAATGTAATGAAATCAATTTTTTTATTTCAGAAGTGCTACAAATAAATGATTTTGATTTTATTCTAATTTGTTATGTTTTAAAACATAATTAATCATAAAATCTTTGCATTGAAATGTCTTGCTCTGAAATTGTGCATTAGCTATTCAGTACACATAATAACTTTCTTTTTTGGTGGAATATATCATCTTCATTCTTTTCTTCTATTATTATTAAAAAAAAAAATCTCAATGTATATTCGATCCAGTTTCTTCTATGTCCAATCTATCAAAACTTTCTCATTTAAGTCAATAAACATCACATGATCACTATTTCTTATGCTTTCTTATAACTGTTATTAAAACATGCAAAACTCTTTATACGTATTGCCATTCGAAGGCCACAAACTAGAAACTAATCTGGAGATATTGGCTGAGTAGACACTAGATGAGAATTTTATGCACAAGCCTTCTGGCATCCATTGATTACTCTGGCTTGCACTGAGTGGCAATACGTATAGAGAGTTTTGCCTGTTTTTATTAACTTTCTCATTTATAATTTTATTCACCTGACTATTTTTCTCCATTCTTCTTCATACCCATATCTCACAATCTTATAAATTGTAAATTCTACACCTAGCACTTGATCAATTTTTTCTCAACTTTCTCCTCAGTGATCTTCTGAATGTATTCTTCTTGGTGATTATCTTCTTTACCAATATTATTATTCTTCTAATCTTGTTTTCAAATTTTCCATCCACAACCAACTTTCTAAATATTTAAACCCATTCATCTGTTGAACTATGTTATACTCGAGTTTTATCCCTATTCCTTCTGTATCTCTCTTCATCCCCAAGACTTTGGTCTTGTTCATATTAATCCTCATTTCATGTTCACTATATTCTTCCTTTTATCTGTTCAATGAATATTCAAAATTTATTTTCAGCCACAAAAGCTATATATTACACGAATCTTATGCATTTTATTATTCTACCTCTATCATTTGCTTTTTCTGAGTCCAATTATTCATTTATCATATATTTTAAATAATTAATAGAAAGTTCAGGTGACATGCAACACTCCATTTAACACTTTTTCATATACTCATTTCCTCAATCTTCTTCCTTTCCAATACAATTTTTTGTTCCTCAAGATATTCATAAACCTATTTTGACTTATTTTATCAAATTCTTGTCTAAGTCCATAAACATAATCAATTTCCCCCCTTTTTTCAATATATCTATCTGAAATCATTCTAACAACTGCAGTAGCATCACTTGTACTTCTCTTCTGAAATTTATAATGATCTCCTATATAATATTTTACCTTCCCATGTGTTCTTTAAGTTAAAATCTTCAATAATATTTTTAAAGCATGTGAAATCAATATTATTGACCTATACTCATCACATCTGATAGCTTTTTTTTTCCCCTCAGCAATTGAAATTATAGTTCTCAAGATCTGTTTCCATTGTTATGTATTGTAAATTACACATTAACACAAATTTCCTTCCCAAATTTTTTTAACATGTCTGTAGGTATTATATCAAATCTAACAGATTTACCATTATTTGTTTTCTCACTCCTTTCAATATATCTGTATCTTGCTCATCATTTCCAACATCCTCTCCTCTTTCATTCTCATAATTAACTGCATTATTACTTTTTTTACACAAGTCATGATTGTAATCATTTTATCTTTTCACTATATCATCTTTATCAGTTAACTCCCATCTATTTTTGTTAGTTATTTCATTCATTAACTCTTTCTTTTTATCTGAAGTGATGGCTTTAATTCTATCAAATATCATATTTTTTCCAATGATGCATTTCTATCTTTGGCAATCTCTGTTTAACCAATTCTTTCTCACTAAAATCTGTTTTTTTTTCCTGAGCTCATTGTGAATGTGTTTGTATATTTTCTTTGCTTCCTCATTATTTATATTCTTCCATTTTCTCCATTAGTCCAACTTCTTTAATATTCCTTCAGGCAGCTTTATAGACTGTTTTGATAAGTTCTTATTATATTTCTTGCCACTTCCAATATTCCCTTTTTTAATTTTGCCTAACATGTATAAAAATCATTAATCTATTCCTCATCACTAATATTTTCTTTATCATATTATTACATACGAATGCAAACCGTCCACATTTCTCTCAATTTTTCCAAATCCTATCTTACACATCTAATACATATCTTTCTTTTTTATATGTATTTTTTTAAAGCTCAATTTTAATTTTGTTTTATTTGCATTATGTTTTTATAGCAAACTATTCCTATATATTTTATATTAATATATTTAATTTATCTGATGTTTTTGTCTATCCACATGTACAACTTTCTCAGATAATTTTTGAACCATGTATTTGGTACCACAAACTTATTTTCTCTACCAACTGATTACTTCGTTTCCAATATCATAGTTTTCTATAATATTTTTTCCAATAATAATACTCTATTTTTTTGCCTTTTTCACCATCAGACAAAAAGAACACAGAGGCAGAACTCTCCATACAGTAGCATAAAGAATGGTGATTATGTGATATTTAATGATAGAATGAAAGAACTTAACATCCTCACTTTTCATGTCTCTACAGCCTTTCCAATATCTTATCTACCCTCTTTTTTTAAGTTTTTCCACTTTCTTGCACTCCTCAATGACCTCACATTTTATATACCTTTATTAATGTTTCTACTTTTTTAATTTATTATCTCTTTAGGAAATTTTTTAAGATGTTGACCTGATATGCTCCATATCTCTTTTTTCTAGGAAGTACGTATAAACCTTCTTTGGTCAAGATCCCAATACATATATTTTTTAATTGTTTGCTTATTCTCATAATAAGAAAAGAAGTTATATGGCAAAATGGTTTTCTGTTGATTTCTCTATCCAGTAATAACCATTTCTTATTAAAAATCATTTATTTACTGCCTTTCTCATCACTCTTATGATTTTTCTCTAATTCAGAAGAAATGATGTTGCTTACTAAGTACACAATGGGGTATTAACTTATTAAATGCTCGGAAATTCTTGCCATTATAAGAATTGTATCATTATATAGAAATAGATATGCCACTAGCTCCAATTCTTTCTGATAATAAATGCTGTCTCATTATCAATGACTGCTAATTCACTTCCATTTTCTGCTTATTCACTGTTGGTCATTCTCTTAATCATTATTTGGAGACAATTTGGGTCCCATGGGATTGTGCTCAGAAAATTCTTTTTCCAATCCATTAAAGACATAGTATGCATTTTTCATCTTTTTATTAGTTTAATTGGTCATCCCAACATTACAAACCTTATACAAATTACTTTATTTACCCTTGTAAAAGTTTTAACTATTGTTATGTATTTTCAGTAATTTTTGAAATGTATTAAAGATTTATTGATGCCATTATCAATATGTGATAATAATTTATTTTCTACTAGAATTTGTCAAAGATGAGATTTTTTTAGCAACTTAAAAGCTTTTTGGTTTTTTTTTTAATTTTCATTATTATGGTCAATGAAAAGGGATTTCACCAGGTTAATGCTATAATCATGTTGTGAAGTTAAATATCTAACTATAACTGCTGATATTTAGTATTTGCCTGAAAATTTGTGATGAAAGTATTTTAGACATATCATTTCAATTAGAGTGTTGCCTTAAAATTTGATATTCATGAATCTAAGTATCAAATCCTATGCTAGTAATGTCACTGATCAGACCAGCATCATCTGAAGAAGAGCGGAGAATAGTACCACTCTGAATGTGTAATCTATTAACCTGTGATGTTTATTTGTGTATTTATTGTTAACACCTATTTGTATTTGAAAAGTTTAAATAAAGTTTAAAATTTTTTTAGACATTCAACATTTAATGATCGATGATGAGAATAGTCCAACATATTATCACATCGAATCAAGGTTGTATTTGAGTTTCTTTTATGAAAAACCATTCATAACTGGAACAAAGTATTCCATCTTATATTTGGAAGATATTGGTATTTAACAAAATTTTTAAACAATATTATAGCACTTGAAGAATGTTTTATGCAAGTTATATCTGCATTATAGTTACTGAAAAACATTAAATCTGCTGAACTATCTTTTTTAAATAATCCAAAATCTGCAATTGAAAAACCTTAGTCATGATCTTAAACTCCATTTCAAAAGATTGTTTTTTTCAACAAATAATTCTAAAATTGAGCAAACTACTTTTTTGTGTAGGTGGAGGGGGGGGCATATATTTTGTTTTATTTAGCATTGTTATTCTATGTATTTATTTATACTTAAGAATATGGAAACTTTGTTTTTGAAGATTCATGATAAAAAAAGTTTCAATTTTCTATTAAATATTTATTTAACACAGTAGCATCTTTCTCTATATAATATTATCACCTAGTGAAAGCCATAGTAATCAATGGATACTAGAATGTTAGAACATCAAAATATCTATCTAACGCATACACATTTAATATCCCCAAATTAGTTACTAGCTTATAGCTTTCATCAGTGGGTAGCCTTGATTCTGAGAACACTGCACCTAAATCATTGGATGCATCTCTTCAACAATACCTTTTATCTTTTTAATTAACTATAAAGTTATGAACCCAAACTGAAAAGACAATGTTTTCAAAATAAGCTTATTCGCTTAGTTTTACAGATCTGATCCTAGTTCAGTATCTATATATTTTGGTGACTTGGGTTTTTTAATAACCATAGTTAACCAACATCCTTTGCCTAGGATTGGTAAAACCACTATAACATCATTTTATGCTTTCATATTTCTTCCTAAAATATCACCATCTAATGCAAACCATAATTAACTAAAAAGATCAAAGGTGGCTGCTATTGGATTGACACATTAGATCCACAAATCTAGATGCAGTGCCCTCATCCAAAGCTTCTCACTGATGAATTCCATAAGCTGGAAAGTAGTCTGGGGATGTTGGGTGACTAGTACTAGATATGGATTTTGATGCACTAACCTAGCATCCGTTATTTACTATTGCTTGCACTAGGTGGCAATATTGAATGGAGAAAGTTGTGTTAACAGATTGTGTATGCATAAAAATGGTAGTCATGATGTTATAGTGGTTGAATATTAATCCTAACTAAACTATGTTGATGACTATATTTATTAAAAACCCAAAGACACCAAATTATATAGATACTGAAGTGGGTTCAGATCTCTATGACTATGCAAGCATATAAGCTTGGATTGAAAACATTATTGTGTTTTCAGTTTGGGCTTATAGCTTTATAGTTAACTAAATAAAGATAGCTGCTAGAGAATGGCATTAGATATTAAGATCTATATTATAAATATGCGACTTTTTTTTCGCATTAAATAGTGAAGCTATAATTTTAATTTAATTTATAATAGCTTAGCGCTTTCGAGATTTCAAGTTTGAATCTCATACTCTTAGCTTTGTAACTAATACCAACCGATTGATAAATAATGCTAAAGATAAAACAGATAAAGATCAAGCCCCTCATGTGGTCTATAAAATGGCATGCCCTCAATTAGGCTGCCATGCATCATATTATGGTGAGACTCTGGCTAACCTGAACACAAGAATTTATCAACATAGGTATGTCTACAATAGGGTCAAAAATAAAAAGGATCTTCAGTATTCTGGGACCACCAGGCAGCTACAGGCCATGTATTTGAACCTAGTTCAGCCCAAATAATTTGTACAGAAAAAAATGATGCCAAAAGAAAAGTTAAAGAAGCTTTATATATAGCAAATGACATCAATGCCATTAATAGAAGAGAGGCATGTTTTGCTCTCTCTAAACAATGGACTAATTAAAAATTCAAACACATTTGCATAATCATAACAATCGTTAGTTACAAAGCTATGAGTATGAGATTCAAACATGAAATCTCGAAAGCGCTAAGCTATTATAAATTAAATTAAAATTATAGCTTCACTATTTAATGCGGAAAAAAAGTCGCATATTTATAATTACAATTTTACTAGTGAAGAGAAAAACAATTTATAAGATCTATATTATAGAGGGTTTTCAGATCCAAAGTCATAAGTTAGAAACTAGTTGGAGAATATTGGACAAATAGACACTAAATAGAGATTTTGATGCACTAATTTTCTAGCATCCATTGATTACTATTGTATGGAGAAAGTAGCCTTTGTGTCAATAAATTGTGTAAGCCTTAAAAAATGGTATTTATGATCTTACAGTGGTTAAATATTTATTCATTGATAAATATTAAGTGAAACTTCTGGATATGACATAAAATAAAATTTAGTTACCTGATCTAACAAATTAAAAAGGATCACATTTTAATCAAATCCTATTCTCTTTGAAATTATATCACTAAATGAAGAATACAAATGACCAGAGTTTAAATGCAGATTCATAGATTTGTGTGTTGCAAAATTCAACCAGGAGATCAGATTAGTTTTTTGGGGGGAAGTGGGGGGGGGGGTTTGATAAAAATCTTTAATGTTTATTTATTAGAAACTGTATATACATGTTCATATTATAATACAGGATATTTTTATTTATGGAGTTAGTAGAAGACATATATATATATCTTTTAATCTGCATATGAATAAGTATTGATTATTTGCTTTATCTTGGTTTATCTCAAAGATACGTTTTACCCAACAATCGAGATTGTTTTTTATTAATTGTATTTTTATTTTATTTATTTTTTTGAACCTACTTTATGTGAGTGATTATTTTATTAATTTTTATTTATTACTTTAATCATGGAATATTTTATATATATAATGCTTTTTTTTAAAAAATAAAAAAATCACAGAATATTAACAAAATAAAAATTTATAAGGTCTGTTTTTTAAGTTTTTTTTTACTTATTAAAGTGAGATTATATTTTGTATCTACTAATTTTGCTATCTTGTAAAAGATATTCCTGTATATATTTGTTTTTGCATTTTTTAAGTACACCTTTTCCCCACACATCCCTGCTTCTATCAGCATTAAATTTCCTGAAAAATTGTATGTTGTCATTGTTTTTATCATTGTTATTGTCATTAAGCTTTTATTAATAATTATTTATCTTATGTTTATTTTTATTTTGTGCAAACGATAAGATTATATTTAAAATTCTAAAGAAACTATAAATTGCTGAATGAAAAATGTTAAATGTGAATTATGTTTTAGTTGACCTGTTGAATTTACATTTTTTCTCCATTTGTGAACCACATTTGATAATACTTTGAGAGCACTGTTGTAAATATTTAGTTTTGTAGAATCAACCAAGATATAGTTGCCTGTAGGTTTGTCTATAAATTTTGCCTTTTATTTACATAATGGACATCAACCACTGACTTATTTAGAAATAACTCAGATTTTAAGGCAGATTATTTAAATTAGAGATTTGACTTTTAAAAAAAAAAAAAACTTAGATATATATACAGTAGATATATAGAATATAAATGGATGTGCACATATGTATAATTTTAAGATATCAATAAGAAAATAAATAATAAGTTAAACTAAAATATAGTCTAAATTCTAATTTTAAAAATTGGAATTGTTTAAAGAAAATTTAAAAGGGACAGCTACAGATGATAATGCAAAAAAAAAGATAAATAGCTTTTATTATTTATAATTTAAAATAAAATGATGGCAAAAAAAAGAAAATAGAAAAGTATAAAATTGAAATTGTTTTCAGATTAACGATAAACAAGTAAGAAACACATGCAGCTATACAAATGAAACTTGAAACAGAATATAGAAAGATTAAGTGAATTGTAAAGGAAATACTGATTGGTTATTTAGTACAAATGTTATATTAATATTTGGGCATTTTGGGATCTAAGTCTTGTAATTTAAAAAAATTATTTAATAACACTGCATAATGAATTGTAGAAACTTAAAAAGTATCATTGTATTGTAATGTGTTACTTAGTATTATTTACAAAGAATATTGCTTTTTTTTTTTGTCATCTATTTTAACATTTCATTGAAATGAAACAGTTTTATGTGAAACTGCTTCATCTTAATTTTTCCTAGTGTTGTTTTCATTTTGATCTTTTTCAATTTTAAATTATTTCTCCTTTTTTGTATTAATTATTAGAAATACAGACATATGTAAAAAATGCTTTAAAATGCTTAGTATAATAAAATATTGTAACGGTCAGAATCATGTGATCAGCCAACAAGATTCAGAGACCTAGCAAAAACCCAGCATGTTCAGGATATGGTAGTTGCGGAACAGTACTAAGCTTTAACCTATTTGCCAGTGCTCCAAAACCTCCACTATCCAACCAATGCTCCTGATGCTACTAATGGTCATCATTTTCTTCGGTCCCGGTGGTCAGGGTAAAACAAGGACTCTATCAATTCAAACTTAGCCTGTCTTGCACTAGAATTATTAAATTAATCTAAGATACTCACCAAATACCTTGATACAGCTCAGAATATTATTTCAAATATTTCATAGGCTTTGGATATATACATATATGACTTAATTAAGTGTGGATATAGTGGGCGGATATGATGAACCAGGGAATGACATGACAACTGTATAGATATATATGATTTATTAACACAATTCATTAGAAGATAGAAATAATAATAACAATGTTTGGATCTTATTATAATCCATGTATGGGTGTTACATTTAAGCCAAAAAATAATAATTACAATATTTAACTCTCAGTTATTGATAGTGGTACAGTATTTAGATATCACTAGGACAAATGTATGATTTTTACAAAGAATTACAATATTCAACTATCAGTTATTTATAAAGGTACAGTATTTAGATATCACTAGGATAAATGTATGAATTTTACAAAGAAGTCACCTGTCCATAATGACAACAAAGGTTATGAACTAAAAATAACAATTACAATAATAAACATCAATATTAGATGTGTGTGAGCATTACAATGAAGTCATACTATCAATAATGACAAGGAAGTTATGGACCAGAAATAATAATTTCAATAGTATTTAAACATTAGTGTTAGATGTGTGTGTGCATTACAATGAAGTCATACTGGCATTCATGACAACAACTATTATGAATCCAAAACAATAATTATAAATTAACCAGAAATAATAATTACAACACATAGTAAATATCAGTATTATGCATGTGTAAGCATAAAACAAATTTTTATGTTGATAATGATAATATTTGATTAAGAAATATGCCACTATAAAATTAATATGCCAATTGTCAAGAGTAAACACAATACTTGGTTAAATTAAGTTAGAGGCCAGAAATATATATATAATAAATTTATGTGTGTGTTCACATACATAGGGAAAGTTAAGTATATATTTTTTATTATTATATTTACTTATAGTATTCCCAGCAGGAGTTATGGACCAAAGCATAATTCTAGCTCCCTTCACTATTAATAGTTATATGACAAATATGGTGTATCTATCCCATACAGCATTATCAACAGGCAGGATCAAGAAATCCAATGATAGAAGACAGTGGCATCTGGGTTCGCATCCTGTGCCGGCTATATTATTATTGGCATTGGCAGATGGCCAATCTCCATGTCGAGCAATAAAATATATATAGAAGTTCCTATGAAAACACATTCGCAATTAGCGTGGCCTGTGTAGGAAATAATAGAGCATGGGCTTTGAATCCCTATTGTCATAGCGTACCCATTTATCCACTCAAAACGCAGCTATCTCTAGGACCGGCAAAATATCCATCTGGCAGCTCACATAGCATTACTCAACATATATTCATTATTAAAAGCCGTATAGTCACAGATCATTCTACTAAGCAACACTGATATATTTGCCCATAAAAAGCATTAACTCATATCTGTATAGATATTTTCCTAAGCCTGTGTTTCATAAGTAATAATGGGAAAATTTAAGGTAACCATATTCTATAGGCTATAAAACCCCATGTGCTTAAATATAAAGCTCTACCACAAAATGCTAAAGAGGCAAAAACTACTGCTGAGATAGTACCCTTTCCTCAAATGTATGTGTCACTAAATATATATTTAGGGAAATGAACACATGCTTTTGTAATAAGTAATATTGCCCATTTTACATTTAAGAAAAAGAAGCACTATCATCATCATTATTATTATTATTATTATTATTAAGTTTCAACAATAGTAAACTTTATTGATCCTTTTAGTTACATAGTATTACAATGCCATAGCAAGATACATATTGACTCTTATTATTGTCAGTTCAATTTCAAGTGCTACCATATTCATTTTTTAAATTACCCATATATTATTATTATTATTTTTTTTTTTTTTAACACATAAATGACAAACGATTTAAGAAATTTAAGTTTGACTATTTGTTACTTTATAATTATAAAAATAGTTACTCCTCTTCCACTTTAAGATTTGAAATAAACAAATTTATGCATAAAATTGATCTAATAGTAAAATATAATCATCCAATACTGGCTGAATTTAGCATAGTTAAGACTAATCAAGAAAGTGTATATTTTATAATTAAAGAGAATATACTGGCACATCTCAAATAAATAATAAAAGCAGCATTTATAAACTTCATAGTAATCTTTTGTTTCATTTTTAGAATTAGACATTACACTCTTTAGCAATCTAGTTAGAACATAAATTGACTTGTTAAAAACAATAATAAAAAAAAAAAATTAAAACACTTATATATATATATATCACTGTCCTTTTGAAACACATCTCTTTTAAGATATAGTCTTTTACTGAGCAGTTAGAAATCTGAGAATTTTGAATTTAGATATTCTAGAGTTTTTTTTATTTTTATAGAAGACATTTTAATTATTTTATCTTGAAGGATTAAAAGTTTATACTTGCAATGCTTACTGTCACTTTAATGAGGCAGCTATTTTCTTACTGGTTCACTTATTTCAGATCGACCTTCGGCTTTACTGGACTCGGGACAGGCTGGATTCAAAGTTGGTTCTCCATTTTCTCAGAGGCAACAGCATGGAATCAATTAGATTTCTTTTCGCGTGGAATCAATTAGATTTCTTTTCTCCTACATTTGCATTTTTTTTGGAGATTTTCCCCAAGAGGGAAAAGGTAAATGTGACTACTCAGCAGTTATGATGATTCTTTGACATCAGCTTACGTTCAATGCCTATTAGAGAGAGACTTTCACTTGATTTTTAAAACTTTTTTTTTACTTCTGACTGCCCACAACTTTCTCTGCTTTTAAAAAAACTCTTACTTTCTTTGATTTTTACTTTTAAACTCTTTTACTTTCTTTGATTTTTAGTTTTAAACTCTTTTACTGCCCTCTCTAGAAAACCAACTTAGTATTTATATATCTGTAACTTTAAACAAAACTTTGCTCAGCACAACCAAAAATCAGTACAGTCTTTTTTAATCTTACATTTTTTTAACACCTATATTATAACTGCCTTTGTTAGAAATGAAAATAGACTGGTTGACTGATCTTTTAATTTAAACTAGTTAGTAAAACCCTATTAAGATTAAATTAAGGTACGAAAATTTTTGATTGCATTTTTAACTGCCATTTAAAGATGAGAAATAATTAACATTTCCATGCAACTATATCTCTCCCGAATGTTTCAAAAAAATAGACTCGTAAAAAAATGTTATTTCCAAAGAAGGAATGAGTCATTTTTTTTTGTCTTTTATGAAAAACATGTAAGACAAAGGAAATATATATATTTTCCTTTCCAAATATATAACTAAAAAAATGTATTTCAATAATACAAGATATACATATATGCCCTCTCATTCAATAATACACACACACATTCATTTATTATTTTCTAACCAGAAATGAAAAAATCAAATATTTGATTTATAAAATCTATATATATATCCTACTTTTAAACAACTAACATGAAGCTCTGTGTGTGCATACACACTGATCGCTTCAATATCATATTTATTTCTAAAGAAATAATTAAACAAAATTATTTATTTGCAAAGATTTGAAAATGCTGATATAAAAATATTTCTTTGATATAAAAATGTATTAATTTTGTTTGGTTACAAGGAGTTGTTTTATAATATTAAATCAAATATACCTACCAATTTTCTTTTGAATCTGTATTAATTACCATCACCACTTGTACCTGCATGTACATTATTTTAATCCATAACTAGAAATAAATATATTGATAAGCATAAAATGTTAAAAGTTTATAAAACTTCCAACAAGCATAATGTTAAAGTGGTAATGCAAATGTTATATTTTTATACAGCTGTGGTCCTACACAAATTATGTTCTCTATATTCATTATTTGTGCATAATAGTGGCTGTTATTATTTTAAGGTTTTAAATATTCTGGATTTTCTATTGCTTCATTAATGTTATAATAAAAATCAGACAGTTGTTGTTTAAACAAATTAAAAGGTTGTCTTGATAACAATTTGAAATTGTTGATTGTTATTGATATTAGGGTTGTCTAAGTTTTCACTGGTGTTTAATAATATGTAGAATACTTGAAGGATTGGTGATTGTGTGATCATTAGCCTTTTTTGAAACGAAAATTAAATAGATTGTACAATAACGGAAAAGAGTTCATTAAAATTTATGAAGTTCTAATATTGAGATGCTTAAATAAATTGTATTTAATAGTCATTTATCACTGATAATAATTAAGCCTTATCATTTGGAGATAATATCATATTGACTAGAAAGAACAGCTTTTATAAATGCTTATAGAGAAGCTAATCTTTAAAAAGGAAAGAATTAGAATAGAGAGAGAGAAAGAAATTTTTAAACAAGACATTATTTATAACTATAAATGGTATATTTATAGAAAATATTAATACAAATAATGATATAAGATTATTATTTATATTCTTATTTAATATTTATCTAGAAGAGATAATTAATACAATTTTAAAAAGCAATTTAATTAACACTATATTAGGATAAAATGAATTCAGGAATGAAAATAATAAACATCAGTAAAATTAAAGTTATGTGAATAGATAGTAATGAAAATGAATTAGTTAGAATGATTAGTATTTTGTAGTAAACAGAATCTTGGCTGTTAACAAGAAAAGACTTGGTTAAGAGTGTACATGATAATGATAAGCAGAAAGCATTGTAAATGATATGATATAAAAAAAATATTTATTGAAAAAATTAAGAAATCATTTTTGATTAAACCTTATTTTAATCAAATAATAAGATAAATGTTAAAAGGAACAATAAAAAGTAAAAAGTTACTAAAGGTATAAAGAGAGAATAGATTTGAATATCTGATGATGTTCATGCATAAAAGACATTGTCTTATTTTTCTTTCTACTTTAGATTAGGATTATCAATACTCCCTATTTAGAAAAAGATATCGTAGTTATAGCTTACATTTCCTAGTAATTATAAAAAATGTAGAATAGTAAAATTATACAATTTAGTCAAGATAGAAAAAGGCATGGAAATTGAAACAATAATATCATGCATTAAATATATAAAATATTTTATTGCATATGTGCAAAATGAAATTAACTTTGTATAGTTGTCAAATTAATGAAATGTGATATTGTAAAATGAAAATTGTAATATATATGGTTTTTAAATGTATATGTGATTATTCATATACAATTTAATGTATAAAGAAATGTCATACCATTTAATTAATGGGTTTCTGAATTATATAGACAGGTAGATGGATTTAAATATAATATGCTGCTGATATAACTCAGATTGAGAGCAGTTCATTGAAATATTGTAATATAATATTAATTAAACTTAATATTTATTGTGATATAAATAAAGAAAAAAATGTAATCTAAAGAAATCAATTCATCAGTAACAAAAAGTTAAATGGTTATCTCTTTTTAATAAATATTTGAATAATACAAAATAGATTATATATATATAATTTACTTTTAAAAATTATTTTATATAAAGTAGTTTTAATGTATAAGCTTCAATTTTCTAAACTCAAATGATATTTAAATTTAGTATGTTATTTAAAGATAGGGAAAAAGCGTAATTCAAATTAAATTGTTTTGCTTTTATATCTAATTTTATTAATTAAAGACTGTCTAAAAAAAAAAAACAAGATATATTGTTATCCAATAAACAAATATTTTTGAAAATCATGTAATACTGTTTTCAGACAGCACAGGTTGTTGCTGGGAAGATTGGTAGGTTTATAAAGCTACAAAATAATGCCAATTACTTGGAGTTGATTTAGTTGAAGTGGAAGTTCAATTTCTAGTTCTTGAGGACATTACTGTCATATATAGAGAGAGAAAGAGAGATCAGTGTATGAAAGCATTGAATATATATTCTTAAAAGAAATAATAAAGGAGACTGCAAAAATAAAGAAGCTAACATCAGTTTTACTGGTGAAATGAAGTTGAAAAAACATAAATTATCATTACTGTTTTTTATTTGCTATTGTGTGAAAATTATTCATTGCATATGTATGTTATGTCATTGTTTTGAAATATAATCAATGGTTAGTAGTGGTACAGAGCCTTAAAATGTTTTATAATTTATCTATCTGTTCTGAAAGATAAAATATGTTTCTGAATAGATCACCTATCTACTAAAGAAAAAAAAAATTTAAAAAAAACTGAAATTCATTAAAAGTATTAATATAAAAATGTTAACATGAAGAAATTTTAACTTGTAAAAGATAATAAAAGTCAGCAAAGCTACTGACACAAAAGAGTGTAAAATGACATGGCTTGAAAAATACTAGAAAGATTAAGTTCATAAAAAAGATTTCTGAAACATTATCAAAAGTGGGTTGTTTTTTTTCCAAAATTAAACTGTGCTTATGAAAATAAAAATCAAGATGAAAATACTAAAGATAGTATCCTAAGATCTAGGTGCAGTGCTCTCAGATCCAAGGCTCCTCACTGACAAAAGCCACAAGCTAGAAACTAGTCTGGGGATATTGGATGAGTAGGCATTAGATAGGGATTTTATGCACAAGTCTTTGGCATCCATTGATTACTCTGGCTTGCACTGAGTGGCACTACTGTATGGAGAGTTTTGCCTGTTTTAACTAAAGATAGTATTTTAAAAAAATGAAACTAAATAGTGAAGTTATTAATAAGAGCTTGATTTAAAATATGCTTTATAAAATACTCAATAATTAATGTTTACTACAATATTTTCAATAGTTAGCTATAATTGAATAGAAGATGTAATTTGTAACTTTTCATTATTATTATTTTCTTCTCTTTTAATATTTAATACTTTAATTTATATAATATTTTTTTTTTTTATTTGAGATATTAAACAATGTAAATTTTTAGTTTAAGAAGAATGTCTCCTTAACTTATTATATGTAATTAACAAATGATTTTTGAACAGTATATGTATATATTTTTGAGGTTATTGTAGGAGGGAGTGGGGGTAGTTAAATAAGCTAATGAATCCAATCAGAAGTACGCAGAAAAATGCATGCTGTATGAAGGTTAGTAATGTATTTGTATATGTATGTAACTTGTTTTTTTTTTTTACACAACTTCCTTTATTATTTTTATAATTTGTTATTAAAGTGTTATTTTAAAATTTAAGAGCAATAGTTATATCCATTTTTTATTTCATTCTCAATCTGGTTGCTAACATATTTTCTTTATATTTAAATCATATTTATTTGTATAAAGCGCAAACAGTATTGAAATTAAATTGAGAGACTGCAAAACTTCTCACGCTCATTACTATAATAGCAAATACAAGACAGAGAATTTAACAAGAATAGGGTGGTCCACCCTATTCTTTACTTGTCTTTCTAGATATCCAAGCCAGTCATAAGTACTTAGATCTAAAAGCGTGAATATTAAATATCTTCACACTTAACTCACTGAGTTTAAATTACAAACATACAGTGTGAAATCCTAAGATTTACTACGCAGTAGTTTTTAGATGTTATAGCATGCAGTAACGTATGTAAATAATATTTATTTTTATAAAGCGCAAACAGTATTGAAATTAAATTGAGATACTGCAAAACTTCTCGCGCTCATTACTATAACAGCCAATCAGATCGTAAATACAAGACAGAGAATTTAACAAGAATAGGGCAGTCCACCCTATTCTTTACTTGTCTTTCTATATATCCAAGCCAGTCTAAAGTACTTAGATCTGAAAGCGTGAATATTAAATGTCTTCACACTTAACTCACTGAGTTTAAATTACAAACATACAGCATGAAATCCTATGGCTGCGCTTTATAAAAATAAATATTATTTACATACGTTACTGCATGTTATAACATTTAAAAACTATTGCGTAGTAAATCATAGGATTTCACGCTGTATGTTTGTAATTTAAACTTAGTGAGTTAAGTGTGAAGATATTTAATATTCATGCTTTCAGATCTAAGCATTTTAGATTGGCTTGGATATATAGAAAGACAAGTAAAGAATAGGGTGGACCGCCCTATTCTTGTTAAATTCTCTGTCTTGTATTTACGATCTGATTGGCTGTTATAGTAATGAGCGCGAGAGGTTTTGCAGTCTCTCAATTTAATTTCTTTATATTTGTAATTGTGAATTATCTTCTGTATACTAGATTGTGGGTAATTTCATTGAAGAGAATAAATATTTAAGAAGTAAGGATAAGCAAATTAATCCTTCAAGCTTGAGAGTGGCAGCAGAAGATATAAAAATATTTTTATCTTCAAAACAAATAAAGCTGATTTGTGCTAGCCAATATTTTTATGATCAACCCAAAGGAATAAATAAGAGTGATTAGGGACATATAACCATTTCATTAATATTACTTCATTGAGATCATGCTTTAAGTAATCAAATTGTGTAAATAGATGAGGATGGCTAATTTTAGCAATGACCCAATTACTGTACATATTGTGCTCAATGTATTAAATATTATTATGCTTGAACAGTATGATGTCAACACTGCTTGTCATCATTTTCTATTTGGTACATAATGGCATACCAACGTGATGCGAGTTCTGATTATTGTTGCCCTCATACAATATATATTTATCTTTTGTTACTAGATGGCTCTATCTTTACTGAGTGATCAATCAATCAATAGTATTCTGTTCTATGGGTAAGTCTGGAAAACAGTCACATCACAAATTCATCCATTTTTTCACTCCATTCTTTTCATTGCCCAGCTCTTCAATTTCACATATCTCTACCCATCTCTTACATCATCCAGCAAGGCCAATCTTTTTCATTTTTTCTTTTTGTTTCCACTCATCATTACCTCCAAAACATCTTTCATTAAACTTTTTTTTTTTAATATATGTCCAATCCAGTTCCTTTTTTTATCTCTAATTTTCCTCAATCAATCTTCTTTTTTCATTTATTTTTTTCAAAACTTCTTCATTTCTCATTTTATTCACTAAACAGATTTTTTTTTTTACCCTTCTCCGTGACCACATCTCAAAGGCTTCAAATCTGTTTTTTTTTTTATTCTCTCTTCAAAAGTCCACAAAATATTTTCTTTCTCTTAATAAATGCTTTTTAATTAATGCTATTCTTTTTTTAACTTCATCTTCACTTCTTCCATCCTTACTCAAACAACTACTCAAATATCTTTATCTATTTATCTGTGAATTATATTATCATGAATTTCAACATGCAGTCTTTTTTGTATTCCTCTATTCAAAAACATTAGGCCTTCTCAACATTAATCTTCATTCCAAATTTTGTACATATTTCCAATTTATTTAACATATTCTGAAGTCTCTTTTCATCCTCAGCTATAAAAGTCATATCATCTGAAAATCTTAAACATTTTATTATTTTACCTCCAGCATTTATTTCTCCACTGTCTAAATATTTATTTAACATGTCTTCTAAATAAATATTAAAAAGCACAATTGACATATTGCATTCATGTCTTCTAAATAAATATTAAAAAGTGCAGGTGACATACTGCAACTTTGCCTAACTCTTTTATCTATATTCACTTCATCAGTATCATTATTCTCCAGTATAATTCTTATTCTTTGCCCAGTATACATCTTCCAAATCAATCTTCTCATTTTACAAAATACTCATTTATTTTTTAAGATGTATCATAAGTTATATTCCAAATTACTTTATTAAATGCTTTTTCAAATCCACAAAATATATACCAATTCTTATATATCTCTCTGTAATTGTTCTAACAATACCAATAGCATCTCTTGTATTTTTCCTTCTGAAAATCAAATAGTTCTTCTCCAATATAATATTCTACTATCCCAAAAAATTTTTGAGTTAAAATCCTCAATAAAACTTTAGGAGTATGAAATAGCATATTTATTATCCTATACTCTTCACATTTAACCATTTTCTTTTTAGCAATTGCAATCATTATAATCCAATCTTCAGGCCAAACTCCACTATTATATATCAAATTGCAAAGTCCAACTATTTGCTTCATAGTAATATCTCCCATTTCTTTTAAAAATTCTATAGGTATTGTATCAAATCTGACAATGTTACCATTTTTCATTTCGTCAATCGACTTTATTATTTCATTTGTTAATGTGTTCATACCTTTATCATCTACTTCAACATCTTTATTTTCAAATTCATAGTTAATTGAATAATTTTGTTTTTTAAATAGATATTGAAGATATTCTTTTCATCTTTTCAATATATCATTGCTATCAATTAATCTCTTTTCATTTTTATCAGCTATTTTACTTGTTAACCATTTCTTTTTTTCTCTCTCAAGTGATATTTTTAACTCTATAAAAGACCAAATATGATATATTAGAAGCTAAACTTTCCATTTAATTTATGTTGTTGTCCATCTTTTAAATTTATCTTCTGCAAATCATTTACTTCACTGGAGAGAATATTAAACATGTTATCATTATTGTTGTTATTAGGCTTACAATTTATGCAATCTCCTTTAATTATTGCTTAGAACTCAGACTCTCCAAAATTAAATTGTTTTTATTGTATTTAGAAATTGAAATTATAACATACCAAACACTTGAAATACAACTTTTTTCTATTCTGTTTTTTTAATTACATGTCACCATTGCTAATTCTTTATCTTTTGATCTTGTTAGACTGGGATACAGAAATGAAAGCAGGAGAATGAATAATAAGTTTATATGAATCAAACTTTTTAGCATGATTTTATTTTCCAAAAAAGAGCAATTGGCAGTTCATCAATATAAAGATTAACTCTATTATTGAGTCAGATCTTCCATTTAAACTAGGTTAAAACAATTATTTTACTTTTTGAGCAAAACATAAAGATAAATGAGAATAATATATCTTACAGTCTTATGTTATCTATTTTTATATTTGTTTTTTGTTAACTACCAAACATATAAGCTAAAAAAAAAAAAACCAACCAATAGAAATGAGATGTTTTGTCGTGTTATATATTTCTTTTAAATTATATTGATTATTTATATAAAAAAAATGCAGAAGATCCGAATAACAGTTTTAGGCAGGGCTTTTTTTTATTATTATTGGTATTAATTATTGACAACCTGATCTATTTAATCAGTTTTGAATTTTAACTGTAATAAAAAGATACTCAGGGCCTCCTGTGCAATATTTTAATTGTTGAAGCTAACAAATAGCTAAAAAAATTTATTAAGGTTTTAAAAAACTAATTATTTAATAGTTATGAAAGAAAAAAAATATTTAAAATTTAATTATGAATTATAAAAAAAAAAAAAATGTAGAACTAATGAAAAACTTGAATTGATTTTTTTTTTTTTTTACAATAAATAGCATTACCATCAAACCACCAACACTCAGTGAATATATATATATATTGTATTTTTGTTCTCTATGGGCTACTATGCAGTGCGTTTTAATTGTTGTATAGTATTTTGAATTAATACATTATACAATCCCAATTATTTTCATGGTTCATTTCTTGCAGAATCCATTCTTGCAAATTAGGTAGTGGTAATAACTTAACATGCTACTTCTTCAGTTTTAAACTTCGCATTTACTTCAAAGTACATGAATAGAGGTTGAGATTGATGAAACGTTATAAAAATAGAATGTAGATTAGAATGAACGTTTTAGAAACATTTATATATATATTAATATTTTTATATGGATATATATATATATATATTTACAAATACATATGTAAATCATATTTGTACAGCCAATATATATTCTTTTTTTTTTATTATTATTATTACTATATATCTTTTTATTTAAAAGTTGTTAAATGTTACATACTATATGTATTTTCCATAGATTTTGTAATTCAATATCTATGGTCAATTAATGCATTATGGCTACAATATATTATAACAATATTTTTGATATAGAGATTAAACCATTGAATCCAAAGGGTTTGCCACGTCTGTGTTAAAGCTTTGGGGCTTCTACGCCTTTAGCTTAGGTAGAATAACATGAATATAGTGATTACTATTGACATGCAATTCATTTTTCTGCCAGAATGGACATTTAATTAGATATCAAACATTGGAATCTATCAACATTGCTATCTAATATCCATTATTTAGCATATAATAGCTGTTATGAAAAAGGATAAACACACTGTCTTAAAATAAATCTCATTGAGCATTGTTAATTCTGTCATAATCAATTGAATCCATGTTTCTTTAATAAAAAATAAATACTAACTTTTCATAAAATAAAATAAAACAGATCATTAGCCTTTTGTGTAAACAGTTTATTATTTTGAACTACAACTTAATTTTTTTTAATTTTCTCTGCATTATAATTGTTTTGAGTAGTGAATACTAGTATGAAACATTTTAATGCATTTATCTTATTATCAGATGTCTGTTCAAGAACAATTTCATTCACTCTTCACTACTTTTTATCAAGACTCGTTTTGTTTATCCTTCATATATTTATCATTAGTCTAAGATTATTTGCCAATTTTTTTGTTCATTCTTATAACATACTTATTATTATCTATTTAAAGGAATATTTTTATTTTTTTACCTATTGCTTCTTTGTCTAAATGAGAATTATTAAAATTTCTAATATTTAAAAATAATAATTATAAACTATTTTTTAACTTATTTCATTTATTGATTTGCATATTTTTTATTTTTAAATTTCTCTACTTTTATTATTTGTATGTTAGTATATATCTGTCTGTATGATATGTCATGGCATGTATCAAAGTTGTCAGCAGCTTTCTTAATAGCCTTTCAGCCTAAGCTGAATTGTTTATCCTGTCATTTCTATTGCTAGGACACAAGCAGCAGTATGGCTTATGTTACTTTGTATACTTAGTATTCAATTTTTCATTATAGAAATGTAAAAATTCAAACTGAATAGAAATGAGATCTGTTCAGGAATAATTTTTGGCTGTGTAATCATTTGTTCATAGAGGCTATTTTTCTTTTTTCAAAAATAATTTTGTCAGAATAATGAATCATCACTATAAAGATTGAATGTGTTGTTAATACATCTACATCTCTGTAAATATATGTGTAATAGGCAATCATTTACTGATAGTCTTATTTTTTATCTATAAGTTAATAAACCTTGAATTTTTGTTTTATTTCTAGACTATTTAACAAATATATATTGAATGAAATTTCAAAGTATTATTACATTCTTAACCCATAAACTATCACATAGTATGTTACTAGTTATATGAAAATTAAACTCCAAATAAGAATAAAAATGGTGAATTAAAAAATCTCTGTGTAGTCTGTTAATGATAATACGATTTTTTTTAGGTTAGCATGCAAATTTGTGCTTATTTTATGTACATATGATCAGATCTTAATATATTATTGTCATGGATAGCAATAGTTATATGAAAATTAAACTCCAAATAAGAATAAAAATGGTGAATTAAAAAATCTCTGATAATACGATTTTTTTTAGGTTAGCATGCAAATTTGTGCTTATTTTATGTACATATGATCAGATCTTAATATATTATTGTCATGGATAGCAATTGATAACAATAATATTACTATTATTGAAACATTTAAATTATGTTTATCTCTATATGTTTTAATTTTAAGTTCTAATTTCAGAAAGTGAGCAAATAATGGATATTTATCTCAAAATAAACTTTAGCAACAATCATCAATCCAAAAATTTATTATTTGCTAGATGTCGGTAAAAAGAACTTTGTTTACCACTAGTGCACCTAAAAAAATTTTGTAGCCATAGTTAAAATTACTTTGCAAGATTTTGAATCTTTTAATTCTACTGTGAGGGGAAATTTGTCTTATCTTTTTTCTAGGAAAATAAAAATATGTAAGAAAATAAAAATCAAGTCAGTTTGTTATTACAATATTGAATTGATTCTTAAGTGAAATGCTGTTTTTGCATCTGAAAAAGAAATGAGAGAACTTGAATACCAAATAACTATGACTTTGAAATATTTGACTTGCAATATTTAAATAAAATTCAAAAATTGTTGGTGTCTACTTGGAGAAATAAGTAGTCTAAATTTGGTTGGCTTTGCAGAAACACAGCTTCATTTTAGATTAGAAAATGAATCACCTTTTATTTTTAAACACATAGTTATAAATGATACTGTAAATTTGAAAATATAAGAAACAACAATAAAACTAATCAAAAGTTTAGGTTTTGAGTTTGATGTAATTAGTGAAACTATCTAGAATAACCGTAAGAAATGGCAAAAAAAAATAGGAATCTAATATATGTGTATGTATACAGCATTCATTTTGCAGATGATGAAGTTGCTTTTGCAAATAATGTCGCAAGAGTTGTCAGATGAAAGTAAGAAAGTAAAATTGAAGATAAATTTTTAAAAGAGGAAAGTAATAATGTTCAATGGATTTTTTCAAAATAAGAAAATAAAGATTGGTAATGATGAGTTGGAAGAAGTTAAAAACTACAAATTATTACTACAGATAGAAAAATAATGGATGAAATTAATCATAGAATTAAATTTGGTTGGAATGTTTTTTGTAGAAATAACAATATTAAAAAGAAATATGCTTATATGTTTGAAAAGAAAGCTTTTTAATAAATGCTTATTACAAGTTCTTACTTACAGATCTGAGACTTGGACATTTAATAGAAGAGCAATATAGAGGCTTCAAGAAGAAATTGAAAATGAAATACATAGGTGAGAGAACAAACAGATGTTATTATCATTAAAAGAATTAAAGGACTGAAGTGGAGTTGGACTGGACATATCTTAAATCAGATTTCAAGAGATTGTAAAAGACATAGAAATAGACTGCTTGTGAGATGGATGGATGAAACAAGGAAGGGTGCTGGTATATTGTGGAGAAGAGAGGTTAGAAGTCAGAGAAGATGAATTGAACTTGGAGAGACCTTCATCCTGCAGTGGATTAATAATGGTTGAAAATTATAAAGATGGTGATATATATATAATCAATAATAGTTATTTCTTTTTTTCTTGGGAATTCTCGCTTTTTTCCCAGTACATTTATTTAATTTTAAAGAGGAAACAATCCATTTGAAATTTATACCCTTTTTTTATATATATTATTTTTTAATGTATGCAGTTCTACCATGTGCTATTATTATTCAGTGCAGTGACTAAAAAAAAAAAAATAATCAAAATTATACTATATATATATATTATGATATCAGAAAATTATAAAACAGACAACTTCTAATTTTATTATTTTGGAAAAACTGTGTTTTATTCATTAATAAATAAAATGTTAAAATTTATTTCAGTAGTTATGAGTTATGCCCATGTAGCCACAAGAGGTGCTGTTTCTGTGTCAACCACAGAAATATTCAGAATAGGGGGCCAAAAGCAGATGATGCAAAGTTCCAGACGCTAGATGGTGCTGTTCAGCATGCGTACACACAGTAACCTTATGCCAAGTAGCTGCCAGCACTACTGACCGCTTGGTGGCACTGATAGCCATACGTAAACACATATAACTTACGTCATCATAACTACCTTTATTTCATATGGAAGAAATGTTTTATTCTTTTTATATATATATTAAATTCTTAGGTCCCTCCCAGATCCTGAATTATTTTTGTCATTTGTTAACTTTTTAAATCTATATCTTCTCTTTACAATACGACTTTTTTTTTTTTATGATTTCTAATACTTTTCTAATATCATTGTGAGGGGGGGGGAGTCTTATTCATATTGCTAGATCCTTCATACCCTCTATTTCTTTAATTAAATACAGATAGAAATATGCAATAACATATAACTTAAAAATAATAATAAATACAATATTCTTTTCCAGTATTTTGCTTTTGCTGTATTAATTTAAAGCATTCAAGTTTTGTAGTTTTAGTGATCACTTATTTGTTGGAGAAACTTTATCATCTTTGATTTTTTTTCATATTATAAATAATAATTTGTTTTCTAATAATTGATTTTTTTTTTCATATTATAAATAATAATTTGTTTTCTAATAATTTAGTAATTTTTATTTTTAATTTTTGGGGTTTTTTGTTATTAAAATATTATTAAATAGTTTATATTTTGTAAAAACAATTAAGAAAAGATGTGTTTAAAAATGTTTATTATCATTTTTGTCCTACAAAAACTAGACTTTTGGACCAAGAATCATAGGCTCATTGAGCATATACATATCTGCTAACTTTTAGTCATCAGTAAAATTTACACAATTTTATTTCGTTTCGTGCTTTTACTGATAACCTCACATTGTTTACATTTAATTTTGTTACTTTTTTAGTTTGTTTGTTGTTTTTCATTTTAATATTTCTTACTATTAAAATATTATTAAATATAATATTTATCATATTAACTTTTTATAAAAAGAATTATATTAAAAATAGGCTTAACAGAATATAAAATTAGTTTGTTATTAGATTTTGATTTTCAAGTGACAAACTTATTCCAGTTTGAGTAGACTTTTATTAGTTGTTGATTAAAAAGAGGTGCAATTTTTCTGTATTGGATTATTTAAAGATGTGTTTTATATACTTACATATTATTCCAGTCAAAATTTTACATTTTAGTTTCCTTTACTCTTTTTCAAAAAAATTTCTCAAAATGCTAACAAATCCAAGATGGCGTCAGCTCCTAGTGGTTCTTCATTAAAGAAAAATAGCAAAGCTTTATCGAAAACTCCTAAAACTAATCACAGTTCAAAAAAAATTAACCAGAAAGTTGATACCAATTTTAATTCTGGAATTAAGAACAGTTCTCAATCTCCAATGGTGTTATACTTAAATAACAAAGGTTCTAAAAGTTCTCCACTGGACAATAAACCGAAAACATCAAAATCAAACTGTAAAACCCTAAAAATAACATTAATGATCATGTTGAGCCCTCAGTCAATTTTTCTAAGACTCAAAAAAACCAAAACAACAACTTGGGAAATGTTCTTACAGAAAATACACAACAAATAAAGCCTTAGTAATTGATAATGACTTTCAATACGACCATAATCTAAACAAAAGCAATCTAAAGGAAATCCAGAAGTTGGCCCAGATGTGGGGACTTGGGGAGGATTAATACAATGAAGAAATAAGACAAAAACCATGGAACTACAATCTTGGGCAATATAAACTCACAACAGAAAATCATCAAATTGCAATGGAACAATTTAACAACTCAGTTCCACCGTTACTACTAAAATCTCTTTAAATTTTATCACAATGACTGTTCAATAATCTTTGCCATAACAGATCTGAACTGCAACCTTTTCAGATTCATAATTGAGCAGCCCTATAATCTCTTAAAAGCCAATAAAAAGATGTCTTTAAAATTCTCACATTGCCCAATGATCGATATATAGCAATATAGTTTAGTAACTGCTTACAGAAGGAAGCTTTTAAAAACCCACACAGATTTTTAGAAAATAAATTTCTTGTGGCAATTGATCCATCCAGACCATCATTACTACATGGTACATCAGAAACTGCCACATTGGTTTTGAGAAACAATATCTGCAAAAGCATCTGGACAACTATGGGAAAGTTGTGAATTTTTAAATATTTCAAGGATTTTTAAAAACACTGGTGGTCTCACATCAACCAATACCGGAATTTTCACATTTAGCCTGAAACAAGGTCTCTTCCCGGAAGCAATCCCTACCATAATTGTAGCTTATGATTTCCCTCTAGTCATTTCTATTAGGGGAATAAGGCCGCAGTGTTTCACTTGTAAGAGCCATGAACATTTGATTAGGTGGGGTCTTACTTGTAAAAAAAAATGCAGACTGCTCTTTTTTTGGTCCCTTTAGTGAATTCTTATAATCAGGTTCCACTTATTTCTATTGAGAATCAATTGGTCACCTCATCCACCTCAATATTGTTGGAGGACCAGCAGAATGATATGGATTATTTGCCTAGTCCAAAGACCAATGACATTGCTTATTTTAGTGGGGAGTCCTCATTCGAGGAGAGTGTATCAGACATGGTCTCAAACTTGTATGGTGGTGATATTTTGGTCCTACATCTTGGCCTATGGATTGTATCACTGCAAGTAAAGTGCATTCAGCTGGTTCTATCAGAAATTGAGAAAAGCTCTGAAGAAACAGGTGACAAAGATAATAGCATCGAGCAACCATGTGATGGCAGCAGATCATCTAGGAATGCTGGCGAATGCAAAAAAACTCAAGGAGGAGATGCTGAATACTCATTGCAAAACTCTGGCATGTCTTTTGAACAAGAGGTCAATTTAAAGTCTACACAATTTAACAATCTAATTTCAAAGGGCAGCACGTCAGACAACAGTGGAGATGACCTCTTCATTATGGCCGATCAAAAGAAGAAAAACAAAAAAACTAAAAAAATCCTCAAGAAGAATCACCAGATCTTCATTGCAATAACCTTTTATTATCAAATTTAACCATTGATTCTCCTTCCCTATCAATTATTCTCTCCTGTTATTCTATACTATTATTTTTTGTGTACATGCCTCATTGCTCGTATTGCCCTCTCAATGCAATTAAACACCAAAATAAATACTTGCTGCACCCATTCTTTGTTATCATTTTATGCACATTTCAATTGTTGGAATTAATGTTAGGGGATTAAACTCCTGAGTAGAATACTGTTCCTAACATTTTATTCATGTCTGAAACTAAACTTAGCATAAATTCTTGTAACAAAATTGTTGCTGCATTTTTTCCTTTGGCTATTTCAGATATTCTACCTCCACCATTTCAGGAAAATGGGTTGCAATAGTCATAAATAAATGCTCTGACCCTTCTGGTTTTACAATATTACATTTAGATGAGAATTGCATAATTTGATGTTCAGTTTGAAAATTTCAGATGCTACATTGCATACCTTTATTTACAACCAGATGACTCACTCATTAAGTGCATAATATTCAAAATTAACATACTAACTGGAAATAGTTCAATGCCATTGCTTATTCTTGGTGAATGTAACATGGGATATGAGAGGTTCGATAAGTTCAATGCCATTGCTTATTCTTGGTGACTGTAACATGGGATATGAGAGGTTCGATAAGAAATACATACATTTGTTTTCTAAGTCTTAGGTGCGGTCAGGGTCTATTTCCCAAAGATGCCTTCTCATTCTGCACCAAGAAATGAAAAAAACCTTATTGACCTCACATACTATTCTCCAGAGCTACACTTTTTAATGGATGCTAAACTTAAAACTGTAGCTTTCACAGACCATAAGGCCTTGCACATTGATATTGATGCTACTTTGGGTCCACCCATGAATCTGGGACTAAGAAAAACCAATAAGATTTCTTAATAGGCAGACCATCCCTATAGCTATTTTTTTTTGGAGGTTTACTAAACATTCTGAGTTTGAACCCACTTTCTGCTTGGACTGCATTTGTTGAGATCTTACAGTTGCTCATCAACAGGCAGAACCCATTGCAGCAAAATGAGCCTGAAGATATTTGGACAGCCAGCATTTCTGGACCAGAAGCTATCTAGGGTGGGCACTGGGTTCAAAAAGATATCAAGTCACTCCCTCTTCCATGCTTTAATGGAAAATCTCACATAGGAGAAGACATGTTGATTATCATAAGAAATCATTTCAAGACAAAGTTTCAAATCCAGAACAATAGAAGCACTCTTATCATTGACAATGCTCCTCATCATGGAATCATGCCCGACATTATTCTGAAAAACTAAAATCAATTCCTGATAGAACCCATCCTGGACCACATGCGATACCCAAGTTCCTTCTTCTGCATCTCAGTCACTACATTATCCCTATTATTGCCTGGGTGAACTGGCTGAATGGTCCAAGGTCATTGGGGGACTATATCTGGTCTCATTGGTCCCTTTCTGGAGGATTGACCGCTATCAGAACTCACAAGTCTTAGGCCTATCTCGATGATGCCTCTCCTCATAAAAATAATAGAGGCTGTGATCAAAGATTCTATCCAACATCTAATTATTCCCATTTTATCTCTCTCACAGTTTGCATGTAGGGGTCAATCCATGCTTGATGTGGCATCTATTTAAAAATGACGGTCGAGCATATGAGGCATCAGAGAAATTCTAGGCCTATAGTTGTCCAATTGGACATTCAGGCTGCCTTTGACTCGGTGAGAGTCAATTTACCACCGGCATTCTAAGAACCTTTTCCATTCCTGAAACCCTCATAGCTATCATGGAGAACTTCTCCAACAGGAAGATTCTGTTTATGCTGGATGGCAGAATTGCTCCGGGGTTTCACCCAATATCTCTATATCCCAAGGATCCCCGATGAGCACATTACTATTCACTACATTCATCAATCCATCCCCAAGCTGGGAAGGGAGATAAAGTGCTTGGCATATGTCGATGAACTGGTCATTCTTCTCCCATCTACAGATTGCATATCAATGTTGGAAAACATACTGCACTGGTATTCAGAACAATATCAGCTGTTTTTCAATCGGGACAAATCTACAGTCTAGAGTCTGTCATCTGGAAATAATTCTATCATATTTTTAACCAAACCGCAGAAGTTCTTTGGTTTCCCATTCATGCCTTCTCCTTTGGTCATGAGAATCCAAATACAGAACATGTTTTCCATGGGCCTAGCAAATACTCTTAAATCACTTTCTGGCATTTACCTGTCTCTATGGCAAGGTCACACTACTCAACTCATTAATATTCCCTAAAATAAATTACTTCCTTCTGATCATCCTCCCTACCAAGATCTTCATAGCAAATGTTCGGTATTCCTGTGGAGAAAGAAAACTGTCACAATCAGCATTAGGAAGGCATGCCTACCTAAAAAACTTAATGGACTAGGAATGCATACCATTTTTTTCTTTCTAGTACAGAGAGCACTAAAATGTTTGTCACAATTAGAAAAATAATATCAGAGGATTCTTATCAAGCTCTGGTCGCTCCCATTGACACTCTGCCATCTCAAGGCTGGTCCCCACCCTGGACTGATATGGTTGTCAATGTGGTTGTGAGTGCTGGAATTATTGTGGGAGCAATTGGAAATGAGCTCCCAATCCTTCATGATAACCCCAACTATTCTCAAAGTTAATAATGAGTACATCATCAAACACTTTAAATTATGGAAGCTTGAGGCTAGATATTTAGACTTTATTTTAAAAAATAAATATATACTCTTTACCAACTAATGAATTCTTAGTGAATAAAAGAGGGTTTAACAAAATACATACTGAATGTCAAATGTGTAGTGCTGAAAGTGAAACACTGCAGCACTTTTTATATGGGTGCAAAACTCTACAGCAGTACAGATCATCAATCAGCTGCTGGATGATATCATAAGGACAGAATTTTCAATATACAAGATTGTATTCAGGCTTGGTATTTTCTCAGTAATAAGACTATCATGCTGAACTATTCACTGTGGATCCTTAGGTGCAACGTCGTGTTTGCTACAAATTCAGGAATCTATTTATTGATTTGTTGGGCTTTATTAAAACATTGAAAGCAAGGAACTGCAAACTTTCCTATGCCAAACTCCATGAGGATACATGGAAGCTATTAAATATTCCTATATCTCAACCATTCACAACAAAGTTGTAAAATCATTTTTAATATCTATATGTTTCTCTTATTGTTTTTTTATTTCAGATGTCTCTAATACCAATTGTAATGGTTTTCTCTTGACACCTAAATTGCAAATTACAATGTACCTATTTTTTTTTTTTGGATGAATAAAGTTCATTATTGAATAATAAAAAAAAAAGCTTATTCCATGCAACAATGATTCTCTCTACCCAGATATAAACTTTAAACCTCAGTTAAAGATTAATATATCTGATTTTTTAATTAAACACACACACATACATGAAATTATTCACATTTCTTTTTTCCCATGTATAATATCTTTTATAAATGAATTAAATAACCTTAACACTACCCCACTTTCTTTTGAAAACAAATGAATAAGGACAGAAATGACCCCCCCCCCAAATTCATTTTGCACTGAAAAACAATCCATCAATTAACCAAGTCACTATCTCTCATATATATCTTTATGATATGTACAGTATTTATCAATATTTACATATATCTTTATGATATGTACAGTATTTATCAATATTTACAAGTGTCTGATTTACTTCACTCACAACTTTGACACAAATCAGCCCTATCCGTATTTGAATTTAATAATTTATCCAAATTCTATGAATATATAGCAGTATAATACAACTTTAAACCCTGCCCCCATTTGATTCCATAAAGTTCTTTATAAAATAAGGCAATTAGTTATAAAAATCAACTGCAGCAAGATTCATATATATATAATTAACACTACCGTCTTATTTTACTTTCAAATTTATCTAAATATTTTGGTCATATTTTTAGTAACTTTTCAGCAAATTCTATTTTGTGTGATTAATTTCATTGTGTCAATTTAATTGATGGAATTTTTTTTTTTTTAATAAAAGTGAAGCTTGCCTACATAAATACTAATACAATATTTATTAGTGACTTCTTTATCTTGCTATACCATTTTTTTTTTTTTTATGATTGTGAAAGTGTTTGAATATTTGTATTGAATGATACTTTTGTGAATAACAAAATGGTATTGCTGAAGCTATTCACTCAGCCCTGATATACAAATTTTAATATATTAAGATTTTAAAAATCAAGCACGACTAAAGTTATGTTGATGAAATTCATAATTTTGATAAATTAAATCAATATTTAATTTATTCAAAAAACATTCTACTTTTAATTTTACTATGGAAATATAAAATAAAAACAAAAATATCTTTTTTTAGACTTTTGTCTTAATAAAGTAATAATTTGAAAACTGTTTTACAGCCTTTCATAAATTTATATACTCAGATATAATCACAATCCAATTCTGAGCAGCATTCTATTTAAAAAGAGATAATTATTAATGTGGTGTTTAATCATACTTATAAAAATTATAATCCCAATTTTGTATGAGTTTAAATAACTTTTTTTAAATAAAGTTTATTAATTTTTCTTTTTTTTTTTTTTTTTTTAAAAAAAAGGTGATTTTGAATAAATATACTTAATTTTCAATTAATTTAACTACAAAGTATGTCTGGAAAGATTATAAATACATTATGGTAATATTATATGCCAAAGTATTACTGATAAAATAGAAATATTTCTATCTACTGTTTATTATTGGACCTGTTTTTTAATTAAATAAAAAGGTTCACTTAATAGCTCCAGACATCCATAAGATCTCTTAAAAATTCCAAGCACTTATAAAATTCTCTTACATATATATAGTATGTAGGTATCAGATGCTCCATACTATTTGTGTCTAAAGATCATGAAATTGAAATAGTCACACAAATCAGCTATTGCTCAATGTGTGTTAAAATTAAATTACAATATCATCATCATCATCATCATCATCAACCATTATCAATCCACTGCAGGATGAAGGTCTCTCCAAGTTTAATCCATCTACTCTGATCTTTAGCTTCTCTTCTCCACAACACCCCTGCACATTTTTTTATTTCATCCATCCATCTCACATGTGGTCTCTTTCTGGGTCTTTTACAATCTCTTGGAATCCAGTTTAAAATTTCAATTGTCCATCTATTATCATCTCTTCTAGCAATATGTCCAGCCCAACTCCATTCCAATCTTTTAATTTTTTCAATAAGGTCAGTAACACCTGTTTGTTGTCTTACCCATACATTGCGTTTTCAATCTCTTCTTGTTACTCCCAACATACATCTCTCCATACTCCTTTGAGTGGTCTGAAGTCTCTGTATTGCTCTTCTATTAAGTGTCCAAGTCTCAGATCCATAAGTAAGAACTGATAAAACACATTTGTTAAAAACCATCCTTTTCAAACACATAGGCATATTTCCTTTTAGTATCAAGTTATTTCTACCAAAAGCACTCCAACCAAGTTTAATTCTATGATTAATTTCCTCCATTATGAAATTACAATATACTCTTCAATAAAGCAATTGTTGATTCCAATAATATTAATAAAGTAGCCATGACCTTCCAGTAACAAATAACTTTAGAATAATGGTTCCCAACCTTTTTGTTGCATTGCCCCACCTAAGCATCTCTAAAATTCTTACCCCCCCCCCATGACATATAATTTTTACTATTCAAAAAGTGAACTCCTATACACATGGCAGAAACCTAAAAGGCCATTAACTTGGCCCCAAGTAACAATGGAGAGGTAAGGAATAAAGATTATCTAAACAGAAAAGATACTGAGAAGAAGATGACACAGAAAGAGGGAAAATTTAAAAAACATTCTTAGCTTAATTTATGAATAATAAGATATAAGAACAATTAGCAGGCTTTCAAATTCACTGTTTCTCAAATTGCCCTCCTGTAAAGCATGCACACCATGTTGGGAAATGCTACTTTAGAATCAAATAATTTATCAGTAATAACCAATAATGCCATCAAACTTTGTTAGTTAATAATGTTTACACATTGTTTTTATTTTTATTGTCACCATTCTCTCTTGAAATTGTTCTGCAAATTTTAAAATGAAATGCCTGATTTGATATTAGAATGAATACTTATATTGCTATGTTTTAAAGTAATCATAATTATAAATAACCTCATGCATATATTAAACACAAAATTTGCTTCCTCAATACATCCCATAATACTAATGGGAGATTTTAACATGTCATACAATAAATTTGTTAAAAAATGGGTTACACAGGCTGACTTTTCCTCTTATGTCTGGAGAAGGTTTTCTTCCGCAAAACTCTGTTTCATTCAACAATGGCAGATTTTCTTCTCTAATTGATCTTGTGTTTTATTCACCAGCGCTGCATCATATGATCAAAATACTACTAATAAACTCATCCTTTTCAGATCATTCAGCTGTGATGGTTTGTCTTAAAAAATGATTTTTCATATAGACCCACAGTTACTACAGGCAAAACTATTAGAATATTGCTCCCAGGTCAAGCTAAAGAATATCTCTTTTCAGAGATATGCATATCAATATTCAAAATTCGTAACATGGATTTGGACCCTATTCAGAGATGGATTACCTTCGTAAACATAATCTCATACAAAATTGATACAATTACAAGAAATCAACGCCCCTCCCTCTTTCAAGTATTTTGACTCTCACAGATGATCTGCATAGAAGAATAACGCTTAGTGCTTCCACCGCAGAGGGCTGTACAAATGTTTTAACCCTCAGAAAAGTTTATTAGTCGGCATGTGACTCACTCAAAGAATATTTGGTGATAAAGAAGAGAAAAATATTCCTGAATCAAACCCACATGTGGTCTAGACAGTACATTCGCTGGACTCTAGGTCAAGGTCCAACAAACCAGGTTCCATCGGCTATCTTAATCATCACAGGATATAATAGGCTAGAGCTACTCTACTCATTCTACAAACACAACCTGCAAAAAGAGGAATTTTTCAATCCCCCGGAAAACTTCCTGGGCCCACCAGAAGATTGATATAGCCTTTGTTCCAAGAGATTTTGAAGAAAAATTGTATTCAATATCAAACTCATGTCATCCAGGAATACATGGAATACCTTGCTTTGTATAACAAACCCTTAAGTCATTTCACAATAAAATATCTAGCATATTTAGCCAACTTTCTAATCCATAGAATTTATCATACTCATAGGCTCTGCCCCATCTCATTGATCCCATTCATTAAGAAGAAGAAAAACAATCACTTGACAAAATCTCAGTCTTATATCAATGAGCCCACTTGGTATGAAGATTCTGGAGTCAATGGTTAAAGGTAAAATTGATCCCTACATTCTGCCATACTTGTAAAAAAATCAATTTGCAAGGAAGGGATCATCTATTGGGCAAGTGGCTTTTCTATATAAGACTGTGATTGACCCAGTCAGAAATCACAAAAAGTATGGACCAGTTCAAATCATCATTTGATATGGTGCCAATTGGTATCTTAATTAATATGCCAGTAGACACATCAATTCCCAGAGCACTAATCTACTTGATTACAAATCTTCTTTTAAGTAGAGAAATGCATATGACTCTTAGTGGGAAGTACACATCATCCTTCACTTCATTTAACTCCATTCCACAAGGTTCACCACTAAGTGACCTTCTATTCACTTTTTACATTAATCCTCTCCTTAGAGCAATTGAAAGTGAGATGACTGTAATGTTGCATACATGGATGATATTATTGTCTTTCTGCCCACCAAAAAACAGATACCAATACTAATAAAAAATTTCCAATAACTACTTGGCAGAATATAAACTGGAGTTTAATCTACATAAATCCAGCACATGATCCTTATGCACTAGACACCAACAAGACCAATACTCCAAAGGAAAACCAGGTTCATTCCAGGGATTTCCATTCCATTTAAGCAACTCTGAAATGCATTGACAGACACAGAGGAAATTAATGAATAAATCTGAGAATATAACTAAATCATACATGTCGCTCTATGCCAAACTCGCCCCCTTCAATTTCTTAATAATAACAAGAGTTACATAATATACATCCATAATAATATACACAAAAACTTTTACACAAAAATTTATTCAATCTGTAGGAAATTGTTGTGGAAAAAAAAAAATAGTGTCAATATCCTTAAGAAAAATCCTGCACCCTCTATCTTGAAATGGACTAGGCCTACATTCAATCAACATTTTTCAAATTCAGAAAACATTTATTCTAATATCATCATGGCCAAAATTTTCCCCTATCTAGAAATTCACTCAAAATCACACCCACAGACAGACCACCACCTACAAATAACTTCTGGAATAAGCTAATTTCTCCATTGTTAAGCATCCCCAATCTTGCATCCCCCCCCCCCCATGGACAAAATGAAATACTGGGAGATTTATTCAGTCTGCAACCCCCCTTTCCAATGATAATGGGAAAACTTATCTAAACTTAACAAATAAGCATTTGACAAAAAATTTCAAATATTGGTCATTGGAGCCAAAATTTTATGATTTACTTATAAAACTAAATCTTGAGACCCTTCTGACTTTTCACTTCTGTAGATATAAAAGGAAGTATACCAATATTGAAGATATATGCAAGCTTTGTCAAAGAGAACCAGAAACCCAATCACACTTATTATTCACATGCCCCAAATACAATAATATCTGTTGGGATATTCCAAAAAATTTTAAAAATTAAGGATTACGGAATACAAACACTTCTCAATACCTTTGGAAAAGGTATTTATGGACTCATTCGTGCTAGCACATTTGTGTTATACTCACTATGGTGTACCAGATGTACACTTATGTATGGACTGGAAACAAAACATTCTAATATATTTAGAAACAAAATTGATATCATACGCACATGGGATGAAAAAATTGCATCATCCAACATTTTCTCAGACACCTGATCAATAATGCTACTTCGCTCTAATTTGTAAAAAGTCTCACCATCGCCAAAGAACTAGATCACCAGGACTAGTGACAAAAAAGTGTATCCATTAATGTATGTAAAGTGTTATAAACTGATGTAACGATCAGGAGAATGACAAGCACTGATCAAAATTGTCATTTTCCCTTTCTTTTTTTGTACATTTTTGAACATAATTTGATCTTATATCAAAACTGAACATATTAATTTAGATATTGAAAACTATTAGATTTTTAGAAAGTACTACATTAGCATATTCATAGATTATGAAAATGAATCTACTTGGGGAATGATTATTGTCTTATAGCCAAAAGGAAAGTAGAGTGTCCATGTCATAATTATATAAATGATAAACCACTAAACATCACATGATCACCATCTCTATACTAGCACATAATTGTTGTAAACAAAGGCAAAACTCTCCATACAATAGTGCCTAGGCACTAGATAGGGATTTTATGCACAAGCCTTCTGGCATCCATTGATTACTCTGTTTGGCACAGGGTGGCACTACTGTACAGAGAGTTTTGCCTATGTTTATATAAATGATAGCTTGATGATAATTAGATTTAGATAAATTTATATGCAGAATTTCTATATAAATACATAAAGTTATATGACGTAAGACATTTTTTGCATTAAAAATTGTATATTCTATACAGAATGTAATTATAAAGTATTTGTACTGTTCAAAATATATCTCCAGGAGATATTAAATCCTCATTGTTCAAGAATGGTTTCACAGAGTCTAATATCTCAATGAGGTGATTGAGGAAGCCATAGAAAATATATATACCATTATTCTTATGTTCCTTGAATTAATATTAGATTGTACGAGTTGTAGATCACAATGATGTTCGAAAGTTTTTTTTAATATGAGATGAAATTGGCCTCTAAGAATGTTTAACAAGTCTGCAAATATAATGGTACATTTGTCTGGTTATGCTTGGACCTCATCAATTCTGTATTATGTTATTAATATCATAAAATAGCAGTTTTGAAATAGCAGCTTAATCATAAGTATTCTATTTGGAAAGGTGGATTATTTTTTTGCTATACATTAGAGTTTAGATAGGTAAGATTTTTGTAGTGAATTATTGCATTGTGTTTTTTATAATATTCATCAATTTCTCTCAGTAAATATTGATTTCTCATTCTAGTTTTATAATTTTCTTCTTTTTCTTATGTATTGATTTCAATTTTTAAATATCATACCATTTACAATTTTCTTAAACACTTTAACAATACAATTTTTTATTTCAAAACTTTATTTTTACAGTTTTGATTGTCCTGCAGTCATCATCAGAGCTATGTTCTATTTGTGTTACTTTCTTAAACAATATTATTTTTTATATCAAAACTTTATTCTTACAGTTTCGACTGTCCTGCAGTCATCATCAGAGCTATGTTTTATTTGTGATTTGATATAAAAATAGTATTGTTAAAATGTTTAAGAAAGCATAGCTCTGATGATGACTGTAGGACAGTCGAAACTGCAAGAATAAAGTTTTGATATAAAAAATAGTATTGTGTTTAAGAAAATTGTAAATGGTATATTTTTTCATAATTAGTTTTAAAAGCTTTAATTTTTTAATTTTAAATGAATCAGTTATTATTTTTAAGACTGTTGATCTTAAAACATTAAATAATTATGTAGTTTAATATCAATGCTCCAATTAACCAAACAACAACAAATTTTATTTTCTTTAAACTCACACTTTTAACATTTCTTTTCACAAGTTTTCAACTTTCTGTGATCTAATTCTTATTAGCTTCTTAAAATCTTTTCATTTTTAATAAAATGAAAATATATATTTTTATATCTAAATTCTGTAATTTCAAAAATATAAGATTGTTTTGTATAATCTTTGCATAGTGTCTGATCTTGATAATGTAAAGATCCTAAACAAACTACAGGTATGGTGTAAAATTTTACCACTGCATTTTTTTTCTTTTTTATATATTTACATAAACAATGCATCAATATTCTTGATGAATAACCATTTATTCATTCTTTCCAACTACTTTTAAATAAGTATGGTCAGGATAATAATGATGATTTTTATGTGCAAGTATACTTTTATATGCCTGCTAAAACTTGGTTGTGTTATTAACTTAATGTATTAAACAAATTATAAATTCAACAGTCACTTAAAATTGTAAATTGAAACAAATAACAGAAAATTATTGTGGTGCTGTAAAATATAAATTTTCATTGTACACTTCATTAATATCTAAAAAGTTTTTTTCTGAAAGTTTTTTAAAAAAATCTTTTAAAATATTATTTATTAAATATTCGACTTTCTAAATATATTAAATTTTTTTTTTTTTTAAGTAATAAACATCAAATTTATTATAAAATCTCTCTGTGCATGCACACACACACAGAGCTTGCAATTGTGAGCTAAAGTGGAGATCTCTGTTTTTTTTTTCATATGTCAAAGCATAGGCTGGGAAGCAAACCCGTGATAATCGTCTGCAAACAACTGCTTGCTTGCAAGGCGGCTGCGCTGACCTCTCGGCTACCGACGCTTGACAAGTAGAGATCTGGGTTTTTACTTGAATTTTGGATGATTTACCTAAAGGATTAGCCTTACATAGCAGAACTCATAAAAAAAAACTAATCTGTAAAAAAACAATGGCAATATAATGAGTAAAGTACATACTTTTGTATAAAAATAATAGCAATAATAATTTTAATAATAGTAAATCTAATAAACGTATTTTATCCTAGAGTAACAATAAAATTAACAAAGATTTGATTACTACTAAATGTTTTTAATTTAGCAATTAATTATTATCTTTAATGCTTTAATTTTTAAAGTTGAATTTAAAAAAATATGAATTAACACATTATTTATCTTATTCTTGAATGATATTACAAAAAGTTATTCATGTTATAAATGAATTTGCTTTTGAAGTGCATTTCTTACTAAAGCACATTGTTTTAATACACTTTTCATTTAAGATTAGTTTTATATATTTATTTTACATTTGACTTTGTATTTGCATTGTTTTGCTTGCTAAATTATTTTTATGCTTTTTATTTAATACATTTTTTGCTGTGACAGAATTTAATTTCTGGATTGCAAGTTAGGTTCTTTATTTTTTTTAAGACATTGATTATCATCAATTAATTTTGTGTGTAATGCTTTGCTTACTACAATATTATGTAGTAATTCAATAATAAATACCTATATTTTATTTTTTATGGAAGATAAACACTTTAAAAATATTTTAAAAATCAGTTCTTCAGTTTGAAAAAACATGACAAGTAAACAATTTATTGCTATCTTAAAAACAAACAGTCAGTTCTTTGTTTCAAAATTAGTAAGTAAACATTTGTTAAAGGTAAACAATTCCTCATTATTCTAACATATTTAAAAATTCAATTCCTTGTTTTGAAAATATTAATAATCAAATATTTGTTAATTTTATTATTACAGTAAATAGATTAAATTTGCCAGACTTATTATTAATAATAAAAATTATTTGGCGTTTTTGAAAAAAAAAACGAAACAAATTAATATATTTCACTCATTATTTGGTTTGTTTTTTTTTTAATTCTTACGGATTAGTTTTTTTCTCCTCCCATGTAGTACCATCCAGCAAGTAGATTATTCAAAATTTAGATAGAAAAAACACTAGATCAGTATCCATAGGTTTCATGGAAAGATTTTTTTAAAAAGTAGTGCTTATTTATTAATTTTAATTTATAAAAGATTTTACAATTAACTAAAGCATTGAAAAAAGTGCATTATGAAAATTTTTGAAAAATCACACTTTTTTTAATGCGCTTTTTACGATGCTTTATTCAATTTCTTAAAAATAAATACAATAATTTAAATAAATTGTTTTTGGTTGTGTGTGCGCGCGCGTTTTAATGGATTGTACCGTTAAAAAAAATTTTATCATTCAGTATGCAGTTTGGTGTTATATTGTTAAGTGTTTGTTTTCGTAAATTATTTAATATTATTTTAAACTTGTTTTTTTTTTTTTTTAATCCAGCAAAGATTACACTACTGCAATGCTCTAATAATACTAACTTATACTTTGAATTTTGCATGCTCTGTATGCATTTTACACTCTAAAGAAGCTTTTTGGTTTGTTAAAGGTGTTATGAATATATGTGTGTATCTATATAAAGAGATACATATAAGATAGCACACATGTTAGTAAATTCAACAGGCTATTTAGCTTCCAGCTGGTTGTATGAACATATACAGGTGGGATGAGCTGGAGAAAGTTTACATCTTAGTGAAAAGTTGATACATTGTGGTTACATTAATCTTGTTTAATTTATCTGCTTTTTGACAAATATCTCACTTCAAGAAAATAAACTGTTTGAAAATTATACTAACAGAGAACTCAATAAGGGAATATGGAAAATTTCCATTAGTAGTTTGTCTCAGATTTATCCCTCTCAGGGGTCTTTGTGCTTGCTGACCCCTCACATTTGATTCATATACTGAATCTGTTTATTCTAATGTTTGTTGAGCTGTATTTTGTTGAAAATAGCGATATTTGTTTTAAAAGAAAAATGATCAATTTTGTTTAGATTAATGATTTTTTTTTTTAAAAAATTTGTAGTAAAATAATACTGTTATTTTTATTGCTGTTTCATAACTAGTTTTATTTTAATATTTACTATTAATTTTATTATATGGATATCCATAAAAGTTTTGGGGGGAAAAATACAGTTGTGTCTGTGACTATATGCTAATATATTGATATTTACATACACACATACATAAACATATAGATCTAATCATGTGTATTTATTTATAGTATATTTCATTCTGAATCTGTCTTACTTGTGACGTAAAAAATATTTGTATGTTCTATAAGTTATATATATAAATAATTCATTTAAACATATGGCCTTTGTTAAAGAAATAACAAGTAAAGGCAAACTCATCAACAATAATCAAGTGTAACATTTAGTTGGTTATAATAGTTTGTCACTTTGATAATTAAATTAAGCAGAGAACATATATATATCTTGTTAATAATAAAATTAATCTTTATATTTTGATGTAAAATAAATTATTAATCATTCATTTTCATTTTTTTTCCCCAATTATTTGTTGGCTATCATAATAAATTTAATGAAAATAAAATTCTTCAAGATTAAAAAAGAAGTATCTCAGTCACACATTATAGTTACAGATTGTTTGAATGTTTTCAGGATCAAGTTCATGGATTAAATTCATTTCATGGTTAAACATTGTCATGATATTGCATAGTCAAATGCTAGTTTGAGAGGAAATATTCTGTTTCACATTTTAATACCTTTTACAGTTGTTAGGTTATAATATTATTGAGCTTCTGTAAATTACTCTTGAATGAGTGTACTTTCCAATCTATCACATAGAATTTAGCGGTTTCCATAATGAGAAATAATTTAATATTCGACTTCCAAACACGATATGATATCATTACCAAGTTAAATATAAGCAGTTCTTGATACATGATGTCTTTACTTCATAAACAAAAAGCAACTTACACATTTCTGTTATTTTGTTCAAACTCTTTTTCGTTTCATTAATATTTTTAATCACGATCCATTTAATTTGAAGGTCTTTTTGATACTTTGTTACTTTTTATGAAAATTACTTTATTCTATCCATCTATCTCTCATGCTGTCTCTTTCTGGTTTTTAAAAAATTTTTGGAATCCAGTTTAAAATTTTGTGTGTTCATCTATTATCATTTCTTCTAACAACATGATCAAATCCATCCATTCTAACCTCTTAATCTTTTTATTAATGTCACTGATAACTATTTGTTTTTTCATCCATGAAAATGTCATTATACTTTTTTCAACACTTTGTTGTGTTGTATACAATCTATATAGTTTTTTTTTATTATTACTAAATGTTCAAATTTTAAATCCATAGAAATACTTGTAGAATACATTTATTAGAAATCCCCCCCCCCCCCAAAGTATATCATTTTTTTATTATTATCAAAAGGATTCTATACAACTTTAATTCAACAGATAATTTTATTATTTAAATTTCTATTTCTATTAATAATTTGATTAAGGAGTTTATAGTTAATTTCTAATCCGTCATTATCAGTTTTTGTCATAATAATTTTTGAAACATCGTTAAATATTATTGTATTATTTTTAATATTTATCTTTAGTTCTATTTCGTTGTTTTCATATAATATCTTTTGTAACATTACCTGTAAATACAAAGCATTGTTTTATTTTAAAATAACCCAATATTAGATATATAGCATCACCATGATTAAGTCTAATCACTGTTTTTGCACTTTGATAAATATTCTTTAAAATTTGACTTTGCCCATAGTTTGGGCAAATATCATGATGTTCTAAAACTTTGATCGTCGTGTCGTAGAAATGAGTCAAATGACTCTGTAATCTACAAATCCAATGCAAAATGGCAACTCTTATTTTTTTGATCTTTTCTTATTCCTGCATAAATTCTATATCTTGTATTGGTCAGAGGGTATTCATTTATTATTTAACACTCGCAAAGCGTTTGCACAATTGGCTTGAAAGGCCGATATGAATGTAATTACAAATTGTATACAAACGCTATAAAAAAAAAAAATGCTTATTTATCTATAATTTTAATTAATTCTTGAATATTTATTTTACTTTATAAAGCAAATTATATATTTATATTCTATTAATTTCAACAATTTTCTATATAAACAGTAGTGATCAATTATGCAGTATAATTCCAATAATAATTTGAATATAGTATGCTTTGCTATTGCTTTTTGTTTTGTTTTTACTTTTTTTAGCACAGTTATAAGTAAGCATTATTTACATATTAGGTTTATTTGTCATCATAACATCCTATAAATCTGTTAGTATGAACCTATATCTATATTGTTATATTTAATTCTAATAATCGTTCAAAATTTCCTTTCAACCTGAAAAATGAAAAGATTTTCTTTTTTACTTTTATATTTGTTATTTTTGCAGATTTATTTGTCTCAAGCTGCAACTATTCTTAACTGTAAGGTATATATGTCAACTTTTTGAAGGTTTGAAAAAAAAAAAAAGATTATTCAATATAAAATGCATATATGTAGTAATATATTTATACAAATAAATTAACATTTAAATTATATATTTAAAAGAAAATGCATTATAATCAATTAATTATACATTTGAATTTTAAAATTTTCATTTCTTTTGAAATATATATAATTAATTATTCTGTTGAAAAACTATACTGCAGTATTTAATTGTTTTAAAAAAAAAAAATCTAAAGATATGATAATTGCATTACAGTAATCCTTCAAAAAGAAAAAAAAGTATTATAGTTTTCCTTTTTGATAATAAAAGAAGTTAAGATAACTGATAGATATTTATTTGCATTAATTTCAACATCTAAAGATATGATGATTGCATTACAGTAATCCTTTAAAAAGAAAAAAAAGTATTATAGTTTTCCTTTTTGATAATAAAAGAAGTTAAGATAACTGATAGATATTTATTTGCATTAATTTCAACATTAGATTCAAACTCTTCATTGGCTAAGGCCATAATCCAGAAAATTAGTTTAGGAAATATAAATTTTAAGAGAGAAAATGAAAATATGAATTTGTCAAAACTTTTTATATAATTTCTTATTATGGTTTTACATTTAAAAACAAATAGAAAGCTTTTCTAATAATTGCTGTCTTTTTCAAGATTTTTATTTTGCAATTTTTTAATAAAAAGTATAATATTCCTAACAATAATGAAATGTTATCTTATAAATCTCAGTCAATACTTCTTCTATTAGTGTTTTGTAGATAAAATATGATTCTACAAATGTCAATATATTATTATAGATAACCAGCTTTTTTTTTTTTATAATATTAAAATTGAAATCACAAATGAGGATTCAGAACTCTTATTATTAATATTAATAAAATTAATTTCTCTTTAAAATGTCTTTATTTAATAATGCTATCAAATTTAATAATCTTTTGGTGACTTAACTTTATCAAATAGATCTCAGATTAAACAACTAAAATTTATAAATAATGTCTTTCCTATTCAATAATCTGACAATCAGAATTTGTGAAAAGTTGGAAAATGGAATACTACCATCTTTTCAAAAGTAGTTTTATTCATAATAAAAATGACTGTAACAAAGACAACATCTGAGTTTTATAAGGCATTGCATGAAAAAATGATATATAATTAATAATCAAATGTCATTATGTAAAAAAAAAAACAATCTAATCCAATTATTGATCATACATATTTCTGAGTTTTAATAAATAATATTATATATGAGCTAAAATGCAAAATTTGAATGGAAAATTATGGAAGAAACTGCAAGAATAGGCTCTAGACTGAATACTACATATTATATTAATGTGGAGTAGATCTAGAATAACTTGGGGAAATACTTGTTGAAGAATCCATAAACTTGAAAAGTTATGAGCTGATATCAAAATACATGTCAAAAGTTTATGCTGTATGGAGAACTTTTGTTAACTGTCTTCTTAACATGTGAAGTTAAAGTGTAATAATAATGTTATAATTATATGCACTTACACAATTATAAATATTACCAAGATTATTTTATTTAGTCTTTATATTACTATTTATTTAAAGCTCAAACACAAACTACTCTATAGTTGATATTTCTTATAGATTCTTTCATATGACCTTCCAATATAATTGTCATACTAATTCATGCATTACCAGTAAGATTATATTATTACTTATTGCTCTTGCAAAATTTGAGACTGCTGAAAACTATGCATTAAATCACAATTATTCCAGTAATTAAGCTTTTTTTTTCGCTTGATTATATTGCCAAAGTTTTTAAAATTCATTCGAACTATTCCCAAAAGAGTAACTTGATACTAGATTAATCAGGTAATGTCTTATTACAATAATGAAAATCTTTAATATTTCAACACTTTTGTTGTTAACAATGAGTTTATATTACGCTCTTTTCTTCAAAATTAGAAACAATGCTAAATCATAACACTGGATTTCTATAAGTAATGATTTACCATTGTTTGCCATTCTTAATTTATTCTAACATTTCAAATTTAGAGTTGCATTATAAAATAACAAATCCTCCTCCTTCATGAAGATGTAATGATATTATATTATTCTTACATTTGTTGTCAAGTCTCTTTACAAGAAAAATAATTTTATCACTACTATTTCTGAAAAAATGCACTAAGCTAAATTTTCTAAAAAAAATTCTCATATAAATATATGTAGTCCACATCTTAATTTATTGAATGCAGCATCTGATAATAAACTGATTAACTTTATATATTATTTTTAAATGTACATTTAAAATATTAATCATAACTAAATGTCAACAATGTTGTTTTTTTTTTTAAGTTTACTGAATTCATCTGCTTAATGTTATTTTAAAATGAATTACATTTTTTTTTTAAAGATAGATGTATTATAATAAGCTAAAGATAGTAATTATACATTTTGATCAAGTCAGTCTGAAATTTATTTAAGAAGGCGCTTTAAAATTCAATGAAACGAATAGCATCATATTCACCAACTTTATATTTCTCTTGCTATGTTCTTCTATAAAATCAAAATAGAACAAGATATTATTAAACTATTAAAAAGAAAAAAATATATATTTATCAGTAGATGATATTGTAAACGTCAAATAAATATATTTCAATTCATTATTTAATTTGAAAATTTTCTACTAATGCATAACCTGTTTTTATTACATTACTTATATATATGTATCGCTATTTATATCAATAATATAAGATAGTTCTTCTAACTCTTGCAATCTTCCTTCACTTGAAAGTGATCTGCAGTTGTAAGTACCTAAATAAAAAATCGTCATCAAATGGCAGCCTGAGTCCGCAATCAGGAGATTCTTAGCAAACTCTGCCTTTGGCCACCAACCACTGCTTTGGTTGGTGACTTTACAGCCTCCTGGGAATAAGGGCCATGATTTATTTTTGTCTGTCATAATTGTATATATTGGAAAAAATATTTTTAAACTCAGAGGTAGAAAGCCAATAAACTCACCATGCTGGCTAATGCGTGTTGGTGAGCAGCCCATCCATGTTTGTATACTATATGAATAATCACATAGTAATAACAGCTGCAATGACAAGAATGTATGGAGTGGACATTAGGAATTTGCCTTGCTCGGTTCCTTTAAGGCCTCCAAGAGGAATCAAAGGGTCTTCTTTCAGTTACAGATGGAAACATAATTGATGAAATTAATCATAGAATTAAACTTGGTTGGAGTGCTTTTGATAGAAATAACTTGATACTGAAAGGAAATATGCCTATGTGTTTGAAAAGAAAGGTTTTTAATAAATGTGTTTTGCCAGTTCTTACTTATGGATCTGAGACTTGGACAGTTAATAGAAGAGCAATACAGAGACTTCAGACCACTCAAAGAAGTATGGAGAGATGTATGTTGGGAGTAACAAGAAGAGATCGAAAACGCAATGTATGGGTAAGAGAACAAACAGGTGTTACTGACCTCATTGAAAAAATTAAAAGATTGAAGTGGAGGGCTGGACATATTGCTAGAAGAGATGATAATAGATGGACAATTGAATTTTTAAACTGGAGTCCAAGAGATTGTAAAAGACCCAGAAAGAGACCACATGTGAGATGGATGGATGAAATAAGAAAGTGTGCAGGGGTGATGTGGAGAAGAGAAGCTAAAGATAGGAAAAGATGGATTAAACTTGGAGAGACCTTCATCCTGCAGTGGATTGATAATGGTTATTGGTGATGATTTATATCACTTCAAAGGGCGTGTAGGCTAATCTATAGTTATTATTTATGTGTATACTTTAGATAAATGTGAAAAACAAGCAGCAGTGCGAAACCCAAAATTGTTTCTTTTTTTATTTATTTAACTTGAATTTAAAATATAATAATTATAAGTTCGGTATCTTTTTTTTTTATATCCTAACTCACATCTATATCACAAATATATATATATACGGGTATACACATATATATGACAGTAGTGTTAATGAATCTTTGATGATTAAAACTTTGTAGTGTAAAATCTGTTAGTGTATACATTAAGATCTTATGTCACCATAATAAATGATTGATTTAAAAATAAATTAAGATCTTAGAAATAACTTAGTAAATATGTTATGACATTTGTATTGATAATTTTCAATTTATATTTGATGTGATCCCATCGTTAAAAAAATAAAAATTAAGAAAACAGACCAAACATTTGTCATTAAGTAAATTCTTTTATTAGATTGAATTACCCCTTCTCTAAAAAAAAGTTAATTGAATTGGTAAACATTATTATATCTGAAGATATAAATTTGCATAGCAATCAGTTTATTAAGAGAGTATTTGTCAAATTAGCTGATGTCAATATAAACATTCGTTAAATTAATTTTTAAATAAGTATAATTAATAGGTCCCCCTCCCCTTCAAAACAATTACTATAAAAATAATTTTACCAGTGATGGTATATTTTTTTAAAGGGAGAATATAAAAATATCTTTAATATTTCAAAACAAAATATCATAAGATTTCTAACTCACATTTTCATTTATATTTATAACAGTTATTCAATCTACAAATTATTGAGCCAAAGTCTGAGTAATCAAAGATGTTAAATAGGAATGGATCTGTTAGGCACTTCCCTATGGTGTCTTCTGATTACTCATACTTATATTGAATTGAGTATAATGTTGCTGTTAATATCTACATTTTTAGTTTATCAAATCTGTTGGTTTAAGAAATATTTTCTGATATTATTTAAAGTATTTTCCATTGCTTTCAGAATCACAAATGAATAAACATTAAAGGCATTTTTTATGATACTAAGATATGTTAGTGTCAGTTATTGATTGCTAGAATCCATTAATAGTACTGTTTCCAATATTGTATAGTTTCTAATGCTTTCCATTTTTGTAGTTGACTGTTATAACTGATCATATCTCTCATTGTTATTAAGGCTTGATAATTGTATTAAATGTACCCAGACAATTTTTTTTGTCAGACTTTACACTATCACTGGTAGTTTTAGTTGTGTCATAAATAAATGAAATTAGTGGCACCTATTTCAAATTTTAATAACAGCTTCTTGATCAATACTGGTGATTCTTTTTTAAAACTGTAGGGGGGGGGGCAATTGAATTCTAGAAAAATTAAGTAAAGATAATAAATATAATTATAACATTAAGTAAAGAGCTTTCAACTGAAGATGCTGATATCATTGATGCTAAACTCAAATCATAAAGTTCAGTTATACTAGAACATTCTTTAATACTGAAACTATAAATAATATTAATCATGAACGTAATTATTATTATTATCAAAAGCATCACAAGGTGTAGTTCTAGTATTATGATCTTTGACTTTTCTTTTCTTTTGATTGTCCAAATTTGAGTTGATCAAAAGTTTTTAATAAAAATACCCCATAAATTTACCAAACTTCTTTTTAAAAATATATTTTCAAATACCATAACTGATTTTTAATTAGAACAAATTTCTTGCATTTGTAATTATAAAATATAATTTACTTCACAAACTAATTATAAATATTGTACATTATTCAATAAATAGTGATGGTACACTTTACTGGAAATATTATAAATTTATTCTTTAAAAATTTACAGCTTAGCACTGCTTTCATCCATGTCAATCATATTCATAGAATTAATGTGGATGTGTAAAAAATAGAATTTACAAGTTAAATAAGTTTATAAATTTAAATATACCAATATGACAGTTAAAAAACAAAATAGAGACAGAAAAAGAAATTACTATTACCTTGCTGAATTTGAATATTCAATTATTGAACATAATTAAAAGGATTGTATTGATCAAATCTACTAATAATAGTTTTCCAACATTCATATCATTGAGTGGATGTGGGTGCAATTATTTGTTACTGTTACTAGAAGATATTTTTGAGATGAAATCTGGTATAGAGGAGATTGATAGTGTTCAGATAGTCAAATTGAATGATCCACAAGGTCTAAATTTAGCTGCCAAGATATTTCTGAATGAAGATTAACTTTGTTGAGATCATTTTTGTCACCTGTAGAATGTGTTTATTTCTAAAATCTGTACCTGCTTATTTTATATGCTTTTCTGAAGTGAAGAGAACTCAAAAGCTTGAACATTATGGAATTTGATCAATAATATTTTACATCATATATTTTTAACTACAAAATCAATTTATGCCACTATTGGATTCTTGAATAATAAATTCTCTCCTATCTATTTAATCTGTCTTTTCCATTTATTCGTTTTCAAATTCTCTGAACTATGCCGAAAATCATCATTGCCAAATTAGTCTGTAGATCTTTTAAGTGGTGGGCTATTGATTCATCAACTATATCACTATTCACTAAATAAGAATATTTGAATCAAAAAATTGTTTGTTTGTTTTTTAAAAAAAATATGCATTTAAAACACTATTATATTTTTTAAATACTGTACACTTTATCAATACATAAATAATTTTATTATTATTTATTTAATAAATATATTTGCTAGTTTGTTTATCAATAATAATAAAAAAGGGTATCTAGTTTAAAATATTTTTTATAAAATATTTTTATTTTTTATAGCATGTGTTGACTAATTATGAAATTCATTCTTAATTAGTTATATTATCCACTGGAAATTTCAACTCAGCCTCTTAATACAATGAAGTTTTAAAGCAACAAATATGTAATTAATTAAAGCTTCACATTAAAAATTAGTTGAATGTACCGAAATTATTTATTTATTTGTGAAACAAGTCGATTAATTTGTCTTATAATATATATATATAGTTTGTGACAATGGCTTAAAAAGCTATAAATTGATGAAATCAACAACTAATTACTGTATTTTTTAATTGATTTTAAAATAATATATGGTTTTAAATCTACGTTATAAAATGTGATTATAAATGTTTACTTAAAATTATAGTTAAGATTATTTTTGGATGCTTATAAGTCTTTGTATACTTTATAATATTACAATTTGAGTGCAATTTAACTACTTTTGGAAAAAACATTCGTGAAAAACAGTCTTGTCAAACGTTGATGGTCGAGTGGTTAGCACAGCTGCCTTTCAAGCAGTTGTCCTGGGTTCGCTTCCCCGCCGACGCTTTGACATATGAAAAAAAAAAAACAGTCTTCTTGCTAATTTTTGGCTTTTTTTTTAATTTACTTATATTAGCAGACACCAGAATTAAGTTGTTATTTTTTTACATAGTTACAAATAATTAATTAAATCTTAACTTATATTATAATTTGATAAAGGATGGGGGGGGGGCTGAAAAATATTTATCAAATAATGTGTGATATTCTTGTCACTCGTATTAACAAGTTTAACAAGTTTTCGATGTTTTTATTGTTTTTGTTTGGTTTTTTTTTCCAAAAAGAAACTTTATTGGACTAAACAGTATTTACAGATATTTCAGAATGCCCACATATGTTTACATTTGTAATTAGTTGGTTTGCAGAAGCACATTGATTTATATATGTACATATTATGTATTAGGGAGGGTATCAGTTTTGAAATGGCCAAATACTTATGATGATATGACAAGGTTTAGTATTATAATTCTGAAGATTTCTCCTTAGACTGATGTGACAGATTATATAAATCTGAAGATTTCTCCTTTGACTGATGTGACCTTTGACTGATGTGACAGATTATATAAATCTCACTGTCCGGATCATAAATTTAACAAGTCTCCTTATAGTGCTACCATCTGAAATGTCTACATTCGGAGATTATTTCTAATGAATTCCATATGTGCAATGTACAAGTTTGTTTGTTTTCAATAAACATGCTATATTAGAGTTCATTATTTTTTTATTTCTATCTGCAGTTCATGGTGTTTGAATATTGATTATTTAAACTCTGTTTTGTTGTAATGATTGTGTGAAGTAGTGTCTTTAATTTTTGCAAGTAGCTGCTGGGATTAGTTCTTTGTCTCCGCATCTGGCATGAGTAGCAAGCTGGTCTGTGATGATTTTATCCTAGTTGTTTGTATGTTTTTTCTGCAATGATGATTATGCATTTATTTATGTGGTTATAAGGCTGCTTGTTATTTGAGTAGCAACCAAGTGGCAGCATATATATTTGAATGAGCTATTTTGCTATCTCTGATTTTTAACTGCAACAATTTATTGTGAAAGGTAGAAGGGTGTTATCTTGTATTATTGTTTAAGGCAAATGTGCATGTGTGCAGCAGAATGCATAGGAGATGAATGTGGCTGTACATGCTGTGAAGATTGACTTTCCACAAGATGCATTGATATGTTGTATTGATTGCTAGGCATGTCTATATGTGTTACACATTATCCTTGGGATTTCTGCTATATTAGCATTCATAGATTAGATGTTGTGTTTCTTTGGTACAATGAATGGCATAGCCTGCAGAATGGGTCAATGGTAATGTCCATTTACCAGTAACAGACGAAATAAGTCATAGGCAAGGCATGGAGGTTGATGATAAAATCAAACAATATAGGCTCCAGTGATCATTTTTTGTTCTGAAATAGCTTTTTTTATTCTTGATCCCCAGCATTGGAGAAAGATTGTTGGTGACCAGCTGTTGATACATGAAGGTATAGATTTGCCAATATGTATATTTGCTGCTGAATTGAGCAGGTATCTGGGTGTCAGTTGTTTTCTGTTGGTAGATAATTGATGGCAGGTATGAGGGCTATGGAAGAGGTCTGTCAGTTGGCATGATGTGAAGCAGGCTTTGTAATAGTGGGAACTGTTTTAGAATGGCAGTTATCAAGTTTGAGGGCTTTTGAATTTGGAAAAATTCTTATGTCATGTAAACCAAGTCCATTATTTGTGAGATGGTGATGATCTTTCTGCACCACAAGAGCTTATTACAAATGGATTTGATTTTGGATTTGAATGTCTTAGATACTATATAATTATAATGATGATGAATTGGTTGAATAACTGTACTTTTGAGTACATTGAAAGATATGCCTTTGATAGTGAGTTGGTGATCTGCTCAGCTTCATTTTTAAGCTTGTTCTGTATATAGCATTTCATTGTTTAGCTCCTAAATAGAAAGCCAAGAAAAGTGTTTGGTTTGGCTTGGTGTGTTGTTGTGCATGCTTTACCTGTAAAGAGCAACCAGGCAGCAGTTTTGTTTGCATTGAATTTCAGCTTGTGTGTGGTTGTGAAGTCTTGTAAAATAAACTGAATAGGTATTTTTGAAAGGTAGAAAAAGAATCACATCATCCATGTATGAGGGATCTAGTGCAATTGTGGGATGTCCAGTATTAGGATGCCTGTGAATGTTTGCTAGATTTTTTGTAGAAGGGTATTGATATACGGTATTAATAAGAGCACAGTGAATAGGCATCCTAGCAATATGGACTTCATGGATATAAATGATGAAGAGTTCTTGCCTTTGAGTGTGATATCCTCAGTACCAATATTGAAACTAAATATAGTTAAGTTTTAGTTAACATGTCTATAAGTACATAGACATCAATGGAGTCAAAAGCCCCCTCAATGTCAAGCTGGACTGCTATTAGTATTATCTTTTCTGCCCTCAAACTGAATTCAGGACCACTTTGAATATTAGTGCTGATTGGATGAATGATTTTTTTTTTTTTTTTTTGCAAACTGCATTTTGGAGATCATTGAAAATAGTTCTGTTTTATCTGTTTAACTGGCTGTGGACATATGGATATGAGCCAGAGATTGATAAGAGAGGAGATGGCTGCTGGGTTTTTGATGAATGATACTATTGCAATGGATTAGATGTTTTTCATAGGTTGAAGTTTCTATGACAAATGATTGGATAGATCACAGAGATATTTAGCTGTAAAGTGGCTAAGATGTGCTAATACGAATTGAGGATTGCCATAGTTTCCAGGATAGCATGTGTTTGAGATGGTAGCTAGTTTTTTGGTGAACTCAGGGGTATTGAATGGGGTTATTATTTTTGGTGTATCAAAGAAGTCAGCGAGAAGTTTGAGTACTTGATTTGCTTGCAGTTTTTATTTTAAGTATGAATAGATAGGACTTATCATGTTATGGCCTGCATATGTGGTCTTGTCAGCTTGAATAGCTATTGGAACTGATGGTAGGTGGGTGTCTGAGTGCCTATCTTATGTAGACCCTGGTCTAGATATGTTGTTGGGTGAAGCATATTTACGTTTTTTTAATATTTGTAATTTTTTAAGAGTGTTGTACATATTGCTGTATGTTTGTATAAATCTATATACATATATATGGTGTAAAACTTTTATCATGGTAATTTGCCTATGCAGTCATCAGTCATTGCTAGTATTCTAGAGTCAGAGGAGGGGTTCTTGTGATATGGCCAATATTAAATGAGTATGTTAATGAAGGCTAAGTATTTTTGTATAGGGTTGAGTTGCATTATCTTGATTTTATTGAGCATAATATAAATCTTCAAGAATATAAATTCTAGAGTAGTTTCTGGGAGCAGTACTCTTATTATTTTACCTAGTGGAAATATAGATGTAAGAATCTCCATGAGGTTGATAATTAGCGTTTATGCTATCCGAGAATGGTGAGGGATAATGTTCATGGTAATTAGATGAAGCATCATACGCAAATAAAAATAAAGATCTAGCAGTGTGGCATATTGGACATTGTGGAATGTGACTGCATTGTCTGACTGAAAGCACTCGTAAGAGGAAAAGATATTTGATGCAGCCATTGGATGTATTTCATGTTGCATAGCAGTCACCAATTAGGATGGAATGGAAATGGAATAGCTAAAAGTAATGAGTTAATGGTATTACATTTGAAATAAGACTAGGATGCAGGGATAAATATAAGAAAATTATATTGACTAGTAATTTGATGATGGAAGGTCACTACTAGCAGGTGTGAATCAATGAATATTATCTTGAATGATGAGAGTGGGCAGTTTGATGCAATGAGCATTCAGTGCTTTCAGAGAATGATGATGAGTCTCTGGAGCAGGCACGAAACTTTTGCAGAGGTGTGCTGATGAGTCAGTCTGAAAGCCAGAGTAGACTTTAGTCTCAAGTAAACCAAATATATAAAGCTGCATAATTTTGAGCCCTTGTTTTGATTGATTTTGTTGATGGAATTCAACCCCCTCACATTAAATGCAGTTATTTTAAATTTCATCAAATTTGATAAAGGGGTATTTCTGTGTGTTGGTATTTTGGGGTGATTCATGATCATCATCATAACTTGGGTTTAGGTCCTTAATAGTCTGGTCAAGAGTAAGATCCATCTGACTGAAGTCATCTATATAGTTGATTTTTTTTATTTTAGCCCTCCATTTGGTGATTTTTTTTGGTGGGCAGCCTGGATACCTTTCAGTTTCAGGTACTGCTGCTTTATAAGGAGGAAGCATGGAGTGATTGCCTCTTGTTATCTGCATTGATGTTTTGTTGATTACTGTAGGTATGTGTGCTGGTTTGGTGTCATAGTCAGTGTTATTGATATTGCCATTATTTGTTTTTGAATCATTGTTTTCATTGTTCATGGGAGGAGAGATATCAGGAAATTCTTGTGTATGGTCTGGTGTCATCTGGGTCAGACTTATGATGTTTGTTTGTTCATCATTTGTTTTTTAAGTGATAGGTCCAGTATTTCTATGTTTGTGTTTGTAATTGTGGTTTGATTTTTTTTGGATTGTTGATGAGGACTGGCTTTGTGATGCTTATCTAGGTTGGAGTGACTGGAAGTGAATGTATAGTTTCTATTTATGAGTGTTGTATATATTGGTTATCTGTTGGCTGATCTTGTATAATTTGATTTGCAATTCATTGTATTGCAATATCACTTGCTAGCCGCAGCAATAGCATTGTAGTTTTAACCCTGTGATGTAATAATAAAGTAGGATCTCTTGGTCTATGATCTACATAGATTTACATTAGGGTTTTTTAGTTTGAACTCAAAATTGTTGCTATAAATGAGTGTAGGCATATCCTTTTAGGTATATTGGATTAAAAGTTAAAACTTTCCCAAATGGCTCCATCATATGCTGGAAATTTTGAACAGTATAGCCAAAATATGTTTTTTAATACACCTGTAAAGTAGCTTTGTGAGTCTTTATCCATCACCACCAATGCGTAGTTTTCTAAAGTTGTGATCAGCTTGAAATCAGCTTTTCTGATATTCTTCAAAAAAATTGATTGCCAGATATCTCGGGTTAGGGTGGTCTGCTATTCATAGCACTGCAACCCAAAGTTCATGTTTTGTTAAAGCTTCATAATGTCTTTTTATTGTTCTTTCTAAATCTAGACACAATATTACCAGATAAACTTATGTTTTGTGTTAATTGTTTGAACATTAGACTTGGCAGCATTGACATACAATTTGGTTGAGTTTAAAATCGTCATTTTTATAAGGCTTTGGTGCCGGCCACTTAGTCATTTCACTGCGCCACTGCCTTTTTTTTTTTTTTTGTATCAATAAAAAATAATTGATTCTTTAGCAGATTATTTTAAAATGTAAATAGATACTTACTTCTGCTGTTTGAAATTTGATTTCCAACTTATTACATATTATTAATGTGCAGATGTTTTTATGTTTTGTTTTTTTCAGACTTGAACCCAGACACGTGAACGGCTTGCTAGTGATAACTAAACTTTATGTTGAACTCATCATCATTATTATTATCATCATCATCATCATCATCATCATCATCATCATCATTATTATCATCATCATTATTATTATTATTGTTCAAGTTTTTATGTTAGGATAATCTGTTATTACTGCTGGCTTTGAAAATAATAATGTAAGATGTAACAAAAATTGGTATTATAAAGAATCATCATTATCATCAACCATTATCAATCCACTGCAGGATGAAGGTTTCTCCCAAGTTTAATCCAACTTCTCCGATCTCTAGCATCTCTTCTCTTCTCCACATCACCCTTGCACACTTTCTTATTTTATCCATCCCCTTGCACACTTTCTTATTTTATCCATCCATCTCACATGTGGTCTCTTTTGGGGTCTTTTACAATCTCTTGAAATCCGGTTCAAAATTTCAATTGTCCATCTATTATCATCTCTTCTAGCAATATGTCCAGCTCACTTCAGTCTTTTAATTTTTTCAATGAGATAATAACACCTATTTGTTCTTTTACCCATATATTGCGTTTTAAATCTCTTCTTCTTACTCCCAACATGCATCTCTCCATACTTTTTTGAATGATCTGAAGTCTCTGTATTGCTCTTCTATTAAGTGTCCAAGTCTCATATCCATTAATGAGAACTGGTACAACACATTTATTAAAAATCTTCGCTGTCAACCACGTAGGCATATTTCCTTTTAGTATTAAGTTATTTCTACCAAAAGCACTCCAACCAAGTTTAATTCTATGATCAATTTCATCCATTATGTTTCCATCTGTATTAATAATCTGACCTAAGTATTTGTAATTGTTAATTTCTTCTAATTCATCATAATCAATCTTTATTTTCATATTTTGAGAAAATTCATTAAACACTACTTTAGTCTTTTTAACATTTATCTTTATTCCTACTTTCATCTGATAACTTTTGCAATATTTCCTGCAACTCTAAAACATTATTTGCAAAAACAACTACATCATTTGCAAAATCTAAATGACTTAAATAATGTCCATTTACTTTCACTTCTTTAACTTTCCATTTTAATCCACAAAATACTTCTTGCAGCACTGCTGTAAAAAGTTTTGGAGATATGGAGTCACCCTGTCTTACACCCTTCTCAATGTTGACTTTCATAGTGTCATTATAAACAAGACATTTATTTTATATAGCACAATGTTTTTTATAAACATTAATACCAATAAGCTAATGCACATGCACTTTGTAGATGTCACTATATAAATGAATACTCCCACTTTTTCAAAAATAAGATAAAGTCTTTGGGAAAAGATAGAATGAAACCATCTATCTTTTCGACCCAAACGTATATGTATGGGCAAATCTTAAGTGTTTGAAAATGAGATCCTGAATCTATATCTTGATTATCTAATACTTTAATCACTGAAGAAATGTTTATAGAATCAAATGCCTTTTTATAATCTACAAATCCAAAGCATAATGGCAACTCATATTCATTTGCCCTTTCTATTACTTCTCTCAATACTTGGATATGATCTACTGTACTAAAACCACTTTTAAAACCAGCTTGTTCTCTTCATTGGTGGAAATCCAATGTTCTCTATAGATGAGTTGTAATTATCTTGGTAAAAAATTTGTATAAAACTGATAAAAGGCTGATAGGTTTGTAATTATTCTTCCAATCATCTGGTACATCTTTATCATTTAGATATTTGGTATATAACTTGGCTAAATAAAAATTCTATTTCTTCACCTACTTCTTTTAATATATCAATTATAATTCCATCATTACCTGGAGCTTTTCCTTTCTTCATAAATTTAATTTCATGTCTCATTTCTTCATTTAAAATTCTGGTCATTTCAGAAGATATAATAGATATAGAAGGTACTTGTTCTTTATTACTATATAATTCTTGATAGAAGTCTTCTACCCATTTAATGATATCATCTCTCTTTTTAGTAATAATTCCAGCTTTTTTTTTTATAGCAGATATAAATTTCCTACCAATACCAAAATGTTGTTTAACACTCTTAAGACTTTTATTCTCTTCTACAGCTTTCCTTGCTAGTTCACAGTTATACTTTCTTATATCGTTTTCAACTCTTTTCCGCACCATTTTACAAAATTTGAGATATTCAATCCTTTTTAATGCATCATTTTTGTATGTCTCGGGAGTAATTTTATTGGTCAAGTGCTGCTTTTTTCTACCAGCTATCCTTGTTGCTGTTTTTAAAAGTGTATCAGTTATTTTCATATTAATTTTATTCAAATCTAAATCATGTTCAAAATCTACTAGTACTTGAAACCGATTTGTAAGTTCTAATTTCAATTCATTAGAATGTTGCTGAAGATTAGGAATATCAACTGTAAATATTGTTTTTCTTAATAATTTTTGTCTCTCTAGTTTTGCATTAACATGTATCTTATATCTTACTAATCAATGATCACTTTCTGTGTTAAATTTATTAAGAACATTACAATTTTGAAATATGTATTTTCTGTTAGTCAAAATATAATCCAATTCTGCTATACCTTCATTTGGATACTTCCACATCCATTTCCTTTTAACATTTTTCTCAAAAAAAGAATTCATAATATAAAGTTTTTATTTTTCTGCAAACTCCATAAGTCTATGTTATCTTCTCTCTCATTTCTATTACCATAACCAAAATTATCTACAGCCCTTTCATCTTTCATTTGTTTACCAATTCTAGCATTAAAGTCTTCCATAACAATTTTAAAATGTTGTTTACTCTGATCAAAAGCCTTTTGTACATCCATATAAAATCTTTTACTATTTCATCATTATGAGAACTTGTTGGGATATAAACCTGAATTATCTGCCTTTGCTGTCTGCTATTATGTTGTATAACTAATCCTGCCACTATCCAATACACCATCATTGTCCACAATGTTGTTCTTCCACTTATTATTTATAATGAATTTTACTCTACTTGTATTTCCAATATTTGTGCCTTTATAGTAGAGTACTTGTCCACTTTTTAAGTCAATTCTCTCTTCATCTTTTCTTTTAACTTCACAAAGTCCAATAATGTTCCATATAATACAAGACAGTTCTTCTAATTTTTGCAATCTTCCTTCACTTGAAAGTAATCTGCAATTGTAAGTACCTAAATAAAAAGTCATCATCAAATGGCCGTCTGGGTCAACTAGTCAGGGGATTCTTAGCACCTTCCGGCTTCGGCAACCAACCGCTGCCTTGGTTTGTGATTTTACAGCCTTCTGGGAATAAAGGCCATGATTTATTTTTGTCTGTCATGATTGTACATATCTATTGGAAAAATATTTATTATTTACACATACATTCATACTGCCCTATCAGGCAACTGAGAAGACAGACCATGGTGTTTCTTGATCTTAAACTCAGAGGTAAAAAGTAAATGTAAAGAATTTTAGGTAGATGATAAAGAAATGTTATTATGATTAAAAAATATTTTTAATAAGTATATATATATATCTTGTAGATCCTTGATAATGACTATAGTCGAAATGTAGATGAAAATAATGTATTTTTGAAGTATATATATTCAAGTGAATAAATAACGTTTTTAAAAAAGAAAAATGAGGACAATATTGTTATTGGATATTTTTATATATGAAAGATTTATTATTACTACTCTTATTCATTAGCAGCTATTTATAAATGAGTATGGATATTCTATCTCTTGAAAAGAAACATAGTAGATAGGCAGAAAAAATTCAAGTGATTTGTTGTAAATTATACAGTTATTTATTTTTTCTGAAAGTCTTTAAAACCTTTCCTAATTATAGCCCTTAGTTGAAAAGTAATTAATAAATTTTTTTAATGTTTTCCAGATAATCTTCATAATGTAAACAAGATGTGTAGTGCAATAGTGATTTCAGTATTGCCTGCATCCAGTAAACTAAAAAACAATACTGATTAGTTTTTGTCTTTCCATAAGATATTCACTATCTTATACAATATCCTCAAATTAAATTATTCATTCTCTTTTTATTACAACTTTGGTATAATGATTGCTGAAATTACACCTAATTTTTGAATTGAAATAATTCATAATTATTATTTGTAGCTGTAAGCTACTTTTATTATGTTTTATTTTGATATTTATTAATTCTATTCTAAAATATAATATGCCTTCATATCCAGAATGGTATGTTTAAATGCACATCAAATATCTCTAATTATTTTCATGCTTTTACTTGAGTTTTTTTTTTTAAATTAGAGGCCTAAATATATATATATATATATATCTCTCTCTCTCTCTCTCTCTCTCTCTCTCTCTCTCTCTCTCTCTCTCTCTCTCTCTCTCTCTCTCTCTCTCTCTCTCTCTCTCTCTCTCTCTCTCTCTCTCTCTCTCTCTCTCTCTCTCTCTCTCTCTCTCTCTCTCTCTCTCTCTCTCTCTCTCTCTCTCTCTCTCTCTCTCTCTCTCTCTCTCTCTCTCTCTCTCTCTCTCTCTCTCTCTCTCTCTCTCTCTCTCTCTCTCTCTCTCTCTCTCTCTCTCTCTCTCTCTCTCTCTCTCTCTCTCTCTCTCTCTCTCTCTCTCTCTCTCTCTCTCTCTCTCTCTCTCTCTCTCTCTCTCTCTCTCTCTCTCTCTCTCTCTCTCTCTCTCTCTCTCTCTCTCTCTCTCTCTCTCTCTCTCTCTCTCTCTCTCTCTCTCTCTCTCTCTCTCTCTCTCTCTCTCTCTCTCTCTCTCTCTCTCTCTCTCTCTCTCTCTCTCTCTCTCTCTCTCTCTCTCTCTCTCTCTCTCTCTCTCTCTCTCTCTCTCTCTCTCTCTCTCTCTCTCTCTCTCTCTCTCTCTCTCTCTCTCTCTCTCTCTCTCTCTCTCTCTCTCTCTCTCTCTCTCTCTCTCTCTCTCTCTCTCTCTCTCTCTCTCTCTCTCTCTCTCTCTCTCTCTCTCTCTCTCTCTCTCTCTCTCTCTCTCTCTCTCTCTCTCTCTCTCTCTCTCTCTCTCTCTCTCTCTCTCTCTCTCTCTCTCTCTCTCTCTCTCTCTCTCTCTCTCTCTCTCTCTCTCTCTCTCTCTCTCTCTCTCTCTCTCTCTCTCTCTCTCTCTCTCTCTCTCTCTCTCTCTCTCTCTCTCTCTCTCTCTCTCTCTCTCTCTCTCTCTCTCTCTCTCTCTCTCTCTCTCTCTCTCTCTCTCTCTCTCTCTCTCTCTCTCTCTCTCTCTCTCTCTCTCTCTCTCTCTCTCTCTCTCTCTCTCTCTCTCTCTCTCTCTCTCTCTCTCTCTCTCTCTCTCTCTCTCTCTCTCTCTCTCTCTCTCTCTCTCTCTCTCTCTCTCTCTCTCTCTCTCTCTCTCTCTCTCTCTCTCTCTCTCTCTCTCTCTCTCTCTCTCTCTCTCTCTCTCTCTCTCTCTCTCTCTCTCTCTCTCTCTCTCTCTCTCTCTCTCTCTCTCTCTCTCTCTCTCTCTCTCTCTCTCTCTCTCTCTCTCTCTCTCTCTCTCTCTCTCTCTCTCTCTCTCTCTCTCTCTCTCTCTCTCTCTCTCTCTCTCTCTCTCTCTCTCTCTCTCTCTCTCTCTCTCTCTCTCTCTCTCTCTCTCTCTCTCTCTCTCTCTCTCTCTCTCTCTCTCTCTCTCTCTCTCTCTCTCTCTCTCTCTCTCTCTCTCTCTCTCTCTCTCTCTCTCTCTCTCTCTCTCTCTCTCTCTCTCTCTCTCTCTCTCTCTCTCTCTCTCTCTCTCTCTCTCTCTCTCTCTCTCTCTCTCTCTCTCTCTCTCTCTCTCTCTCTCTCTCTCTCTCTCTCTCTCTCTCTCTCTCTCTCTCTCTCTCTCTCTCTCTCTCTCTCTCTCTCTCTCTCTCTCTCTCTCTCTCTCTCTCTCTCTCTCTCTCTCTCTCTCTCTCTCTCTCTCTCTCTCTCTCTCTCTCTCTCTCTCTCTCTCTCTCTCTCTCTCTCTCTCTCTCTCTCTCTCTCTCTCTCTCTCTCTCTCTCTCTCTCTCTCTCTCTCTCTCTCTCTCTCTCTCTCTCTCTCTCTCTCTCTCTCTCTCTCTCTCTCTCTCTCTCTCTCTCTCTCTCTCTCTCTCTCTCTCTCTCTCTCTCTCTCTCTCTCTCTCTCTCTCTCTCTCTCTCTCTCTCTCTCTCTCTCTCTCTCTCTCTCTCTCTCTCTCTCTCTCTCTCTCTCTCTCTCTCTCTCTCTCTCTCTCTCTCTCTCTCTCTCTCTCTCTCTCTCTCTCTCTCTCTCTCTCTCTCTCTCTCTCTCTCTCTCTCTCTCTCTCTCTCTCTCTCTCTCTCTCTCTCTCTCTCTCTCTCTCTCTCTCTCTCTCTCTCTCTCTCTCTCTCTCTCTCTCTCTCTCTCTCTCTCTCTCTCTCTCTCTCTCTCTCTCTCTCTCTCTCTCTCTCTCTCTCTCTCTCTCTCTCTCTCTCTCTCTCTCTCTCTCTCTCTCTCTCTCTCTCTCTCTCTCTCTCTCTCTCTCTCTCTCTCTCTCTCTCTCTCTCTCTCTCTCTCTCTCTCTCTCTCTCTCTCTCTCTCTCTCTCTCTCTCTCTCTCTCTCTCTCTCTCTCTCTCTCTCTCTCTCTCTCTCTCTCTCTCTCTCTCTCTCTCTCTCTCTCTCTCTCTCTCTCTCTCTCTCTCTCTCTCTCTCTCTCTCTCTCTCTCTCTCTCTCTCTCTCTCTCTCTCTCTCTCTCTCTCTCTCTCTCTCTCTCTCTCTCTCTCTCTCTCTCTCTCTCTCTCTCTCTCTCTCTCTCTCTCTCTCTCTCTCTCTCTCTCTCTCTCTCTCTCTCTCTCTCTCTCTCTCTCTCTCTCTCTCTCTCTCTCTCTCTCTCTCTCTCTCTCTCTCTCTCTCTCTCTCTCTCTCTCTCTCTCTCTCTCTCTCTCTCTCTCTCTCTCTCTCTCTCTCTCTCTCTCTCTCTCTCTCTCTCTCTCTCTCTCTCTCTCTCTCTCTCTCTCTCTCTCTCTCTCTCTCTCTCTCTCTCTCTCTCTCTCTCTCTCTCTCTCTCTCTCTCTCTCTCTCTCTCTCTCTCTCTCTCTCTCTCTCTCTCTCTCTCTCTCTCTCTCTCTCTCTCTCTCTCTCTCTCTCTCTCTCTCTCTCTCTCTCTCTCTCTCTCTCTCTCTCTCTCTCTCTCTCTCTCTCTCTCTCTCTCTCTCTCTCTCTCTCTCTCTCTCTCTCTCTCTCTCTCTCTCTCTCTCTCTCTCTCTCTCTCTCTCTCTCTCTCTCTCTCTCTCTCTCTCTCTCTCTCTCTCTCTCTCTCTCTCTCTCTCTCTCTCTCTCTCTCTCTCTCTCTCTCTCTCTCTCTCTCTCTCTCTCTCTCTCTCTCTCTCTCTCTCTCTCTCTCTCTCTCTCTCTCTCTCTCTCTCTCTCTCTCTCTCTCTCTCTCTCTCTCTCTCTCTCTCTCTCTCTCTCTCTCTCTCTCTCTCTCTCTCTCTCTCTCTCTCTCTCTCTCTCTCTCTCTCTCTCTCTCTCTCTCTCTCTCTCTCTCTCTCTCTCTCTCTCTCTCTCTCTCTCTCTCTCTCTCTCTCTCTCTCTCTCTCTCTCTCTCTCTCTCTCTCTCTCTCTCTCTCTCTCTCTCTCTCTCTCTCTCTCTCTCTCTCTCTCTCTCTCTCTCTCTCTCTCTCTCTCTCTCTCTCTCTCTCTCTCTCTCTCTCTCTCTCTCTCTCTCTCTCTCTCTCTCTCTCTCTCTCTCTCTCTCTCTCTCTCTCTCTCTCTCTCTCTCTCTCTCTCTCTCTCTCTCTCTCTCTCTCTCTCTCTCTCTCTCTCTCTCTCTCTCTCTCTCTCTCTCTCTCTCTCTCTCTCTCTCTCTCTCTCTCTCTCTCTCTCTCTCTCTCTCTCTCTCTCTCTCTCTCTCTCTCTCTCTCTCTCTCTCTCTCTCTCTCTCTCTCTCTCTCTCTCTCTCTCTCTCTCTCTCTCTCTCTCTCTCTCTCTCTCTCTCTCTCTCTCTCTCTCTCTCTCTCTCTCTCTCTCTCTCTCTCTCTCTCTCTCTCTCTCTCTCTCTCTCTCTCTCTCTCTCTCTCTCTCTCTCTCTCTCTCTCTCTCTCTCTCTCTCTCTCTCTCTCTCTCTCTCTCTCTCTCTCTCTCTCTCTCTCTCTCTCTCTCTCTCTCTCTCTCTCTCTCTCTCTCTCTCTCTCTCTCTCTCTCTCTCTCTCTCTCTCTCTCTCTCTCTCTCTCTCTCTCTCTCTCTCTCTCTCTCTCTCTCTCTCTCTCTCTCTCTCTCTCTCTCTCTCTCTCTCTCTCTCTCTCTCTCTCTCTCTCTCTCTCTCTCTCTCTCTCTCTCTCTCTCTCTCTCTCTCTCTCTCTCTCTCTCTCTCTCTCTCTCTCTCTCTCTCTCTCTCTCTCTCTCTCTCTCTCTCTCTCTCTCTCTCTCTCTCTCTCTCTCTCTCTCTCTCTCTCTCTCTCTCTCTCTCTCTCTCTCTCTCTCTCTCTCTCTCTCTCTCTCTCTCTCTCTCTCTCTCTCTCTCTCTCTCTCTCTCTCTCTCTCTCTCTCTCTCTCTCTCTCTCTCTCTCTCTCTCTCTCTCTCTCTCTCTCTCTCTCTCTCTCTCTCTCTCTCTCTCTCTCTCTCTCTCTCTCTCTCTCTCTCTCTCTCTCTCTCTCTCTCTCTCTCTCTCTCTCTCTCTCTCTCTCTCTCTCTCTCTCTCTCTCTCTCTCTCTCTCTCTCTCTCTCTCTCTCTCTCTCTCTCTCTCTCTCTCTCTCTCTCTCTCTCTCTCTCTCTCTCTCTCTCTCTCTCTCTCTCTCTCTCTCTCTCTCTCTCTCTCTCTCTCTCTCTCTCTCTCTCTCTCTCTCTCTCTCTCTCTCTCTCTCTCTCTCTCTCTCTCTCTCTCTCTCTCTCTCTCTCTCTCTCTCTCTCTCTCTCTCTCTCTCTCTCTCTCTCTCTCTCTCTCTCTCTCTCTCTCTCTCTCTCTCTCTCTCTCTCTCTCTCTCTCTCTCTCTCTCTCTCTCTCTCTCTCTCTCTCTCTCTCTCTCTCTCTCTCTCTCTCTCTCTCTCTCTCTCTCTCTCTCTCTCTCTCTCTCTCTCTCTCTCTCTCTCTCTCTCTCTCTCTCTCTCTCTCTCTCTCTCTCTCTCTCTCTCTCTCTCTCTCTCTCTCTCTCTCTCTCTCTCTCTCTCTCTCTCTCTCTCTCTCTCTCTCTCTCTCTCTCTCTCTCTCTCTCTCTCTCTCTCTCTCTCTCTCTCTCTCTCTCTCTCTCTCTCTCTCTCTCTCTCTCTCTCTCTCTCTCTCTCTCTCTCTCTCTCTCTCTCTCTCTCTCTCTCTCTCTCTCTCTCTCTCTCTCTCTCTCTCTCTCTCTCTCTCTCTCTCTCTCTCTCTCTCTCTCTCTCTCTCTCTCTCTCTCTCTCTCTCTCTCTCTCTCTCTCTCTCTCTCTCTCTCTCTCTCTCTCTCTCTCTCTCTCTCTCTCTCTCTCTCTCTCTCTCTCTCTCTCTCTCTCTCTCTCTCTCTCTCTCTCTCTCTCTCTCTCTCTCTCTCTCTCTCTCTCTCTCTCTCTCTCTCTCTCTCTCTCTCTCTCTCTCTCTCTCTCTCTCTCTCTCTCTCTCTCTCTCTCTCTCTCTCTCTCTCTCTCTCTCTCTCTCTCTCTCTCTCTCTCTCTCTCTCTCTCTCTCTCTCTCTCTCTCTCTCTCTCTCTCTCTCTCTCTCTCTCTCTCTCTCTCTCTCTCTCTCTCTCTCTCTCTCTCTCTCTCTCTCTCTCTCTCTCTCTCTCTCTCTCTCTCTCTCTCTCTCTCTCTCTCTCTCTCTCTCTCTCTCTCTCTCTCTCTCTCTCTCTCTCTCTCTCTCTCTCTCTCTCTCTCTCTCTCTCTCTCTCTCTCTCTCTCTCTCTCTCTCTCTCTCTCTCTCTCTCTCTCTCTCTCTCTCTCTCTCTCTCTCTCTCTCTCTCTCTCTCTCTCTCTCTCTCTCTCTCTCTCTCTCTCTCTCTCTCTCTCTCTCTCTCTCTCTCTCTCTCTCTCTCTCTCTCTCTCTCTCTCTCTCTCTCTCTCTCTCTCTCTCTCTCTCTCTCTCTCTCTCTCTCTCTCTCTCTCTCTCTCTCTCTCTCTCTCTCTCTCTCTCTCTCTCTCTCTCTCTCTCTCTCTCTCTCTCTCTCTCTCTCTCTCTCTCTCTCTCTCTCTCTCTCTCTCTCTCTCTCTCTCTCTCTCTCTCTCTCTCTCTCTCTCTCTCTCTCTCTCTCTCTCTCTCTCTCTCTCTCTCTCTCTCTCTCTCTCTCTCTCTCTCTCTCTCTCTCTCTCTCTCTCTCTCTCTCTCTCTCTCTCTCTCTCTCTCTCTCTCTCTCTCTCTCTCTCTCTCTCTCTCTCTCTCTCTCTCTCTCTCTCTCTCTCTCTCTCTCTCTCTCTCTCTCTCTCTCTCTCTCTCTCTCTCTCTCTCTCTCTCTCTCTCTCTCTCTCTCTCTCTCTCTCTCTCTCTCTCTCTCTCTCTCTCTCTCTCTCTCTCTCTCTCTCTCTCTCTCTCTCTCTCTCTCTCTCTCTCTCTCTCTCTCTCTCTCTCTCTCTCTCTCTCTCTCTCTCTCTCTCTCTCTCTCTCTCTCTCTCTCTCTCTCTCTCTCTCTCTCTCTCTCTCTCTCTCTCTCTCTCTCTCTCTCTCTCTCTCTCTCTCTCTCTCTCTCTCTCTCTCTCTCTCTCTCTCTCTCTCTCTCTCTCTCTCTCTCTCTCTCTCTCTCTCTCTCTCTCTCTCTCTCTCTCTCTCTCTCTCTCTCTCTCTCTCTCTCTCTCTCTCTCTCTCTCTCTCTCTCTCTCTCTCTCTCTCTCTCTCTCTCTCTCTCTCTCTCTCTCTCTCTCTCTCTCTCTCTCTCTCTCTCTCTCTCTCTCTCTCTCTCTCTCTCTCTCTCTCTCTCTCTCTCTCTCTCTCTCTCTCTCTCTCTCTCTCTCTCTCTCTCTCTCTCTCTCTCTCTCTCTCTCTCTCTCTCTCTCTCTCTCTCTCTCTCTCTCTCTCTCTCTCTCTCTCTCTCTCTCTCTCTCTCTCTCTCTCTCTCTCTCTCTCTCTCTCTCTCTCTCTCTCTCTCTCTCTCTCTCTCTCTCTCTCTCTCTCTCTCTCTCTCTCTCTCTCTCTCTCTCTCTCTCTCTCTCTCTCTCTCTCTCTCTCTCTCTCTCTCTCTCTCTCTCTCTCTCTCTCTCTCTCTCTCTCTCTCTCTCTCTCTCTCTCTCTCTCTCTCTCTCTCTCTCTCTCTCTGTGTGTGTGTGTGTGTGTCTTTCTTTCTTTCTTTCTTTCTTTCTTTCTTTCTTTCTTTCTTTTGTTAACATATAATTTCATAAATAAACACAGTTGGGATAATGGTTAGATATCGTTTGCTATGGTGAAAGAAGTTTAAATTGGGGGAGTTAAAATACTATTTTTGCATTAGTTAAATACTTTCAGTTTATCCCCCTCCCCCGTTTGGAAATGTATTCATTTACTAATAAATATTTAACTTTTTTTAGAAAATAATGCATAGAATGTAAGAAAAATTAAAAGAATCATGTGGGGGGGGGAGTAGAAAATATTTATTGATATATAAATTTAATATTGGTTATATGGAGCAGACATTGTTATTCATGTTAAATCTTTTGATTCCATTTTTGATGGAAGATTCGGACTATATTTTTTTATATCTTTGCAAAAAGCAATTGAAGTTTATCAATTCATATACACTAGCCTTAACAACATTTGTGAAATGTTGCAATATATATATAATCTTGTAATTAAATATTAATACATATATATATATTGTAATCTTTAGTTTTGTTGGTAAAGCTAAAGTTCCTGCCATCTAATTATTTAAGTATATAAAAAAAATTTCAATAAGTTAATTTCTACTGCAACCCAATTTATCAGGGCTTGATAGTTAAATGTTAGTTCATTTTTGAGAACTTTTACAAGTCTTAATTATTTTAAAAGTCATTTTTAATATTTTACTGTAGTGATTTAATCCCATCTGTGGCTATAAATGATTTCCAATTGCTTAAATTAGATATATTTTTACCCTGTACAATACTAAGTTAATGTCAAAAGTTATTAAAAGCTAAAAATATTTTGATATAGCTCATAGTATATTAAAATTCAATATTCAAATTAAATTTTAAGAATAACTGAATTTTAATCATTAATGTTAAGCATTAGTATTTACTTGATTATAAAAGGCATTTTTATTTAAGTCATTTGTTAATAAAAGTATATTTTTCTTAATGCTAACTATAATAAGATTAAGTCAGTAAAAATGAAGTTTAGCTATATTAATTAAAAGAAGATTAAGAGTTAATTTTTTATTATTAAAAGTTATTAGTTTTCAAATAAAGAAAAACATTAGAGAAAGTGTGTGATTGCTCTTGCATTTTAATTTTCAACTTTCACTATTGTTTGTAATATTTAATCATTCTTAAATATCTTTAATTAAAAACAATGAAAAGCATTCTGGGAAACTTCATATTTATTAAATATTATATGGGTGTCTAAAAAAAGAGTAATGTAAATTAATGTTCTATTCAAAACAATATATTTATGTAATATTTTATTTTATTGTAATAATTTTTGGTTTCATAAATAATTGGCCTATAAATTTAATATTTTTAACTAATAGTCTAGATAATTATGTAAATGAGTTTATTTTTAGCCTTGTGCCCTAAGAGATTAACTAATTTTTGAACTGTAATGAATTGGGTCAAGTAAGAGGTGACATAAAATGTCAGATATACTCATCAAAATCAATTACCTGATCACGGGTATAAAAAAGGAAGACCTTGCACACACTTGCTTACTATTACTATTATTATTACTTTTATTCTTTTCTTTAATTAATTATCTAGTTGCAGGATTATTTTTAATAATTCTCAGTCTATTTATTTCAATCAATTTAATTTTGTTAAAGTAGCATGTATCTTTAAATATGTTTTAATCCAGGTACTAATGCTTTAAACTAAAGTTTACTAGGAAGTCTGAAATCTACTGCAAGGATAGCTTACTATCCAGTTCAAACCAACCCTTATGTATCCACAACATTAAACTAAACCCATGAAAAACATCAACTGAGATGATAGGTTTAAGATATGTTTTATCAAATTTTTTATGCAAACAGACATATAGACATGTAAAACACTAAAAGTTTATTTTAATAATTACTAACTCATGATAATGTTAAAATGAAACAAATATTTTTCAATGGAAAGTAAAAAAACCTAAATAAAAACACATTTCACATATATATGTATACTAATAATGAGTCATTCATCTATGTGAAAACGTCATGATGTAAGACATTAACTTAGTAGACATGGTGATGACCTGACGACACGTCAATGCTTAAGCAACCAAGTGTTAGAAAATGAGAGTAGAATTTTACTACTTAATTTTACTACATAATTTTATGTCATTTCAATAACAACCATTAATTCACACAATAATAGGTACATACAGCAATGGAAAAGGAAATTAAAAATCCGAGTATACTAAACAATCGAAACGATACTCAGTATAAAAACAAATAATGAGTCATTCATCTATGTGAAAACGTCATGATGTAAGACATTAACTTAGTAGACATGGTGATGACCTGACGACACGTCAATGCTTAAGCAACCAAGTGTTAGAAAATGAGAGTAGAATTTTACTACTTAATTTTACTACATAATTTTATGTCATTTCAATAACAACCATTAATTCACACAATAATAGGTACATACAGCAATGGAAAAGGAAATTAAAAATCCGAGTATACTAAACAATCGAAACGATACTCAGTATAAAAACAAACTCAGTTCATTTCCATTTTCTTTCATATTGTATCAAAGGATATGATAATTGCAGACTGTAAATATCTTTTAAAAAATCGAACATTAGAATACAGGATAAAATAGATGTTGTGTTCGAAAATACCATCTCATTCATATAAAATTTTATAGTGCTAAAAGTTGATGAATTTTAGCAGCATAACAAAAGAACTGAAATAATTTTACATTGATAATCAAAGGCAAAAGACTGCCCTATCAATCAAACAAGAAGAAAGGGAATATTATATCACCTGCACATACATATAAATGATGGAGTAAAATTTTTCTTTGCATAAATTTACTAAACACCAAATAATAAGCTGAAGAAAATTAAATCTTTTATAAATTACTAAACAATGTATACTGCTAGAGAAATGTTCCGTAGGACCGGGGTGCTGCCTTAATTGCCATAAAGCATGATGATTTAATTCACTTAACAAACAACACCAAATGTCTCATCTGAAGTGTCTGAGTGGATCCAGGACATCCGAAATGGAAACAACCTCATTCAAGCGCATTGCCAGAGAATCTGAGAGAGCTATGGAAGATTTATCTGAGCAGACTATTGAGGAGATAAATAGACTTATCCATGAGAGACATTAATGTTAAAATTATAGACTCTAATCAAGAAGATTTGAACAAAATCAAAATTATGATGTGTTATTTATTATTATTATTATTTTTGCTTTGTATGTTTGTAAAATTCTATCTTCATTTTACTCTCACATTTGGAAGTTTCTGCATGTTTGCAGTCAGAAGAGTCCATTGCAGTAAGAAGTAACATAGTGCAGTGGGGAAAGTTTATTAAGCTAGAAAAAAATTTTTGTAAATAAAATTTAGATCAACTCCCTCCGTAGTGACAATATATTTGATAATATAATATGGAATGAGGTAAGAATTTTTGATACTATTTTATATTAATTTCATGCACTAGTACAGGACAAAGTTTGTGTTATTTATTTGTTTACATTTAGCTAATAATTGTTATACTTAGTTTATTCGGTATGAATGGCTAATACTCTTGTGTGAACATTTTTTCTATTCACTTTAGGAAACTTGTACATAGTTAGGGGGTCCCCAAAGAAGATGAAACCTCTACAGGTGAAATTGGATAATGGAGCTATTGTAAATACAATGAAATAATCTTGTAAATAGTTAGTCAGTTTCATGATTGTTATGACAATGAATTAATAATTTATTGTTTATTTTTATTTTTGCTGATCTTATTTGTTTTGTAAATAATGAGTCTATTGATGCATATCTAGCATGGGTAAGGGCTGGAGTAATAGATAATTTTAATCATTGATAGGGTAGAAATGCATATTGGATGTATATAATTTTATCTTTTGCTATGTTAATAGAGTTTGAATTTTCATCTGTTATAAATAAAAGTTATTATATTTTAAATCAAATTGGTCTCTGGTTTATCAAATTCGTTCTTACACTCACTCATCAATCTAATTGACTACTTATGTATATACACCCACCCAAATATTATTATAATATATAATAACACAATAGGACCATATGTATCTTAAGACAATAGAAACCTATATATAGATGTGATAGGGTTTGAATACTGTGGGATACTGGAATCTGAAAGAAGGGTAAGGTATGAATGAACTGACCTAAATTATATCTATATTTAATGAGTAAACTTAGAGCCAGCCCATTGGAAGTGGACATGATCATTGGTTAGTTACTTTATCACATCATTCATAGCATCCTACCCAAAGACCCTAGGTCTGATTGTGGTAAGATGCCTTCCCCCTCTTCTGGTTCCCATTACATTACATTGCTATTTAACATGATGGAAAGTTTGAATAATTATTTTTCAACAGTTGTTATGTTATTTTTATGCAGTATTAGTATTTCAAGGGAATTTTCCATATATCTCCACATTTACATAAGAACTTTTATTGATTACCAACTTTTTGTTTACCATAAACTTTATTATCAGTCACTATTGTTTGAGTTATAATATTAATACTATTGAAGACTTTATGCTTATACAATATTTTATAGCAGCTCTTGGTATTTTAAAAAGCTTCTACGTAATTATCGGAAGACGCTGAAAAAATTAAGAAATTTATTAAAAGACTTTAAAATGTTTATTCTTTAACAATGTCTATTTTAAAATATATTTATTTCAATATTGTCATACCTTTAAACAATGTTTTTTTTTTTCAGAATAAAATGGACTATTAAAATTTCAAATGGCAGGACCTATTTATTAATTTTGAGATATTTTAATTACTTATTTATTATCTTGGTGAACCTTTAACTTACATCTATTACAGATTAGAGAATTGGAAAAATACCTCCTAAGTCTCTTTTGTTTAAAAAAAAAAATATTTTTTTTGGTAAACTGGGTATAATTTTAAATTATTATTTGATGCTATTGTAATTTACCATGTATTTTATTTATTTATATTACGCATTTTTATCTGATATATCTTTATGCATTATTTGTAAACTGTAATATCCAGAAGTTTGCAGAATATTTGCTCTTTTATGATATTATATAATTTTAAAGTGTTACTTGTTCCCAGTTATGAGTAATTTATTTATTTGAATGTATATGTTTATGCAAAACCAGTGAAGATGTTGTATATTCTTATTGCTTATTTCAGACCATGTTTTTATTAAGCCAGATTTTGCAAATAATTTTATTGTCTGTTTTACACATCAGTTAATTATTATATTTGTTTAGAAGATTGTAGCATTAGTCTTTTGTTTTACTGTTCATGCTTATCTTGCCATTATATTATCCAAGAGATTTAGCTGTGTCTCTTCTTTTTATAGTATATTCCGTTAATTATATTTTCATGTTTTATATTTAGCATAATGCAGTTCTTATGGTTCCTAATATTTTTGATAGTTTATTCTCACTTTCCTTATATTCAGAAAGTGTTAGAATAATTTTGTCCTCAAAATGTAAGTATTCGTTTGAGTTCATGTCATTATTTAGGTTCATTGCTTTATTCATCTTTTTTTCTCAGATGTATTATATTATATCTTGTATGGAGCCATGTGTTGTGTACCATCATGGCTCTATTTTTGGCAATTAATATTGTTGTTTGTTTTAAGGAACATCTTTTCGTCTGGTGCACTCATGAATATTCTGAGTGTAGATTAGAGATGTTTTTGATATGTAGATCTGTTTTTGCCAATATTGCAGGATGTGAAACTGATAAATGTTTATTTAGAAATTAAAATTGTACTTATAGGCCTCGATAAGTAATATATATTACTTCTAACATTGATTTCATTGCTGGATTGGTAAGACATGCTTATTATTTAGATGTACTCATTGTTAGGACAATATAATAGTATAATGTGTCTAAATATAGAACTTCTTGTAAAATGCTTATGTTAAGAAAAATTTTTATCAGTCAGACAAAGTTAACATAGTCAAATATTTAATTTGTTAAATTATTTATTTTATTATAATCTATAAAAATTTAACAAAAATATTTTTCCTATGCAATGAATTGTATAGCCTAGGGTCTGAACAGCTTGCTTGAAAGATTGTAGATTTATAAAGTTGTTACTTATTTAATTATTCTTATTGTTAAAATAAATGTTGTTTTTATTATTAAATATGTCGTCTAGTTTCGGTATCATCACTATCCAGATATTTTAGCGTTATAAACTATTATACAATTATATTTTATTTTGGTCATTAAGATATACATACACATAAAAATTGAATATAATAATCGCTTTGTTAAAATGATCTGCAGAGATTAAGAAAGCATCTAAGAAATAGATTATTCATTCATTTTCTTAATTTTAAATAAGATCACTTTAATCCTAGTTGTATTTATTAGAAGAAGACTACTTTTGTGATAAAATTATTTGCATTATTCATGAAATTACAGTTGATGAAGCATTATAAATTTAAATGCTGAAATTATTAATCTTAAGAAAGATTGGAATGAGTTATTAGTATGATATCCAGAGTGTCCATAAAATACCTTATCCACTCATGGTATTTGAATGCTATCCTAGTAGATTATTATTTATTCTAAATTAAGAGCTTTTATGTTTTATTATTTAAAAACAATATTATTATTGGAAATTAGGTAGTCATTATCTTATGGGTAAAAGTACGTCTCCTCATATTCTTTACTAGGATTACAGTCATTGCCTAATAATTTTTAAATAAAAGAGTGAGATCTTAATATTATAATCATTGATGAAAAGAAATTTTTTTAAGAAACAAGGTGGCACAAAATATAAGAAATATATAATTCTTTATCATAAAATTGTGAAATGTGGATCTAATCATTGCAATGAAATGTTGAGAATAGTGATTGTTAGATGTGTTATTATTGGAGGGGAGTATTGTTATAAAAGTTATGAGAAAGAATCTAATATAACCTAATTACTCTATGGTATATGCTTTCAATATTTAAGAGCATCTCAATTTGTAAGAGTGAGTTAAGAGTTCTCCTCTGAAATTTTTATTAAATGTTAATTATTATATTTGTCATATTTATTTATTATTGTTTTTAACTATGTGGCTTTTGTTATTATAGCATATATCATGAGAATCCTAAGCTTAGCCTACATTGTCATATTGTTTGAGTCAAATCATCTTATTTGCTGATTGTGTGACTTTAGCTCATATGTTCTTTCTTCCTTTATAGATTATAATGTATATATTTCAAGAGACAGCAGATATTTAACGTGAGAGATTTTAACTCACATGTTTGAATCTGGACATTAGTTATGACTAATATAGACAAAATAAATGAAACTTATTAAAGATATTTTGAATTATCTTTTTATCTAAATTTATTTTTAGAGTAGCCTCACCAGTTAAATTTTATACTTACTGCACTCCTAAAGAAACCTAATCTTTCTAGAAGTATGCACTATATCATTATATATTATAAACATGCATAATTACCACAAAATATAAAAGAAATCAGACTAAAGAAAAGGGTTTCATTGTTTACAAGAAAAAAATGCATCTTCAAAAAGTAATTTATTTACATGGAAAAAATGGAAAGTCAAAAAAGATATAAAGACTTTCTAGACTTGGAATATTTTATACTTAACATGTACATTTGTACAATTCTTTTAAATTTACCAGCAACAAAAAATCCCAAGTAAATACTGAGTAAACAAACTGCAATAACACTCAATGCAATCATACGAATGACTAAAAGAAATGTTAATGAAATTAAAAGAAGTTCTAATGATAATTTATTATATATGAAAGCAATATGTTTCAGAAAACTTTTTTATAGTGAATATCAAATCAGTATATGAAAAGATGATAGGCTCTACCAACCATATATTAAAATAAATCTGATTAATTATATATATATATATATGGAAAATACATTATTTATAGAAAACCCAGTATTCTAGAGATGGTTCAAAGACTGATTGTGTCATACTACTCTTTCTGTGATCTTCATTAAATATTGAATCGATTGAGAAAGAAATTTCTTAATGTTAATAAGCTCACAAAGAATAATGTACTAGGAGAAGACAATGTTTTTTAAAAGAATAAAAAATGTTTAAAAAATGTAACCACAATATTGTTTCAATAATAAAATATCAAAGTGTAGTTGCGCTATTACAATTCAAAAAATAAGGATTATATAATTGATTGCAATAAAGAGAACAATTTTTATTTTAAATGTCATAATTAAGAATTATTCTTGTAAATATTTAAGTTTTCGTGAACTCTTGAGTATAACATATAACATAATATGTTTTCATTGACAAGATTTACACACAAATTATTTCAAGAAAATTGTAAAAAAAAAAAAAGAGCTAAATTTATGGTTTTTGTTGAGTTTGTGAAGTATTTGAATTCCAAAAATAGACAGGGATTTTACAGAATGTTAGAGAATATTGGGTGCCTATTAGACTTTTTATATTGAGCATGTCCTTTTATGTAAGCATAAAAACCAACAGTCACTTTAATCATAGTACTTCTGAATTTATCAACATAAATAAAGCTTTGTTAATTTACCTTTGAAGTGTTCTTTATTATCTTGTTGGGTTCAGCATTTAATTTGTTTTTGTTGCTTACAAGAGGCAATCGTTCAATTACTGCTCTATAACTTAATTAGAAACTGTAATTTTTTATTTGAAGATACCCTTCTGGAAAGCTGTGGCACTTGTTTAAAAGAAAGCAATATCTTAACATCATTTTGAATGAACACAGTCTCAACTCTTGACAAGCTTTCAGACACTTCCATTTGATGAAGAAATAGATTTACAATTGAGGAAAGCATCAAAGAAACTGACTAACCTAAATTGATACTTTGACCATGGTATAATCTACTAGGTCTGTTTTAGCACCCTTTTAAAAAAATCTTTGACATTGGTAAAAGTTTTGTGACAATTTTCATCTTGCAATCTTTAAAAAATTATGGACCTTGAATGGCAATAAAAATAACCAAGTTTTAATGTATTTCAAAATTTACTGGCCAATTTCTTATACCATTTTTATGCAGCAATTATGTCAAAAGAATGATCAATAATCTTTTTTTAAAAAAAAAAAAATGCTTTTTGGTAAATTGATTCGAGGGCAAGATGTCAAGAATAGATAAAAACTAGGATGAAGACACCAACAGAGTACCTTTAATAGCATACCAACTGGAGAAAATGTAGAATTACGGACTGGGAATAACAATATTTTCCAAAAACATATTTTTTAAAAAAAAGCAATGGATAATAAAATATTTTTCTGCAATAAAATTGGATAATAAAATATGAGACCAAAGAATCAAATGGATTATATCATTTTAATACTGGTAGTGCGCTTTTTATAATATTCATTTAGTTTTGAATTATCTGTAAAAACACAAAGACCATATAAGTTCAACTTTTCAGTATATTTATTTACATTACTAAAATTCTTATCTTAATTAAATAAAAATTATAAAATCAAAATCATGTCATCTAAGGAAAAATAAAGATATTTTTAAATTTTTTTATATTGATTCCAAAAAAAAGTTATATCTGAAAGCAAATATGGGGGGGATTAAAAATTATTATTTTAAAAAAATCCATTGTTTTTTTTTTTAATTACACATGCATGCATACTTAAATGAATATGTTTTTTTTCATCTTCAAGGAAAGGATAGAAAAAAATAACTGCTCTATGAATTAGTTTTGAGATGATTATACAGACTAATTTATGAACTACATCCACATATAAAATATGGTGGTACTTTTTTCTTTTAATTTGATATATTGAGATACTGTTTTTTCATTTCTTCAGCAGAAATCTTTTTTTTTTCTGAAATATTTCAATACCATGTCTAATTGAAATTCTCCAGTGTATTCTATTCTTCTTCCATATCGTTCAAATGGAAACAATCAACATTGCACTTTTTAGAATGTCTTTGAGATAATGTAAATTTTCCTGATTTATATAATGTATAACATAAGGTACAGTTATTCATTGCTTTTTTTCATTCGGTTTGAAATGATGAGTTTTGCTATTAACACAATTCTATCTACTGTATCTACTACTTTCAATTTTACCTGCATTGTTACTGACCAATATACATAATAATAAAATATTGCAAAAAAAAAAAAGTAAACAAAATAAAAGTAAGTTAATAAAGATAAGGAAAAAGATGCAGATACTCTTTGTGAAAAAATTGTTTAAAAAAAAAAAGATGAAACAATATAGATTTCAATGTAAGATGGAAAAAAAATCAGTGAAACAAAAAATATTATATCTAACTGTAGCATCTTGATTCTTTTATGCCTATGCTCATGAGCCCACAAGGAGTTGGAATGTTGGCATTCAGTAATTAATTTTATACTATCATTCAGTTAATGTATTTTATAAGTTTAGAAGAATCTTTATAATTTATAATATTTAGTATACTTAAGCTTGACACTGGAAAAATTTCATTAAGGCTATTGTGTAAGATTCTGCTAAAATCATATGACTATTTGGTATATTTTTTATTGTATCTATTATTGTAAAGGCATATTTTTTTGTTGTAAAAGAAACGTTAAGTTATTAAATGGCAACAACTTTTTTAAAAAATATTTTCACGGTGAACTAGAGCATTTTACATTATAATGATTGTCAAAAATACTAAAGAGATGCGTTATTCAATGCTTTTGTTGGGAGGATAAAGCAAGGAGCAAATATAATAGTGTGCTATAATTAGGCAAATTCTTGACGTTTATCAATCCAATCATATTACAAATTATGAAATCAACAAATTAAAGGGCAAACCATGTGATACACATGGACATATTTAGTTTCATAATTTGTTATAATCATCATGCTCCACTTTAACTTTTGTTTTTCATCTTTCTATCTTCTTCTTTTAGAGTTAGAATGGCCATATTCATTTGCAAATGAGTGTTATGCTAGAGTTAATTTCAGCATTTTACATTAATTATGTTTTATTTTCACATTGCATTTTACGAGATTCATTAGTGCAAATTTTTCCTGTATATCTAAAGTTTGTTCTCTCACTTCCTCTCTTTTTTTCTTCGTTTCCTTTCTTTCTCTTTCTATCGATCCATCTATCTATATATATATCGAATTATACCATATTTAGAAGAGAATTACCTAAATTGTTCATTTTATGTTAAATCTTTTTTAAAAAAAATTATTTTTTTATTGGGTTGATAATTTTATTGCTTTTAATGTACAATTGTTTTTGCCAGATTGTTCTTATATAATTTATTTTTAAATTTAAAAATATTTTTAACTGTTATAAATGAATATACAGAACACGAGAAATGGGGGAGGGGACATTAGCTGATTGATAGATTAGTCGTTAAATATTTGTAATAAAACTAACTTTTTTTAATCTGTACTTTACCTTAATAAATAAATTTCAATATTATTGTATTTATTTAACTAAAAAGAAAATAACTTTGGTAAATCTGTTTTTTTCATAACTTGTAAACCTTCTATAGCAGTTTTATTGATAACTATGTTTTTCTCTCTCTTTTTTTTTTAAATTGTACATCTGGTTTTTAAACAAATCTCTATTAAAATTTCTTGTAAACCACCCCTTATACAACTTTAGTACTAGCACTCCTATTTTCAACCAATAAGTGCTTAAATACAGAAAGATTCATTACATATTGAAGACAACCTGATGGAAATTCCTGCTGTTGATAAAAATATCTCCTCTGAGTTGGCTTGAATGTTTTTGCATTATCCAACAAATTTTAAAATATGAGATTGAGAAAATACATGTCTTTATAAAAAATAATAGCATATTAAAATGATGTGAAGAAGATTGATTCTTTATAATTATTTTTAATCATGTGATTGATTCTCATTTGTACTATATATGTATGTGTGTATATATTAGATTTGATTTTCATATATTTCAGTTTATTGTCTAACTCTTTTTCAGAGTAATTTGATAAAAGGATTCCTTCTTATAGAATTTAAAGTCTAAAATTGGCTATAAGTGAAGTCAGCAATAGTCTTTAAAATATAGTGAAATTTTATTTCCTTATTATTTATTTCATTCAATTATATATAATAATCCCATCCACCCACACACACACTTTTTTTAAAAAAATAGTATTGTCTTTTATGTTAGTTAGTTAGTTGTTGTTGCTTTTTTAAAAAAATTAAAAAAAATAATGATTAATTAACTTTAAAAACCATATTATTGTATACTCTGTGTTAGAATCATCTTATTAATTTGTCTCACTCAATATTTTTTGATACTTATAACTCCCAGATCTTTTGTTTATTACAGGATCTATTTATTATTTTTTCCGCACTCAATTTTTTGACCATTAACTAGTATTTGCCTATTTTTATATTCATTCTGAATTGAATGGTATCACATGTCACTTCTTTTATTCAATTATATACTACAAACTGCGTGTTTTAGTTATATATAAAATTCTTTTCATTCCTTTTTTCCTACTGTATTACCATGCATTTCACTCTTCAGTTTATCCATAGGATCGTCTATTTTTTCAATCTTTCTAGGAATTTGTGCCTTACATAGAAATATAGTGTTTGATTAATTTTTATTTTTATTAACAAAACAATCTAGCTTTAAATAATAAAATACACAATTTTGTTAAATTTTCTATAGTGAGGATTAAGAGCATAATTGGTTTGATTGTAGTATTATACCACTGATACACATGTCCACACACATGTAGAAAAGCTAAATAATCACCAATATACATATTTTGTGCTGAACAAGCACTCATCAATTAGTCCAGATTATCATATATACGTGTGGGAGATGATAATCTGGATCAACTGATGAATGCTGATTCAGCATGAAATATTATTGGTGATTATTTATCTTTTCTACATGTGTGTAATAATGTGTATCAGTGGTATGAGATAATATGGATAGTTGAATGGTGCTTGAAAGTCTGTGTTCAAATCCCCTATATTTACAATCAAGCTCCAGGTACATGAAGAATGCCTGTATTTCAAATCTTAAATGTAAAAGGAAAAATATTGTCACTCATATGAAATAATTTAATTTATTTCTACTAACAACCTTAGAATTCATATTAAAGATTATTACATAGTTATAGATTTATTAATGTAAGACTAAAAGCACTTCCAAGTGTTGTGGTTATTATTCAAATATGCCACACGTTAGCTAGTAATTATAATGACGAAGTAGAAAATAAGTATTTAAAATCATAAAAATAATTGAAAATGAATGTAAACACAATTGTATAGTGATATTGAGGATTATAGTGCTGGGATAGCACTGGAAAGAAATGTTAAAATTGTTGGAGATATAATAAATGAGAGAGAAAAAAGACTGGTAAGTTTTTATAGAGAAATAGTACAGTAGTCATGAATCACAAATAGACTTGTATATCAAAAGCTCCAGATCATAAAACTATATTCAATTAAATTATTTTTGATTCAAATTAGGTTTTGATATAGTATTAAGAGATCAGTGCACCTATTGAAAATAATATAGATTTGATTTAGTAAAGATAAAATTGGGATTAACTTTTAAAAAAATAAGAACTGAGACAAGAAGAAAATGAACAGTTATTAAATTAGAAGAAGACATTGAAATTTGTTTAGAGTTGCTGAATAAGTAAATTAATGTAAATACTAGTAGTCAAATTGTTCAAATAAATTTATATAAAATAATGAGAATTGTTCGAGGAAAATTAAAAAGATATCTCAATAGAAGCAATGAGTTATAAAAGAAGTAAGAATGTAAAAAAGCATTGGGTTGTTAACGACATAAATGAAATAATAGATGGAAAAATGGGAATTCTATAGAAAATATAAATATGGCATCATCATGGTCAATTATTATCAATCCATTACTGGATGAAGATTTTTTCAAGTTTAATCCAGTTTCTCAGATTTATAACTGTAAATCATTTCAAAATATTGTTTTATCTTATGTATGATCTATGGTCTCTTCCTAGGTTTTTTATATCTTGGGATCCAGTTTAAGACATCATCGTTTTCTAAAACATCATCAGTCCAACTATATTTCAGCTTTTTAAATGCCAATAATACCTGTTTGCTCTTTTATCCATGTATTTTTTTTTCAATTCCTTCTTGTTAATCCCTACATACATATACCTTTCCATATTTCAGTGGGTTGTCCAAAGTATTTGTATTGTTATTCTGCTAAGCATCCAGGTCTTGGAGCCATATGTAAGATCTGTAAAACATTTCTGTTAAAACTTTCCTTTTCAAACATATTGGTATGCTGCCTTTGAACCTTAAATTATTTTTATGAAATTTAATTTTACAATTCCATCGATTATGTTTCCATCTGTATCAATAAAATTTGTGAATTTCTTTTAATTCATTACTATAAGCCTTTATTTTTTTACTCTTTTTAGAATTTACTATAATCCTACTTTTTTGCTTTGAGCTGACAATTCTTGCAACATTTTCTAAAACTCTGAACCATTATTTGTAAAAACAACTACATCATATGAAAAACCCAGATGAATTAAATAATCTCATTTATTTTTATTCTCATACCTTAACATTTAAATTCACAAAATGTTTTCCATAAGAATGCATTTAAAAATGTTGGAGATTTGGAATTCTTGTATTATACATCCTTAGTGCTATTCTGGATCTATCTATATCTTGGATTTTCTAAAGCTTTAATTAGTATAGAAAGACTTCTAGAATCAAGTGTCTTTTCATAATCTACAAACTTGAAGCATAATGGCAACTTATATTCATTAGTCCTTTCTATAATTTCTTTTGGTACTTAAGTGCATTCTATTGTGATAAAACCATTTTTAAATCCAGTTTATTTATTCAAATGGTTTAAGTCCAAATTGTAATATAAAAAACAATCTTGTATAAAATTAACAGAAAACTGATAGGTCTGTAATTTCTAATATATTTTGCCAAAATTTGTAAAATTAAGTATATTTTACTAGCCTTGTGAAGTGTAATAAGAATAAAGATGCTATTATTTCTTTATTTTTTTAAAAAAAAAAGCTTGGGAGTTTGATATCTAATTTTTGATAGCAATGATAAGATCTGAATTAGTGCTAGAGAATTATATCCATAAATCTTTACTAAAATTACATCATTTATAGTTTAGATCAAAAGACCATTTATGAAATTTGATTCCAGGGGCTATCATAATAGAAGAATCCTCAAGCATGATCTTTCTGCATTTGAGGAGTAACTATGCATATATTTTAAATGACAATATTGTTCTAGCAACTAACAGAATAATGTGGATATTTTACAAGAGTTTATATATATTAGGTATCTGGGAAACTTCACAGTTATTAATAAGAAATCTTTAAACAAATTATTTTCTTAAACATCCTTTTTAAAATATTCGAATTGCCACTTTATAATGAATTTTGAACATGAGGTAACATAATAGTTTTTATTAATGATAGTTGAAAGTATTGATAAGGTACTCTTAAAACTAATCAATCAACTGTTGTCTTATTATAGTGTTCTTTCCAAAAAGATTTTCAGGAGCAATATAATAGGTTTTCCAGAAATCATGTAACCACATTCAACTTATCTCTAATGAAGATATTAATTTCAAATTATTAACCAAAATTATACTAATTGTTGCATCAAGAACACTATCAAAATGTCACTCTTTTCCAAAAGATAAACCTATGTATAATTTTTAAACATAAAATAGAGTAATTTATAGTTATATGTGTGTGTGTACATATTAATGACTAAAGTGAGAGTTTTATTTTTGAATTGTTGTTTAAATATGTGTGAAATATCTTATTAAAGCTATATAGTGACTTCTTTTTTTTTTACAGTTGAGTAGTTTTTTATTTTAAAAATAAATAATATTAATAATGTTTTTATCAGAGAAAATAAAAGCACCAGAGTATAATGGAGTTTTGTTTTGATGTGTAATCAACCTGTGTTCCATCTGATATGTGGATCAGTCTCCTCCTTTTTTAAAGTTATTCCACATGTAATCACTAGTAGAAAATCACTTTAATAAATTAAGCCAAAAAATAAATTAAAAGATTAGTCCAGAGCTAACATGATAAAGCAGTGTCTGTTTTGAGAACCTGAAGAAGAAAACATGTGGCTTAACTTAAGAGAAGAACACCTGTAAAAATGGACAAGTTGTAAAGATGGCGTTTGTTAAGTCATTTTCATGCTATATAAATATTTAGTTTGAAACTTTTAATAATATAGAGATGTCTAAAAATTATGTTTCTGTTATGAGAATTTTTTTAATATTGAGAGAAATTATTTGAAATTAGTATGTCTTATTAAGATGTGTTTGCCATCAATAGGAAAAGATTTATTGCTTTTATGATTGAGAGAACATATGATCTGTGGAAAATCCATTTAGCAATGGTTGCTTTAACTTAAATAATTTTTTTTTTAAACACAAGGTTTGAATGAAGTTCATGTATTTACCTTGTAATTATTTAGAAAATAATGGAAAATCTCATTTATAAACAAATTGTAATAATTTTTTTTTTAATATTTTAAATAAATTGAACTTACTTTATATATTGTAATCTTATATTTTACCATTAGTATTAATAGACACACCCATGAACTGTAAATATATACATATTGACATGCTTTTATTGTTAAATGAGGTAAATCAAAGGTCTCTTATAATTAGTTTAAAAATTATCTAAAATATCTTCTGGATAGATTTTAGTAATTAACACATATCACAATTTTTTCTTTTAAAGAAAACACAGTTGATTTTCATTATATCTATAAAGATAAAAATCACACACACAGAAGTTTGATATTAGGGGGAAATATTCAAAATAGGATATATTAGACCGACTACAGTAAAATAGAATAACTAAAACATTCATCCAATAATTTCAGCCAATATTAATTACATTCAGTTAGAATAGTTAAATTTAACATTGCTTTTGAAATGTGTAAATGTGCAAGGATATGAAAGCTTGGTGTTAAAAAACTTAGTCAATTAAAAAAGTTATAAGTACAAAATGTTTAAATAAATTTGTTTGATTCTAAAAGGTTATTTTATTACATAAATTTAATAATTACGATTTTGAGAACTTTAAAATTTCATAAAATAATTATTATTTAATATTCGAAGGTTATAATTTATTTATTTATGAAATAAACAATTATATATTTTGTTGTGGATAAATAATGTACAATAGAATATAATATTAAATTTATAATATTTTAATCTCCATTGAATACTATGTTTCAAAAATTTATTGCTAACTTTCCAAATGGCTAAACTCACCTCATCTGATCCTTAGCTTTACCATAGCAATGGAACAATTTTTCCCCACACAAACTAGAAGAGCGAGGTATTGTGGGTGATATTTAATGATATCACAGACCATGTGATAGAAAGCTATAAATATAACCTCTGTCAAAATTTCATTAGTCTTTGCTAAATTACAATGCACAAAGGATCTTGCCAGATTTAAATCTAAAATAGCCATTTTGTTAGACTGCTTTAACATGGAGGAATAGAGAAACCTTCTTGACATTTTGCCTATTTGGCAAAATATTTTTTTCTCATTGACCTAAAGAGATAAATTACAACAGCAATAATGATTATCATTAAATATTATTCAAAAGGTAATGAAATTTTAAATCACCAACGGAATTTAAATGGGATGCTACAGAATGATATTTCAGTAATCACTAATCTTTTTTTCAAAACTGTAATAACTTGTTAAAATAATATTGAACTGTTATAAATTTCATATTAGTTTATGGATTAATCTACTATATTTGTGCATATATGGAGGAAAAACCTGTTTGATATTGCAATGAAAATTGGTTAAATTGATATGAGTCAATGGATTACTTATTCTTAGCTAGATCTTTTACTTTATTAAAAGGGACCAGAACTATAACTAAATGAATTCAACTTGCTTGAACTAATGGATTATCTAATTCCTGCATTTTATATTTGTGATAAATACCAACTACAAAATTGTAATACAGAGAGTGTACCAATAGCTCAAACAAGCTCTTAATTGATAAGTGCAGTAAGAGAAAATATTTAAAATCTCTATCCGAAATACTCTTATCCCCAGAGCAATTGTTTTTGAGTTTATAGCTCACCTCACTGAGGAGCTAGAATATTCAGACACTAGTAAGAGAAAATATTTAAAATCCATCCGAAATACTCTTATCCCCAGCTCAATTGTTTTCGAGCTTATGGGTCACCTCAGTGAGGAGCTAGTGTCTGAATATTTTAGTTCCTCACTGAGGTGAGCCATAAGCTTGAAAACTATTGGTCTGGGGATAAGAGTATTTTGGATAGAGATTTTAAATATTTTCTCTTACTGCACTTATCAATTAAGAGCTTGTTTGAGCTATTGGTACGCTCTCTGTATTACATTTTTGTAAATACAAGCTTATAAAAGCAATGCCACATTATATATGACTTGCTTTATTGATAATACCAACTACAAAGAATGTTCTTTCGATATTGTTTCCTAAAGGATTAAATTATCAAAAAAAATATAATATCCCAATTAATGAATTTTAATACACATTTAACACAAAAACTATGTGGGTGAAATTTTAAATTAAATAAAAATTCAAATGAATTAATTCAAAACTAAAAAGGAAATGGGATTTTTAAGGGGTTTATTAAAAAAATTTTGGATAAATTTTTGTTTGAAATTAATAAAATTATAAAAGGATTTGTTTGTTGAAATTTAATTTTTGTGGAAAATTTTATTTTTAAAAAAAAAATTTGAATACAATTTGAAATGCTTAAATATACCTCACAAGAATTATTAATGAATTAAACAGGCAAAACTCTCTTCATGTGATGTTTATTGGCTTAAAATTATTAATGAAGAAGATTATATAATGGGTTTTATTATTGATTTGCTTGAATTATATATTTTAAAATTATTATTGTTATAAATATGATACTAATAAAGTTCTCAATAGAATGCTAGGATGACGATAGTACATATAACTATTTAACTTATTAGTAAGACTGAACATAAGTGTAATATTTGGTATTATATTTTGTATTGGAGATAAGCATTATGTAGAGAACTTTTATTATTAAAAGTATTCTTTGATATTTGTTAATAGTTTATTTTGTTTATATAATTGTTTATCAATAATAAATTAATTATTTTAAATACATTTGTTTATTATTAATTGAAGTCATTATCATCTACATATTTTAATACAATTTAGTCATTTACACATTATTTAAATAAGCTAGTATTCTTTGTTTAATTTATTTGCACTATTCTTGCTTCCTTTTATAACTGAATACATAATTCTTAAGGCCAAGATACAACAAAATCCCCCTGATATCTTAATCATATCAATAATAGATATAATTTTGATTTTAAGATTATAATTACTGTAATAATGATTGATTAATTTTAATTAAGGACCTTGAGAGAATACTGATTTAATAATACATTTAATATGGGAATGAGAGTTAAATTGCTAGCCTTATATGAATAAACATACTTGTTTGTAGTAGAATAATTCTTTACTTGTTTCACAGTATGATACAGTCTGTATGCAAAAGAATATACTAAAATTATATTATTAGTGTACTGTAGTATTCTAAGATATTTGTTAGTAATACAATCATATACAGTATCAGATTGTATAATAATTATTATTATTATTTATCATATAGATAAATAGGTATATTTTCATGTTAGTTTTTATTTCTATAAAGTTTACATTTGAAAACAAATACATTTCCACATAAGCACTTTTCTCAACCGAACTCCTCTTGCTCTTCCCAGATGTGATCAGATCGGTTGGTTACAATATATATAAATTATAAACCTCTGAAAGCAATTAGATTAGTCTAAAAATAGCACTAATTTTATAATTGATCATGGAAATGTTTTCTGCTTGTGTACATGTTTAATTTAATTAAGCAAAAGTCTCTTTTCACCATATGTCACATTCACTATGTTAGAGGATGCTTTGAAAAATAAGAAATATTCTTTCTTTATTATTTCTAAAGAATGAGATGCATATCTTCACACTTTCCTCTTGATGGAGTAAATATAAATTGTGTAGGATCCAAAGTAAAATAGTATAAAACCATGTAAAGATAATGTAATTTATTATATTAATATTTTTATCTTCTCTGTTAAAAAAGTATTAACATGACTATATGATAAAAAAATTAATAAGTTCATTACTACTAAACATTATATATGTTTAAATAGATTAGGGGGGGGGTATTTCCATGTAAATTAACTTCAAATGTGTTTTAGTAGTAATATTACTAGAGAAACCATCAATCATGACTTAAAAGTCCCCAATAGCTTTTTATTACAGGTTTACAATAGAATGGTTTCTCTAGCAACATCACTGTTAAAACACATTAGAAAATATGAGTTAAAAACTGATTAACATTATTGTGAAAGATAAAAAAATTTCAAAAAAAAAAAAAGTCAACAAACAAAAATGCTACAATGCCCACTATTGGCTAGCACAGATCATGCAACCCAAAATATTTCAGACTTTTCTGAAAACCTAAATTACAAAACTGTTTCAAGTAAGAAAGTGAAAAGAGTGATTTTTTTTTATTAATTTTTCTTTTTGATTATAAAAGATTATATTTAATTTTCACAGGATCTTTCTTTCAATTTATCTTGTATAATTTCACTATCTGAAAATATCTTTTTTATGTTTTATAATTTCCTCAATAAATAATCATTTTTAATGATTAATTGATGCTAATTTTATACTTCCAGCTTATCCTTTTTGTTTTTTCACAAATCCATATCTCAAAAGCTGTCAATGTAGGATGATAATTAAAGTTCATTGAATAAACCACTTTTGTAAATTTATTTTTTATGTGCATGAAATAATATTTTCCCTTTATTAAAAATCTATTTGGTTATTGCAATTTATCTTTGCTTTTCCATTTTCAATTAGTTAATCTATTTTCAAAATATTTATCATCTCTAATATACTTTATACCTTATTGCTCAATTATTATTTTTCATCTTCTATCACTTTTACTTATAATCATTATTGTAGACTTAGGTATATATTTATTTCCATATTATATATAATCAGAATATCTTTAAGCATTATCTTATGACTAGCAATATTGATGTAGTAAATTACTTATATCCAATACCAAGCACATTCTTAACAAAATAATAAATACTAAATAAATCTGGAGATAGATAATAACTCTTTACATCTTTCTCTCTTTTTTTTTTAAGAATTACTGTTTAATCCCCCCCCCCATTCATAAATTTTTTTCGTAGTCATCTCTCTTTGCCCAATCTGTATCATTTCATTATTACTGAAACATATTGAACTCCATTTGTTTTTCTATATCTTATAACAATAAATTGAATCATTCTAGTTGCATTTCTTTTCTCTCTTTTCTGAATAGAAACTGCTTTCCAGGTAGGAATGCATTGAATCTCTTACAAATACATCTAATTCAACATTTCTAGTAATGGCTACATACACAAAATGATATTAAACTTCACACATAATTGCATTTAACTTTTTTCTAAAGTAGTTTTAACTCTTGAAAGAAATTTTCATAGCCACTTTTTTTCATCATAAACAATACTACAAATAATCAATTCTTTCAATCCTTTTTTTCTAATGGTTCTCAGTAATTAAAACGAATTTGAGTAATTCTTTGCATTTTGCCAGTTTTCATTTCAGCAGTAGTTTGGATAATCTTATTTACATACTTTTCTCAATTCATAATTTGCGTTAATTGTTGCTTTATTTCTACAATACTATTTTTTTAATTTTCATTTTTTTGTAATTTTTTTGTCACTCCATTTTTTTTAAAATCAAATTTATTTAGCTCATATAATTCAGTTTGCTATTAAATTTCTTATTCAAACTTCTATCTACCCAGAAGTTTTTCTTCTTATGCTTTTCTATATCGTCTTATTATTTCCTTACTAATCCAAGCCTTTTTTTTTTTTGGTATTTTAATCTTTTTTTACAACCAGTAATGTTTAGCAGTCATTTATCACACACACCCCAATATTTACCATTTTTCATTTGAATTTAAATTATTATCTAGCCCACTGTTATTTACACTTATTTTATATATGTATATTAATGTTTTTTAATTTATTAATGACTCTTTCTTTCCTGGCTCAGAACCTTTTATAGTCTTAAAATTTAGCTACATACTATGGCAGTTCCAAGTCAATCATACTTTTGTAGTATTATTCATAAATCTATTCTAAAGTGATATAAACTTTGATACATTTTATTGTTTGATTACTTTTTAAATCGCTTTTTTGAATTATAATTTTTTATTTCTGCACATTTAAAGCCTTGATGGAAAATAGTTAATGATTTTCTATTAATCCCTAATTTTTCTTTTACTAATATAGATATTGAAATGAGTAAACAGTTTAAACTTCAAGGCTAATTGTTCTAAAGTGCAAAATATAAAATGCGCTAACACGCACAATGTGCACACAAAGCTGAAGACAAAGAAATGTATATATATATATTTATTTTAATACATATATTTAATTAAGAGGCTAAGCACTTTCAAGGGTCAGAGCCCTCATATTCATAGCCATTTTGTAAATAGATAAGAAATTGATTAGGAGCGATGTAAATTTATGCAAATGCAATAGTTATGTATCCCATTTCCTGGATATTTTGTAGCAAGAGTCTTTTATATTTATGGCATCGCTATCTCTAGTGATAAAGTAAGCCTCTTTTATCTTCCTTTTGAGATCATGTCGCTCTCTGCAAACCACCACTGGATCTCTAGGTTGGCAATCGTGACCGGCTGATGTGTGGTGCTGTACAAAAACTGAACTATAAGAGGTGTCAACCAGTGCTTTATTATAGGAGTATGTGTGTTGGGATAGCCTAGGGGACAGAGAGGCCCTGGTCTCACCATAATATGATTTACAATATTTTTCAGGGCAGGCAATATTATAAAGTGATACTGTAATCCAACATGTCCTCATATCAAACTTGAATTTAAAAAAAGGTGATTTCGCATAAGGTTAATATGGTCATAAGTTTTAGTCTTATACTACTGATTCATCATATGTGAATGCAAAATTCTCCGCTCCAATATCAATAGAGTTACTAGGCAATACAGATAATATTTGATCATCACAGTGATAGTTTGTTATTAACTTGGTTATCTTAATATAATTTCTCTTAGCATCTCAATTTTAAAACTACCTCATAAATTTTAATGACCCTTACATTATTAAGGTGCTTCAGTCTTAGAATTGTTTTTATAAAATCTTAAAATTATTTTCTGATTATATCAGCAAACTAGGTAAATTCCTAGATATTACCACAAGATGGTGTAAATTTGTTAAATTGTTTTTAAAAAAAACAACAACATTCAAGCCATTCTATAAACATTCGTTTATAACAAATAAACAAGGAAATTTCTAATTTTTCATCATCATTTCGATGACCTAAATGATTTTTTTGTTAATTAAAAGAATGTTTTTAGAGCTATGTTATAAAAGATTATTTTTAAAGAAATATTTTAGATATACATAATTGTTGGCAGTATGCATGCTACTAATAGATTAGATTAGAGTTGTTGCTAATAAGGTTTGATAGAACAGCAACATTTGTAATACAAAAGTAAGTGGATTATTTGAATAAAAATAGCATAGATATGTAATATATACATATAAAATTTTTGGAGAAAGTGTTGAAATTTACAAAATTCTGGAAAAGATCAAATATTCTACACTATCATTTGAAATAGCTTTTTTTGGTCAGAAATAATGATGATTACAAAAGTAGATGGTAGTAAGACTTAATTTAAATATTGAAGCAGGACAGGAGTTTAGTAGTAAGGAGATAATGAGATTAACTAGAAAAAAAGATTAATGAGGAAAAATACTTGAAGTAAATATTTTGTATATGTGAACTGTATATATGTAACTATACATATAGGAATTGAATTAAAACAGGCAAAACTCTCCATACAGTAGTGCCGCTCAGTGCCAACCAGAGTAATCAATGAAATCCCTATCTAATGCCTACTCATCCAATATCCCCAGATTAGGGATTTTATGCACAATCCTTCTGGCATCAATTGATTACTCTGGTTGGCACTGAGTGGCACTACTGTGTGGAAAGTTTTGCCTGTTTTAATAGCAGATATGTGCTAGCATAAGAAATGGTGATCATGTGATCAATTGAATATTGTAATGTGGATATTTTTTGTGAATATATCTTCACATTTTGATTTATTAAAACAGTAAATGTGAGTGAATAACTTCAAGTGATATTATATTTGTTCATTGTTATATTGATTACTTAATAATTTTTAAATATATATTATATCAGATTTCCTTGTAATTCCCTCCTCCATATTTTGCAGATATAAATATCATTTGATGTAATTGATTTTTTATTATTTAACAATATAAATAAAAAGCTGGGTGCATATGGTTATTAAGTTGTAATTAGCTATTAGCCATGTAAATCAGGTTATTTGTTTATTACACTTAACTTTTTTTTTATCTTTATAATTATTTAATCACCTTATTTTTATTTTTTTTATAGATTTACTAGAAGTCATGTGACTGTCCCTGCTTATGAACATGAATTTAGGCATGGGCTTCAGCATATCTGTCCTCGGTAAGTTCATTTTTAAAGTTCATTTTTAATTAAGTATTTTTAGTATCTATATTAATATGGTTTTCTCATATGTTTAATTATACCTTTTGGAATCTAAGAATCTTTTTATCTATTCAGCCATTTGAAGAGTGATTATTAAAATTCTGTCATGCCATTTTTATGCATTTTTTAAATTCAAAAACTGATTAATCATAATCTAATTTATCATTTTAATCTAAATCAAATAGTATTGTTTAATATTTTCATATATGAAATTTCTTAATAAGAAATAGACATTTTGTCATAAGGTATTGTCATTTCTGATACAATTATACTTTAGTAAAAGGATTGTGGAATCTCATCATTGAAGAAGTTAACAAATCTTATTTTGAAGGATGGTAACATTTTTATCTTTTTAATTGATGTGCACTATTCTAATTCGTTCTTTTACAGGGTACTTATATGTATAAAATTTTAAAATAATTCTACAACAGTTTGTTTATCCTTTATTTAATTAAAGTAAATAGTCATTATTACTCAGTTATTTTTCTGGAGTAAAAAACCCATCTCTTTGATAGTGATGATGATTTATCATAATCTAAACATCTCAAATAAAATAAAAGTTTAACAATTTGAATATATATATATAATACTAAATATTTGCTGGTATTGTATTTGGAAACCAAATATTAAACTAATGCCTAAAAAATAAAGTTATATGAGAGATTTCTTTATGTAATCTAAATATTTTTTTATAAAATTATTTAAATGTTTTATAATATATTTAAAATAGTAAAATAAATTTTAAAAATAACAATATTTGGATTATTGTTTTAATTAATTAGTAAACTACCTGTTTTCATAATTTTATATTTTAATTCAGTCTTGTTAAACTTTTTTTTTCTTTTTGTATATTGCTTGTATTGTTCAGATTATTATGAATTAGTGGAGTCCATAATGACTTGTTAGGTATAATAGTTCAATTTAATTGACACACACATACCCCCAGCTGGAAATCTTTCAACAATCTTTAGTTTCTGATCCTGTTATTTCAATTATTAGAATATAGATATTTAATATCTATAACCATCACATTAATTTTTTCATTTTTTTTTTTTTTGTTTGTTTAGAAACTAAGTTTTGCGTTTTGGAAATTAATTTGAAAGTAATATAATGAGTTGTTTTCCGTTTAGTTTTAGAATGATCTATTGTTTTTCCCCCCTACTTACCAAGCACCATTTTATGCTTACAGATTTTTCCCAGTTTTTGTTTAGAGAATCCAACTCAACCTATAAATTAATTACTTGTTTTTTTAAGGGTTTTTTTTTTTTAAAAATAATGTTTCTATATTTTATCACATGTGGAATCAAAAATGATTAAATCTTGTTATTCTGAATTGCAGTATATAAAAATTGTTAAAGATTGCCTTTTTTTTAATCACAAGTTTTATCTCTCAACTCCTAATATATATATTTTTTATAAATTTTTTGACTATTCACCCATTTAAGATAAATATTTGAGAATGCTTGCTGTTGTGACGTGTGTATGGTTTTTTATGGAATTATTTATATACAAGCACGCAGTTATTGTCTTTTACTGTATTTATATTTGTGGGGTTTTTTTTTTTATTTTACAAAGCCAACAGTCCAAGTTTTTTTTTTTTTCCCCGCAAAATTTACTGCAAAAAAGCTGTAGCCTTACTAATAGCTCTGTTTATATTTGTATTGAGTAAAGAAAGAATTAAAAAAAAACTATTGTTTAAAAATTTGCCAAATTTTTTTGAGAATATAGTTGCAATGGTGACTTCAATCTAGTTTAGATGCCAAAAGTATTCATGAAGTTAAATCAACAGTACTTTTTGATACTGCAGTTAGACTCCAATGACCAGTTTCTGGTAATTGATTTCACTATTAATGTTATCCAGTGGTTTTATTTTAGCTTTCAGAATGAAAAGAAAGATATCTAATTAAACATAAATCATGTGATGCTTGGTATTACTGCTTGGAGAAATAGAAGATCCAAATGTCAGAAGATAAGCATTGATCAGAGTTGTAGTGTTATTTAAGTTCATGATTTATCTAGTTTTATCAGAAAATTAATGATTCATCACCAATATAATTTTATTAAAAAAAAGACATATGGCTTTATTTCTCGGAAATTCATAAAAAGTTTTGAATACCAGAACTGTAAGTACCAGAATTGATCCTATGATCTCCTGATCCCAAGTCGGGCACTAAATCGATTGTACCAAACCACACAGAGTATATAATTCTATGATTTTAGGATATATTTTTGAATACAGTTTGAGTATTGATATATTTAATGTGATAGAAAAGATTAGGACATATTTGTTTATTTAGAATATACATTTTCCTTTTTTGAACAGCTAAATACTCACAAATAGTATATAATAATCTGGAGAGATTCTAGCCAATAGATAGTAGATTCTTTAGTGGATTTATATCCTGCCATTATTTAATAGATAAGACAATCATTAAGTATACATTACATGGTCTGTTTGGTCACAATCATTTAAATCAGAAGCTGTTAAATTACACTTTTGAAGCAGATAAACACGGGAAGATCATATTTATCTGGCTTTAGTATTGATTTGGGAAATATATATGAATAGCCTTGCAAGAATCTGATTTTTTTTTTTTTTTTTAATGCCACAATTATTGAATTTTTTGAAGAGTTTCCCGGATGAACAGCCAGAAAGAAGATTTTGATTTAAAGCAATTCTTTAGTGATGGTATTATGTATTGACTTAATGGTAAATTTAATTTTAAAAGCTTTTCATATATTTTCTATAAAACAACCTGTCTTTAGATATTTAATGAAATAATATATGAATGAATAGAAAGCCACTACCAAGGAGTGGATTTGAATGTGCTAGTAATAATATTTGATTGAGTATTCAGAAATTTAGTATGAACATATATTTTTTTCGAAACAGGGTCACATTTTTTAATAATAAACTATACTATTATTAAGGATAATATTCTTTGAGTATTCACTTGAAGGTTATTTTTAAGGATTATATTTGATGTAAAAATAATAAATGAAGAAGATAAGTTAGGCTACAATCTTAAGATTTTTCCTAAATAATATGGATAGAGCTGTGTTTCTATTTATTGTTGCAGAAAGTTAGATTATTTATTATTAGATGAAAGAGTGAGCATATTGTCTTTTTTTTTAATGAGGGCAATAATTCCAGCATTTGAAACAGACTTCCAAATTGTGATGGTATTAATGCAACCTGAATTTTAATGATTATATATGTGTTCAAGTGTATCAGTGTTATGAGATAGTGTGGAGAATGGTGTGTCATGTGAAAGTCTGTGTTCACATATCCTATATATTACATATATAGACACAGGTATATAATAAGCCTGTGTGTTTCAGTGATTATATTAATAGTAAAAATAAATAAAATAATAAATCTTAATGATAAATTTCTAATTAATTAAAACAATTTAAGGAGTAAAAAGTATTAGTCCCAATCTGAAATAAATAATTATAGAGGATCTGGAAAGATAAAGATGTAAATTTTTTAAAAAAAAACTCATTTATATAACTTTTTTTTAATAATGTAAGAGGAAAATAAAATCAGTTTAAAATGGCAATGTAATTAATAGTATTTGTGGTGTTTTTTGTTCAAATACCTCTTTTGCATGAGAAGATGTCTATAAGATGATTGATTATTAATAAGAATTGGTATTTGAATGGTGAAATTATCACTATAAAGTGTGGAGGAGAAATAGCATGTAGTCACTAATGGAGAATGTTTGTAGAAATATAATAGAAAACTGTTATTTTTATTTTGGTTTAAGAATGATAATAATGGCAAGTGAAATTTTGGAATTAATTGTTAAAATTCTTTTGATATCTGAAGGATTTTCAAAATTTGAAAGTGACATTTTAGAAACTGTTTTTCAATCTTTGTTCCTTATAAAATATGATTATCTGCTGTGAAATTGGCTAAAGGTTGTTGGCAATCATAGTTATTTCTTTTTTGAGAGGGACGGGTTTTTATTAAAAAAATAATAATTTAGTGATACATTATAATGTTTTGGGTTTTTTTTTTTTTAGTAAAAAACTTAAAACTTTTTGCAATTCATTATCTCAGCACTTAATATATAATCCATCTATCGGCAAATAAAGATATTGTTTGACTATTATAAACATTCAAGGCGCATATGATATAGGTTAAAGCCTGTCTCCAAAGTATTTACATATACTTCCTGTGTGCTTAATAAATAATCACAACTTTACAGTAGTTTATATATTTCCAGTATAAAGTTTGCAGACAGCTGTTGCAGATTCGCCTCCCGGCCGATGCTGTGACATATGGGGGGGGGGGGAGATCGTAATATTAACTCATTGTAAATTGCAAGATTTTGTGAAGGTTAATTTGTAAAGGAAATAGTAGACTTTAATAGAGAAGAGAATAACAGCTTCATGCTCCCAAATCAAGATGCTTTAGATTGGCCTATATAAGTGAAAAGTTAGGTTAAAGATAAGATGTTGCTCTTATCTTTATAAAAGTTATTATCTTGTGTTGAAATTTGAGATGTCCCTCTATTGGGAAATAAAGGTATTGTTTGACTATTATAAACATTAAAGGCACATATGATATAGATTAAAGCCTGTCTCTAAAGTATTTAAATAATAATTTATAATTTGTACATGAAGGAGCTTATCTTATGGTTATCATTTCAATCAAAATTGTGAGAATGTTCCAGATAACTTAGAAAAATGAAAAGAATTTATGTTATTAGATTCCAAATATCAGAATATATATATAACAAAAATAGATATCTGGTGATGAAAAGTTGTAGAATTTTTTTAATAATTTGTAAAATATAGAGTTCCTTTTAAAAAAGTGAAGCATGCAGACATTTATTACTATTTGAAATAACAAGCAATTTCAAATAGTATGATTAAGACCATGTGATTGCAAATATACGAGACCTAGTAAAGCCTGTGATAGCTTTATCAAATTTGAGAATAATATTTATTTTTATAAAGCGCAAACAGTATTGAAATTAAATTGATAGACTGCAAATCCTCTCGTGCTCATTACTATAACAGCCAATCAGATCTTAAATACAAGACAGAGAATTTAACAAGAATAGGGTGGTCCACCCTATTCTTTACTAGAAAGACAAGTAAAGAATAGGGTGGACCGCCCTATTCTTGTTAAATTCTCTGTCTTGTATTTACGGTCTGATTGGCTGTTATAGTAATGAGCGCGAAGGTTTTGCAGTCTCTCAATTTAATTTCAAATTTGAGAACTAAAAATTGTTATTGGGAATTTAATCTAATTAATGTAAGAGAATTGGTTATAAAAACAATAAAAACTAATTATTTTAGAAAATCTTATGAAAGTTGTATTTTCAGTTGTGAACAGTTCACAAATATCAAGAATAATTGTTGCATAACAATAATTTTAATGTAATCATAAATTTTGCACATCAGTTGATTCAAAACATTTTTGTTTTCTACACTAAAAGTTTACCTGTATAGCTATAGAATTAGAATATACAATTTGTGAATTATTTATGAAAGTTTTTGTTTTCAAACTTGATAAATATTATTTGATTTATTATAAACTGAAAATAATTTTATGATGAAAAGATTTAAAAAAATTAAAACAGTTTTTTTTTTTTTTTTTTTTTAAGAACAAAGTATAATAATTGTATTAAACTATTATTTTTATAACCTGAGGAAAAAATTGCATAGAGATAATTAAAAAATTTTATAAATAACAGAATTTATTATTTTTGTTCAAATTAAGATTTTCTCACTTAACATTTTTTTTTTTTTAAAATTTAATCTTGAATCAATTTAACATTAATATAATTTTAAAATAAATTTAAAAAACTAAATTCAATACAGAAACAAATTTGTAGAGTATCTTAGCCTATGGTTTGTTTGGTTTTGTGTGTGTGTGTGTGTGTGTCTTTCTTAATTTGAACTTTGTGATATTATTTTTTCAAGATAAAAGCAACTAAAGGTAATAAAGAGAAATGTTTTAATCACTTTTTTTTTAAAATTTTTTATTGATTATATATGTAAATGATTGCAACATTTTAGCTATAGTTATATATTTATGAAAATGTTATTTAAAAACTAGTAGAAATCGTACTGCTCAGAAATGTAAAAAAAAATAGACTTTTAATGACTAAATTTTATTTTAAAACCAAGTGGATATTATTGGAAGGAAATAAAGGGAAAACAGAGTAATCGGTAAATTTTTATTTATTGCATTATCAGACCAAGTTATCTCTCCAAGTTCCATGCATCTTTTCCCATCTCTATCCTCTCTTCTCCATATCACCCCAGCATACTTTCTTATTTCATCCATCCATCTCATGATATTTTTTTAGGTCTTTCACAATCTCTTGGAATCCCGTTTAAGATTTCAACCATCCATCTATTATTATCTCTTCTTGCAATATGTTCAGCCTAATTCTACTTCAGTCAATGCTATAGATTGTAAAATATTAATAGAATATATTGAATGTATTGTAAATGTATATTTTCTAGATATTAAAATTATTAATTACTGTTATTTAATATTTAAATCGTCAACAGCTTACATTGCTTTAAAGATCTAGGAAGTAATAAAAATATTAACTGGCCTTTTTGCATACAGAAAAGGGACTTGGGGAGGGGGGGTTTTCGAACCAGTGCTGTTTGACATGTATATGTATTTTATATTCTTAATATGTCTTATCTAATAAAATCATGATTATTAATTAAAAAATATATTGAAAAATGAATATAAGAGTTTTAAATCAAATCTAGTATTTTAAATGTTTGTATTTTTATATTCATTATAAAGTAATAAGTCTATTGTATCATCAAAATGTATTTTTAAACTCCTGACAACTTTTGCATTGGCATGTTTATAAAAGTAAAAAAAAAAAATCGTTTAAAAGTGTGATAAATAATATACATTATCTTTTTTTTTTCTTTTGTCTAAATAAAATATGTTACAAATCTTGATATAATAAAGACTAAATTAAAAAAATGACAAGTTAAAATACAAGTTACTGGATCAAATTTAAACAAAAGTTAATTGTTCACACACATAAAAAAAAAAACTGAGTAAAAAAAATATATATTTATATACATATAAAACCTATAAAATTTGTATATTTTTACAAAGGAAAAGACACTGAATTGTTATTGTTAGGTTTTTGTTTTTTTTTAATATATATATACATTTTTAATGGCTGCAGAAATGAGTTTGGTGTTAACACATATCAGCCAATATGATGAGTTTCTTGGCTTTTTCTTGATAGTTGTTAACTGAAATAACAGTTGGGTTTTTTAAAAGGCAGAATGAATGTGTATGATTTTTATATATATAAGAGAGAGAGAGAGGAGTGGGGTATTTATAATTATGATAGATAAAACTAAATTATGACTTTTATTATCAGGAAAGTATGTAGTCACTAGCTAAAACATCAATGGTGACTGAAGGTAGAGAGTGCTTAGAATGCCCTAATTGCTGACCCAGGTTGCCATTCAATGTTAATCTTTTATTTAGATATCTATAACTGTAAATCACTTTCAATTGAAGGAAAATTGCATAAATAAATATACGATATATATATATATTTCTAAAGTATACCATTTTAAAAAATTTCAATGTATTAAAATAATATTGTTTTGTGAAATAATGAGTCAAAACATAGAATTTTTTTATAATTTAAGGATTTTTCTCCATTCTAATTTTTATGTGAATATTTTTTATATATTTTGTATTATATATTTCAGAAAAATTGTCTTGATGAAAATTAAATAATCAAATATTGGTTATGTGGGAATAGTATGTAGACACATTGTTTATATTAACCTTCAAGTGGTTGTTTCAGATCACATATATGGATCTTTTTCGTAATTTTTATATTTTTCTTATTTTTTTTTCAGTTGTATTTTTTAATAATTAAAAAAAAAAAAAAACATTGTCCATCACCCAGTTTTTGTAAATTCAAATAATAAAATTAATTTTAAAAATAAAATATGAACTTTACAAATAAAAAAATAGCAATAAAATTATTAACACAAAAGAATCTCATTTCAGCTTTCATTCTAAAAAACTGTATTTAATTAAAAAATTATTTTTAATGAAACCTTTGCTTTAGTTACATTTCATTAACAACATAAATGCAAATAATGACCATTTTTGATTAGATATCTCATATATTTTCAGCAAGTTACCTTTCTCCTAAAAATCAAATACATTTAAAACTATATGTTTAACATCATAAATTTATTAAGAAATAAATATTTATCAATTTAATACAAAAGAAGAGGGGTAGGGGACTTGTAAACAAATAGTAGTAAGGAAACAAAATCATATATCATGTGACTTAATTAGCTTGTATTTGCCAATGTAATATAACGAGCGAGCTAATGGGTATAAACAAGCTTTTCGATAAATGCCACAAGAGAAAGCATTTAAAATCTCTATTTAGAATTATCCCTATCCTCAAACCAGTTTCGAACTAATGTCTCTCATCAATGAGGCGCTATGACATTCAGATACTAGATCTAAAATACAAACTAGGTCCCAGAATTTATCAAATACGTAACTATTAAGTAAAAAATTTGAAATTTTCAGACCTCTATATGACTTCAAATTCAGGTAGTGCTTCACTGATGAGAGCCATTATCTTGAAACCGTTTTAGGAATAGGGATAATTCTAGATAGAGATGTTTAGAGCCATTAGCATGCTCGTTATACTATAAATAAAATATACGTATTTTTCTATCAATTTTAATCAAAAATGTTGCACATATGCAGAAATGTATTTTCTTTCAAGGAGAAAATTATCTCTTTCTTGTTACATTGACTACTGTTCACATCTAAACACAGTAATTATAACTATAGTTCTAATTGTTAAATGTTTTTCAGCCATAATACTCATTAAAAATTAAAAAATTTATTGAAAACCCTTTACCACAAGTAATGTAAAAATGTTTTAGCCATTAAAGCTTCATATTGCAATGCTAACAGGAAGTTACTGCGGTAATACAACTAAAGGTTAAATTTATTCAGGTTTTAGTTCAATTTAAAAAAAAAATCTTAATTTAAAGAAACATAAATAATATCAAATAAAAGGATTAATCCAATTAGTTAATCTTGTGAAAATGCCTTGTTATATTAAACATTGTTAATCAAATTGTAGTAGCTAGTGAAAAATTTTGCAATTTGTATGTTTTTGTTTTTTAAATGTCTTCAACGTGGTTTTAATTACTATTTTTACTTCCATTGTAATTATAAAACATGGAAGTATGGAGAACTAAAACTTTTCGTTAATGGTCAAATAAAATTACACAGAGACTCAACTCTCCATACATTAGTGCCACAAGTGCAAGCCAGAGTAATCAATGAATGCAAGAAGGTTTTTGCATTAAATCCATTTATCTAGTGCCTACTCATCCAACATCTCCAGACTAGTTTCCAGATTGTAGCTTTCATCAGTGAGGGGCCTTGAATCTGAGAGCACTGCACCTAGATCTTAGGGTCTAATGCAATTTTCCACCATCCTTTTACCTTATTAGCTAACTATAAAGCTTTGAGTCCAAAATGAAAACACAATAATGTTTTCAATTCAAACTCATTAGCTTGTATAGTTTGTATAGATCTGAATTCAGTTCAGGATCCATACTTTTTGGTATCTTTGGTTTTTTAATAACCAGTGTCACCGTAATCCTATTAGGCAGGATTAGTTTTAAACCACTAAATATCACATCATCACCATTTCTTATGCTTACACAAGCTGTTTACACCAAGGCTAAACTCTCCATACAGTAGCACCACCAGTTCAAGCCAGAATAATCAATGGATGTGCTGATGGTGCTACTGTATGGAGAGTTTATCCTCTACGTAAACAGCTTGTGTAAGCATAAGAAATGGTGATCATATCATGTTTAATGGTCAAATAAAATTGTAGGTGATCTATATTATTATGTTAATTGGTTTCAAAAAATATAGCAAATATTGAATTCATAAATAATAGAGATCAAATTTGCATAGGAATAGTGCTGATATAGTTTATTGGAATTAGACTTTCAGTATTTACTTTTATCTTCATAATTTTTATGTACATAAACATATAAAAATCTACAATTTCAGTTAATTTCTTGGAAAGTGCCAACCAAATATTTGCATTTTAATGTTTCATTCGGCATTTTTCAATTTTATGTTATTATAAAATTAAAATAATTAAAAATAGAAAAAAAAATTTCAGTATAAAAATACCTGATTATATGACAAGAAGGGAAATTGGTGGATTGGTTTTGTTACTTATAACTAGGATTTTTTTTTTTAATTATTTATTAACCAAGGAATAACAAATTTGTTGGGTGGTTATTTAAGGTAATAGATATATATATATTGTGCCAGGCATTATCAAATGGCCTTGAACAAAGTATGGATTAAGCACAACAAATATATAAATGTGCTATATTGATAATGGAGTGGTCTGAGCATTAAAATACCCACACACACCAATTTAAATAATATGAAATTGACATGGAAAATATTGTAAAATAAGCTCATGTATTTTTTTTATTTTTCTATTTTGTATATTTTTTATATCACTTTATGTATTGGGCTTTTCTCTGAAAAATTCAAATAGAGAAAGGCAAACTTATTAAACAAGTGAATCAAATATTGGAACATAGTAGTAAAATAAATAATTAAAGCAATTGTTCCAACATACTTGTACATTTTTCATTTTGTTAATTACTGCCTCTAAAAACTAATTTTATTCTATAAACAAAGAATGTTAATTGCTTTTGCAAAAATCTGACCAAAAGCAAAATGTTTGATAAGGCTATAATTAAAATGTTATTTTTTTTTTTTTTAAATAGAAATTCTTTTGAAATGAATAGCTGTAATCAAGTGGTCTGAGCATTCAAGATGGATGTCAAACTTAAAATGTAGAATTTAATCGGAAAAATATAAAGGAATGTTTGCAATCTAAGTGATAAGCTAGATTAAAAGGATTGGCTGATTCATTCTTCTCAGAGGGATATCTGAATTGGTTCTTATTAGTGGGATGGATAGTGCTGTGGGATTCAGTCTTTCGTTGGCAGCCATTCTGGGCAAGTCATTCTTTTCGTTGCTCCAGAATTCTCCAAGCGATCAGCTACTTAGAGAGTCATTTATGAATAGTACTATTAGTGACATTCGTTAGAACAAATCCTTTATACAGTTCTTTTAAGAACTCTTGTCTTTGTGGATTCGAATAACTATTGGAGACAGCCTAGGAAAATTTATTAAATAATCCTCGTTACTATTTAGATATATAAAAAAAAAAAGAGGATATGAAGCAATATACTAGAGATTCCGGCAAAATGACCATGGGGTAGACAACTAACCAGTGCACCGCCCTTTCTCTGTCTTAAGCCGCCCAGATGTGACCACACCAATTCCAACCGCCCAAGAGGATGACCAGTGCCGCCTTACTAAATGGAAGAAATCGTCACCACACAGCCAGTTAACTTGAAGTTCACTCAGCCCAGAGGAGAAGAATGAAGACGCAGATATAAGTTTATTTTAAGATATTTATTAACATTGAAATAATTAACTTTTCTATTTCCGATTAGATATATTTTTTTTTTGTTATTATTATTTATCATTTAAAAATGAGAGAGTCTCTCGCATATGTATAAATTGACGGTTATTGCGGTCATAAATGGTAAAGCTTTTACTTAAATCCTTTGAGTGAATGTTTCTATTTCAAATTAGTATTTTCAACAAAGATTGCAATGAGATTTTTTTTTGTTGTTGTTGTTGCTATTCGTTTTGCTGTTGTTGTTATTCCTGAAATTCGTCAAATATAAATATGCATGTATATATATATGTATGTGTACATACGCTTATTATATTCGGTAAATATGATATCTCATGCTGAATATCAAAAAAAATGTATTTAACCGTATATCCTTTTTAAGTTATTTTTTTTGTGACTGCTACACCTCACGATGAGTGTAAGAAGGGATTGATTTATTATAGATTCCCTATAAGCAAGTACTCTAATAACTTTATATTTAAAATAATAGTAGGTGTATAATTGGGCTGCACGTATATACATGTATAGAAATTTATCTTTGGCAAAACGGAAATAGATACAGTACCTTATGGTGAGTACAATATGGTATCTGAGCCAATGCAACATATTGACTTGTTGAAAATATGAAATTAGTGATATATTCCATTGTGCAAATATGCATAGTTTTTATTATTATATTTCCTATCAATAAAAAGGTTTTAAAGTTATCAGTAAAAGTGTATGCCTGTATGACCAAAAATCTCATATCTGTATATCAAATCACACAACTTAAAATTTATTTCTATTGGGTAAAAAGAGCTCAGACCACTTCCATTACTTATAAACATTGTCAATAGTTTTAGGGAATTATTATTGTTCTTATTTAAAATTGGATTTTATCTATTTAAACGCTTTGAAAATCTATATATATTGGGATAATTAATTATTTAGTATTTTGTTATTATATCATCATTTATATGAAACGGTAATGGGTATTTGGGACTAAATAAATATTTAATCACATTATTAAACTTGTTTCGTTTTTATAGTATTAGTTATATCGATAAAATGTGTTCTTTCCTTATCAACCACATACCTGTAATAATCATTTAACTTACCCATTTGAAGACCCTAGATGTAGAGTGACTTGAGCTAGCCACACGGGATATCGCTCTACCGGGGTGTTAAATCTTATTCTTATGCTCCGCTGAACATATGGTATTGCACACCCTTCTAAGAGGGTGAAAAATTCATTTTTTGATTCTTTTCTAGAAGTGGCGCGCAAAGGTCTATTTTGTAAATAGATTTTTCAAAGGTGTGTACTTGCCATTGTTCTAAATATTCGGGCATTAAAATAAGAGATCAACTAAAGGGTGTTTTAACTGGAAGATTCCTGTCAACCCACTCTTTCTATCAGTTTAGCCGGAAGTACTGATATATATGAGTATAGAAATCGGCTAAATTGATATCCATTTCTTTACCTGTTAGATCTTGGTCATTTCATGCTCAGTGCAAGATTAGGAAAAGAATTCCGCAGGGAGTATGGTCCGGTACAATATATATGTATATTTTTAATAGCTGTGAATCAATTCTGAAACTTTAGCTTCTTTTTCAAATGCTGCAGTTTCCTCACCCTCCCACATTATTTATGTGATAGAGATTGATCTTGTGGGTGTGTCTCTCTTTCACTCTCTTTTCTATTATTATTGTTATTGTTATTATCTTTTTATCAACCATTCTCTTGTAGCTGCAAAGTTGTAGACCAAAGAAGTGTTTAATGACTAAAAGTAGAGTTATTAAGAATTGTCATGTTTTATTAGGTTACTATTTGATAAAGTTAGACGGAAATACAAATTTTGAAAGCACAATGGAATGGAAATTATTATAAATAAGAAATTGAAGAGCAGAATTGTGAAAATCAATGCTATATTAGACACAGTAGATCAGACCTTTCCAATTAGAAAATAACCAAATATTGATAATTTAAATTTATAAACCAGTCAATTCCCTTTTTAATAAGAAAGTGGTTTATTTTTATATAGAATTTCAGAATGATATTAAACAAATTGAACAATATTTTTAAATTGTACTGAAGATTGTAATAGCCAGTATTAGCAAATGTTTGAAAGATGTTATTATAATAGATAAATTTAGATAAGGAAGCAGAAATAAAAGGTTCACAAACTTGGAATTTTCAAAGAAAGGCAAAGTATACATTGTATTGTTATTGTTCTTGGGTTTAAAAAAAATCCAAGTAAGAAATGATCATAGAAGCATCCAAGTGAAGTCATAATACAATAGGATTATATTTTAATTAACAAAGTACTATTTTAATACAGTAGTATGTTTGCTAGATCCAACAAAGAAGTCATCATTAATTAATGAGGTATAATATATGTGCTATTGCTAGCAAGAACTGTTAAATAACATAGTATTGACAAATGTTATTTCTAAATCTTATAAATAGCTCAGTGAATTTAAACTAGAATCTTTCTAATTGTTTAAAATGTTAGAAGACGTTGAAAATGGATTCTGAGTAGAGTGGTATTAATATGAAAGTAACATATTAAAAAGAGCTGTACATATAACAGGTAGAGAAAAAAAACGTACAAAAAAAATTGAGTGTAGAAGAACTAAAATGTGTAATTCTATCAGATAGTAAGGAAAATTATTAATAATGATATGGAAAGAAATAAAACTTCAAAGATATAAAGCACCATGTTGATAAGTTATTTCAGCATGATGAGTGATTTCATGAAGTCTGTGGGATAATTCAACATAAAAATTATTTAATCATAAAGAACAAGAAAATAAAGTTGCTTTCACTAAAGAACAAGTCAGATAATTAAATATAAAAAAATAAAAAATGGAAGTTTTTGTAAATCATAGAATCATTTTAAACATTTTTAAAGAATCGTGGAAGAAGCAAATCAAATGTCTAAATAATGAAGATATTTAATAACAGATGATTGGAAAAATACAATAGTGATATTGATATTTAAGAAATTAAAGCTCCAAACATTCTTCTTCCAAAGGTATATATATTTATTAAGATCATTACAATTTATATATTGAGATATTTGACATTATATCAAATAAAAGGACCAGCTGGATTTAAAATTAGTTACCGCATATCTAAGTTTTAATGGATATTATAGAAAGGACAATAAATGTGATGTGAGTTACCATTTTGTATTGGATGATGAGTATTTATTTTGTTACTGAAGTTGTAGGGTGTCATGACGTAGATCCAGAATCTTAGCAATTTATTTATTGGAATACAACAGCAGATATTACACTATATAATGGCAGCAGTTTTGTGGGAAATATTTTGTGTATTAAATAGAGAAATGGAAATAAAAATAAAGATTATTTAAGAGATTTTGAACTTATTGTTTAAGTGATTATTTCATAAGTAATGTTTGAGGGTGCAGAATTGTTATAAGAACTATAAGATGAAAACAAAATGCCTGATAAAAATATTTAAAACCTTGACATCATTTTGAAAAAGGAAAAAATAAACATTGATAGTAATGACTTAGTAGGCATTAACTGATGTAAATACCTGATGAAGTTCTTAATATAGATGAAACAATAATTTACATGAAAATAAATTTTAATAAAAGAATTCTGAAACTTGAACATTTAATAGAAGAGCAATGCAGACTTCAGCAGACCACCCAGCAAGTAGGAATTGAATAAATATAATAGAGATTAAAAATCTAAAAAGGAAAGTAGGCTGGATACTTTCTAGGGGTGGGGGGAAACAATTAATGGTCAACCGAAGTCTTAAATTCGGTGCCAAGAAATTTTTAAGAGACCTAGAAATTACCATGAAGCAAAAAAGAGAAGATATATATATTCGAAGTAATGAAATAAACTCGGGGAATACGTTATATTGCAGTGAATTAATAATGTTGTTGATATATTTACTATTATATGATTGATTACTAGTTGAATAATAATACCCCCCCCCCTTCCGGGTTTGAAACTTTTCGCACTTTGTACATGTGTATATTTTTAAAACTAGATGTGCTTTCTTTGTCAGAAATGCCACAAATATTTGATAATTTTATATTAAATCCAGAAATAAATTATTTTTATTTTTCTATTTTAGAAAAGTGAATCTTGATAAAACTTTAAATATTTATCTTTGGAAGCAGAAGTGCTGCCATCTAGTTCTTTTTCTTTTTTTAATTACAAACTAACTTTTTTTTTTTTTTTTGGTAAATGCCAGTCTGTATTTACAAACACAACTGTAATAAATAACTGGTGTGAGCCAGATTCCATTCATAAAAGAATTATGACCACATGCTCACCATGAAGCAAGTAATGTTAACAATTTATCCAAAAAGTAGGAGTGTGGCAATGAAATGCAGTTAAACAGTTTAAAATCTCTAGTTTAAATAAAATATTTGAAAAAACATATTATTGATTAAATAAAATTTAAAATTAAGTTTCTCATACATATAATTTATATATTTAAAAAATATTGCAAAACTTTTAAAATAAGAAATTGATTATTTTATATAAATAAACTAAGTGGGGGGACTGCTAGTTAAGAGAGTTTATTTGACCATAAAATGTAACCTGCTGATGGGGGGGGGGGTCTTTCATTAGATACTTCTATATCTAAGACAGAACACACACATTGACATTTTCATTAGTGGCTTCAAGTTAAAACGGATTAGTGTAATTTAGTCCCTAGCAGTCAGAATAAATTGTAAGAATATCAGTACAGTAGGAAAAACTTTTTGAGATCTTATCTCCTGGACAGTAGCATAATTCAAATTTTATGTCCAGGTTTTAAATTTTAAGTAGATTATTATAAACTTACATTTTACTATCACATAATAATTTTAAAAATCAGTTATGATTGTTAGTTTCAAAATTAGCACCTGGATATAAATTGAATCCCTTGATTTATTAAGGTTCCCAGAAAAAGATTCATCAGTATAACTGATGAATCTTGCAAAAAGAGTAAATTTACTTTTGAAGCATTTGAAGAATAAAAAGTAGAGAAAACAAATCTAATCCATGCGAAGTCTTTGTAAATAAAGAAGAATATTATAGTTTGTATTTTTTGATAACTTGTGTGGCAAATATTTTTTAGTCATAGTCATTTTATCTATATTTGATGATTATTCACATTGTGGAATATAATTTTGCATAATCATGGAAGATTGAATACAGAGTTGTTCATTTATTTTATTTTGAATAATCTCGATTAGAAATTGAGCTAATTAGAAATGATTTTTGTGATTCTCTTTCAAAAATTATAAAATTAGTTTGATATATTAAAAAAAATAATGAATGGTTGTTTAGTCATTTATAAATTTTTTAATGAGTTTTAACATTGCTACAATGTCTATCTTCTCTTTTGTTTATTAATAGGTATATTTTCAAAAAATAATTTATTTTGTATTTTTTGATTGTATACTGTATTATGGCATGAGTAACAATGTTTCTATAATATTTACAACAATTTTTAATAGTATTACAGTAAAGTGTACCATGAGATCTGATTCAATGAAAGCTTCTGCAATGACTAACTAATAGAGTGAACACTTTTTCTCAATTAATTTTATGACTTATATAACAAAAGCACAAAATACCTAATGAACACCAGAATGGCAATCATCCTTACTACTTAAAACTTAGTTATCGATGTAGTTCACTTCCCTCTTTCTATCTTTAGCAGTGTACATATGTTGGTCTAAAAATATTTTGATACCTACATATTATAGTAATTTCCGCCATAAAAAAAAGTTGAAAATAGATTAATGTTGACTTTAAAAAAAAATCAAAAAGTAATGAGAAAAATGTTACATATATTTTTGTATAAAATTATTCTCCTAGGTGTATATACTGTAATAATTTTAGCCATAAAAGAAAAAATCAAAATGAACGTTTTTGTAAAATGGTAAAATTCTCTAGCAATAAAAATTTGTTTTAAGCTATTCTTCTTAAAATGTATGCTGTAATAATTTTAGCCTTGAAACATAAAAATTGAATTGTTGGCATTAAAAAAAATTTTAAAATGAACAAAACAATAAAAAAAAAAAAAGTATAAAAATGAAAAACCAATAAAAATGGCAGACATGTAAAAAACTTAGTTAATTCCCTTTTTTTCTTATTTTTAATTGCAAAAATGTTGCATATATTGGCTTTAAAAGTATTCTGTGTATATTTTAATAATTTTAATTAGGTGCTACATAATTAGAATTTAAAGGCTTGATTACTGTTGATTTTTAAAAAAAAAAACATTTAAAGTGATAATCCAATATAATTGTAGGAAATTAAGAGCTAGACATGTGTTAAATTGGAAAATATCATTGTCTCAAAGATTTTACATAGTATTTCAGCTGTGTGTAAAGTATCACACATTATTATTATGTTTGCAGGATTGTTTGCATTTAGTTTTTTTGTTTTTGCAGTTTGTTTAACTTTAAATTGTACATGTGCAAATCTTAATTTCGATTATGAAACAGAAAAATACCATCAGAAAATTTATCAATACTGAAGTAAAAAATAAAAAAGCATTTTTTAAAGAAAAAGTTGTAAAACATTCAGCCAATTTAAATTTTGAATACAGTGTAATTAAATAAACAATCTATATTACAAAAAAAAATTAAAAATTGCAGTGGATTAATCAAAAGCAAATGCTTTATAATATCAATGTGGCAATCATTGCCACACAAGAATTTATTTCCAGTAAAGTAAGGTTCACTAGATTTAGGAAAAGAATTTGATTGCATAGCATAATAGGATATGGTAGAACCATTGCTGAATGTTTGCGTACAAGAAAGCAAAATTCTGAAATCAATGGTTTGTCATTTTTTATTTGAATATATGTTTCATTTTAAAAAGTAAGGTTTAGTTGTTGTTGCTGTTTTTTTAATAAAACTATACATTATGTAGATCACTTAATTTTATATGTATTTTGACATTATATTTTTGATTTTTCTCATGTAAATGATTATTTTAGATGGTAATTTTGTTCTTGGCCTTGGGACTAGAACAAATTATTCCTAAATATATAGGTTATAATGATTTAGTGACATAACAAATGACATTCTGGAACCAGTTAATTTGTTTTATTAGATTCCTTTGTATTCTTTGTTTTTTTAAAGAAGTCTAACAAAATTTGAATGAAGTTCACAAATTAATGTACAAATGATTATTGGATTAAAATTGGAAAGGAATTATTTATTAATGGTAATCACTTTACATCTTTTTTATTGTTTTGAAGATAATACATGAAAAACAATGTCATACTCTTCTTAACTCTATAAGTAGCATTCTTTTATATGATGGTGGTATTTTGAACTGTTGGTGGGAGTTATTTGATCATCTTTTGTTTATGGTATAAGAATTCAGATGACAGCTTTTAATGATGCCTATTCATTTATTTATATTAGGACAAAAGTATCTAGCTTTAAAAATGTTTAAATGCACTGATATGTTAGCTAAAAAACTTGAAATTGTTTAGAAAGTTGTGCTGGCTGATTGTAATGTAATACAGAGAAAGAAAGCATTATGTAAGCATGAACAATAAATTAACATCAGATGGTATCTTAATCAAATACCCATACTAGATTTTAGTTATTGACCTTCATAAGTGGTAATGTTATAAAGTGGATTCTCTTATTTAATTAATGTGCTGAAGCTCCAAGGCATGGAAACTGAATTCTACAACGAACTTCAAAAAAGAATCAAAAGATTTTCCTTAAGGTTATTGAGATGCTAGAATAGATTAAGAGGGTAGCAGCCAGTGATAAACCACCATTTAGTATTAATGATGATCAAGAATTATTGATTAGTTGTAATATTTTAGTCTTCTTTTAAATAAAGTATTCAATATATATTTTTATTTACATATTTAAAATTTAGAAATATCAATCAATGTTCAGATAATATACATTGTTTTTATCTCATATTGGTATAGTTAAAAGAAGTTATCATTAATGATATTAACTATTTTATATTTATTTTTCTGGTTATTATTATTTATTTATTTACACTTCTAAGCTATCTGTACATTTCTTTTTCTTTTTTTGTCCCTTCCTCCTCACATTTTATATAAGTAGTGGATATTAAACTTGTTGTAAAAAAACTTTTAAGTATTATTTTCTGTTGATCATGTTTTCTATCCCACATATTTAAATTTTATCTTTATTATTAATCTTCATCTTTTTATACTAATATTTTTCTCCTAATAATTAATTGTGATTTTTGTTTTTATTTATGACATTTTATTTTAAAAAATTAAACATTAATTGTTTGTTTTTAAACTTTAAATTAAAATGAAAATCATCCATTTTTTAAAGTCTTTGTTATATTTATTGATGATTTGTTTAATATACCCATAACCTGTGTTCAAATATAGGCCAGGTAAAACTTGAATGATGCTAGTGTTGTCTGAAATTACAGATCTGCAATATAATCTATATCTCTTAAATGTTCAAATAATCAGTAACTGTGATGTGTCTATGCATAGTAAATAGTAACAAATGGTCAAAGTTAATGGTGGCTAATGACAGTATCATTATGCTTCATGGGTATTACTAGTTTGGTTAATAGATTTTTTTTTTTGGAAAACTATTAGACACTTACATTGATTAAAAAAAATGTAAAGAATGATTTATTCAGGAAGATAACATGTTTTCAGTCATCCATTGTCCAATGCTTATGGTTATGACTGCTAATTCCATTTCATATCATTTGCATCAAAAGTCAATGATTGAAATGGTACCTTAGCCTTATCATAAATCATTTGCTTATGAAGCTCATAGTATATTGGTTGTTCAGATGTTTGTTGATCTCTGTAATGATTTATTCAGTTATGACTTTGAGTTTTAGGCTATCATTCATTGCAAAATTTTCTTTCTATCAGATAAGTAATGTTTTCCAATCATACTTTGTTGAACAAATTTCATTCTCATCTTTATTAAATGTGGTCATTGCTCTTGAGACCATCCATTTTAAAACATTAAACATTTATGTTCTAGTTAAATGAATATTAACAACTGAACCCTTTTTAAACATAAACAAGTTCTGATATTTCTTTTCACAAGTTTATAATGCTAGGGACTACTTTCTGTTACCTACTTCTTACTATCATCTTAGAGATCCATCATTGATATATATTTAATATTAGAGATATAATTACCAACATGTGTAGTTTATTGTTTTTATTGTTTGTTTCTACTTTGTATATATAAATACAAGTATAGTATATATACTTAACCTAGATGTAATTAAAGGGAATTTGAACCCAGATTTTCAAGCTACCTATAGCCATCCACTATTCAATATACACATTTCATGTTGAACCATCATTCCTCAGTTGGTCCTGATCATAATCAATGCTCCATTTATATTAAGATAGCAAATCTACACACTTTAATGGACAGGATTAAATCCTTTCCATTCTTCAACTCTTTGGCCATCCATATCATTGAAAATATGATGATCAAATGCTCACAGTCCTTAATGATGCTGATATTATAGTCATACCCATGTTGACCAAAAGTCAATCTGATCTCTCATATGTAAGATCTTAATATATCCATTTAAATATACAGAAGAGGAATGGGCAGATTATGGCTGAATATGTAATATTGAAATACGAGTATAATGTATATACTTAACCTAGTTGTAATTAAAGGGGAGTGCTGGTTCAGCATGAAATATGTATATTGGAGATCATTTATTTTTTTACATTTATGTGGTTGTCATGTGTATCCGTTATAATGGATAGAATGGATTACTGTAGGGAGCTTGAAAGTCTGGATACAAACTCCCTTTAATTACATTTAGGTTAAGTATATACCCTATACTTGCATTTCAATATTATATATATACAGCCTGTATTCTGCCCATCCCTCACCTGTGTATTCAAATGGACATATTAAAATCCTACATATGAGGGGTCAGATTGACTTAGGGTCAACATGGATATGACTATAATATCGGCATCATCAAGGACTTTGAGTATTCCATCATCACACTTTTAGTGATATGGATGACTGGGGAGTGGAGAGAATTGAAGCCTGTCCATTAAAATGTATAGATTTGCTATCTTAATATAAACTGAGCACTGATTATATATATATGAGTTGGAGATGATGATCCAAACCAACTGATGAGTGCTGATTCAGCATGAAATACCTAAACTAGATGTAATTAAAGATTTGAACCTCTCCCTACAGTCATTCACTCTATTTAATATAACTGATACACATGCCCACCTACATGTGAAAAAGATAAATGATCTCCAATAAATGTATTTCATGCTGAACCAGCTCATCAGTTGGTCCAGATAATCATCGCTCACACATGCTTATAATCAGTGCCACATTTATATTAAGGTAGCAAATCTACCACTTTAATGGATAAGCTTCAATTCTCTCTAACTCTTCAGCCATTTATATCACTGAAAATCTGATGATAGAATGCTCAAAGCCCATGTTGACCTTAAGTCAATCTCACCCCTCATATGTAGGACCTTAATATGTCCATTCAAATACACAGATGAGGAATGGGCAGAATACAGGCTGAGTATGTAATATTGAAAGCCTGGGTTCAAATCACCTTTATATATATATATATAGTATCAAACAGTTGTTAACAAAAGTATTGTATTTTTATGATCTAAATGATATAGCATGAATAATGTTAAATAGGGCGACATATATGGTCAAATTTCCAATAAACTATTATCACTTGATTAGAATCCATTGCTTAATTACTCTATCTGTCTTCATGCAGAAAAATTTACATGCACACATACTCTTAATAAATGTATTTAACATAATATAGGAATTCGCATATTGACTAAATGCAGATTCAGATACAGATTTTAATTCTTTCACCCAATTTCGTACTGAACATTAGGCAATCTTATCGTCAATAAGAGTAACCACTGAACTACATTATTATGCCTATATACATATTGGAAAATAATAATAACTTTATTTAGTAAAAAACATAATTGTCTTTTTTTTTTAAGATATTCTTTAATCTTTTTTTTTTTTTTAGATAATTTTGTCTGCATTAAAATATTGTGATTGATTTAGGATATTAGAATTCATTCCCTAAAAGTTAAGAAGCTTAATCCTATCCTTTCATCCCCAGTAATTTTACACAGTGTGATTAGTCTAAAATAAGAATAAATAACATTCTTTCATCCTCTTTTTTCTAATTTTTCAAAAATCTTTAGCAGCTGACATTATGATTTGGCATTTTATCCTCCTTGGTTTACATTTCTTGCAGCAAACCAAGCACACGACACACTACTTCACCACACAGAAAAATTGCGATTAATGCAGACTCCTGAGTTCCCTCATCCCTCATTTTTATCTTTTCCGTTTTGTTGAGTTTTTTTTTTTTTTTGTCTTATTAAATTCTTTAATAAAATTTTTGTTAGAATTTTTTTTTTTTGCTTCACCATAGCTATCATTAATTTAAAAATTGTATAATTAAATAATCTTAAAATATGCAAATAGTTTTTTTTTTCGTGGATTAACTTATAAAATAATTTAATGAAAAATAAATTATTAAATTTTAGTTTGCATGTAAAGCATATATATGTGTGTGTGTACTACAGACATTTATACAAACGAAACTTTAGGTGGTAAATATCACATTGTCGGAATAAAACATGTATATGAACTTAAATATAACTAAACGTTTTCTTTCAAAGTCATTCATACTAATCTGAGAAGAATATAAGTGTACACATAGTTGAAATAACATACTGGGATATGATTTTAATATATATGGTTAATTGATTAAGGCATTGAATTGTCTCCTATATGTACATTAGAATTAGAATACAGCTTCAAAATTACAGGAAGTCATTAATAGCTTTGAAAACAATGTTTTAGTTTGGATATCTTACGAGTTCCATCACCAAATAATAGTAGAGGCAGGAATTTCTACAAATAGTACTCAGTGGTTTGTAGTGATGAACATTCTTATCAAAAGATAGACGATGACAAAAGATTGACAGGGATTATCTTGAGATTTCCACAATCTTTTCTCTGACGCAATCACTATTAGACATCATCAAATTTTGAAAATGACAATTGCCTGTGGGCAGAAGAGATATTATTCTAGATTAAATATTATCTAGGCAACTATAATTGTTAAATTTATATCTTAAGAAAACTTTACTAAAATGACACATTGCTTCTTTATCAAGATAATTTTGTGATTATCAGTAGTAGTGCAAAAGATTATACATTACAATCTGTATTGCTGTCTGAATGGTAACAATGCAGCAATTTCTATGAGGGTAGGGTAGGCCTACTAACTATTAGGTTTTTTCAAAAGTGTTAAAAGAAATGCAAACACATTTTTGATTACGTTGGTCATGAATTTCTCATGCTTATTCATATACTGAACTTTTTATGAACTTTAAAATTATAACCAGCAATCACATATATAGAAAAGTATTAAAAGCTCTTTATATTCCATTCTGTGCAGTATATTTGGCTACATTGCATTTCATTATGATAAAATATGACAATATGATTCTATCTTCATTTCAGTTTGGAAATTAAATCCTTATTTATTGTATTGTTTACCAATGAGAATTTCAATTGCATCATTTCTTTGGATTTAGGCTATTTATATGGCTAATATTATACATATATAAAATATCCTTATCTTTAAATGAAATCAATATTATAAGTTATTTATTAGCCATTTAATTTGTAAAAATGCAACTTTTCCCTTCCTTTCATGTTTAAAATATCAATTTAATACAAAGATATTGCATTATTTATTTTGCTAAGTTTATGGAATTTATTATATATACACAATTTTAGCAAAGATTTTGTTATATTTTGTAAAAAAAAATACTTATATTTACATTAGTATAAGTTTCTGCTCTCCAGAAAAAATAGAAAATATATTTAGATTACTAACTGATAAGCGGTAAATTTAATTAAATAATTTACATTAATTGCGGTAAGAACATTGCATCGATAAATTCCAAGAAATTCTTGCTGAATACAAATATTTCTTGATAAGAGACTAATTAATTAATGGAATAGACTATAAATTACCTTATATGGAAATGAATTCCTAAAAACCAATTAATTAGATATAGATCTAAAAACATTACCATATAAGGAAGAAAGTAATTAATTGTGTAAGTAATTTAAAACTGTAAGTAGAGTAAGCAACAAAGTACATGGTTCTTTCTCCCAGTTGATTTTCTGGTTCATTTTGCAGAGAGATGTAAGTGATAGTAGCTTCAATGAGTGTGCAGTGCTCTACAGTGAAAATGTGTTAATGGGCAGCAGCTGAACAGGCCCCAAGAGTTTGGGAAACCGGGGCTGGAGGAAACTGTCTGAATAACAGCTAGATGTGAAGAGTTTATTTTCCAGTGGATTTCCAGTGAGTTTACCAAGTGGATGGTTGCAGAGAGACGGAAGTGATTGCAGCTAAAAGCTCACAGAGATGGTCGCATTGCTTTATGATGAAGCCAGATGTGCAGGCCTGCAGTTGAACTGGATCGGGGGTCAAAGTGTTTGGCAAACAGAGGCCAGTGGTAACCATCTTGAAAGCAGCCAGTTAGGGGAAGTGAGTCAAATACAACTATATATATATATAATTATGAAGCGAGTGTAGCAGACTGTTTGCTATTCTTATTATTTTGTTTGTTGATATTCGGATGCTTGCATTTCGAATACACAGCAGATTCTATTAAAATAGTTGTGAAAATTGATTGAATTACTACTATTGATTAAAATGTGTTAAATGGAAAACAAAATAATTTTCTAAAGTAAAAAAATTTATAATGATACATAATTTTACATAACTATGCAGAACATTATTATCTTAGTTGTTAGGAAATATTTTCTGAGATATGTATATCAAGTCAAAGATAGGCTTTCTTCTTTAATATGTTGTTTGGTCATTTTATTAGAGTATTTACTATTAATTTAAAACTTTCTTAAGAGAATTAGATTAAGGATAGACAATTATTAAAATTAAATTGAATAAGAGTACGTGTGCTAATTGAAAAAAAAAAAATGCTATCTGGTTTGAAAATGTAATTGACTGCTTAAATAATAGAATTTTGTTGATTTTGAAACTGATACTGGTATAGATATTTTGATCTTTATTTTGAAAAGATATATCAGCATTGTCTTTAAATAACAATCTTCGTAGAAGTGTTTTTTTCCCAGTAAGATAACTGCAATTGGTTGCAGAAAAGAGCTTACTGTTAACTGAAAAGAGACCCTTTGATTCCTCTGTGGGGCCTTAATTAAAGGAATGATTATTCATATAGTATATGAACATGGATGGGCTGCTCTGCCAACATGCACCAGTCAACATGGTGAGTTTATTGGCTTTTTACTTCTTAGTTTAAGATCAAAAAACGTGGTCTTTTTTCTGCTGCCTAAATTTTCTTGAAGACAGAATGAAGTTTGTATGAATGATCTTTTTCATAAATAGATATTTATATAACTTGATAGATAAACCTAAAGATCCTTATTCTCAGGAGATTATAAAATTACAGTTGACATTAGATGGTGGTCAAAAACAGGGGGTGCTAAAAATCTCCTGATTGTGGATCAGCTGCCATCAGATAATGACTTTTTATTTAGTTATCTACAATTATAGATCACTTGCTATTGAATGAAAGACTGCATGAATTGGAAGAAAAACTGTTTAATATTAAATGGGACATTGTTGGGTTTTATGACATTAGAAAAAAAATGTGAAGAGACAATTTAAAAAAGTGAATATGGACAAATGTTGGATGCAACATATAGAATGAGATTTATTATTAATAAAAAATTGAAGAACAACATTGTGGCAATTGATGATATATCAGACAAAATTGAAAGATTAGTTTTTCAACTTAATGGGAGATATCAGATGCAGATAATACATGTTTATATCCCAACAAGTTCTCATTGCAATGAAAAGTAAAAGATATTTATATGGTTGTACATAATACTTTTGATCAAATGAAATAACATTTTTAAATTGTCATGGGAGATTTTATTGCTGGAATTAGCAAATGATTAACAGATGAAAGTATTGTGAGTAAATTTGGTTATGGTGATAGAAATGAGATGACACAGATTTGTGGAATTTGCAGGAAAAAACAACAACTATACATTAGGATTTTTTTTTATTAAAAAAATGCTAAATGGACATGGAAGCATTCAAATGAAGATATAGTAAAATTGGATTCTATTTTAATTAATCGAAAATATGGATAATCATATAGTAATCATTCATGGACCTTTATTGACACTTGGAGGAGCCATCAAACAGTCTTCAATACTATTGAAAATATTCATAAATATTCACGAAGAAATAGATTGTTTGTTTGTTTTTTTTTTTCAGTAAATTTGATGCATAATTTTAAATTAGCATTGTTTTGCAGTTTTGGTGAAACAATAGTCAATTTTCCACTAGATTTTACATAGACTGGCATAAGTTACAAGAATGGAAAATTGATACATGGTGGTTTTTTGTGAGATTACAGCAGAAAGAAAAATAAAACCAAAGGGAAATACCAATTTATTTCTTAATCAAAATAAAATAAACATAATTTTTTTTGTGGGGAGATGGCATTTAGAATGACAAACTAGCTTTGGTATAGCAGGGATCCTAATAAATGTGAACAAGAGAAAATACACACAATCTATTCTAGTATTTAAATAACTTCACTGGAATAACTTGAAATAATAAATAAATTTATTAATTAGAAGTAATAATAACAATAAAATGAAAGTGCTGAAAAATATTCTACCTTAAAAGTAGATTATTTTGATTTTACAAAAGTCAGATATTTTCATAAGCAAACTAATCTAAATTGCAATAAGTATTAAATAAACACATATATGTAAGCATACATGTGCGGGTCTAATAATACGAAATATTCCAATTTTTATTAAACCAATAAATATTTTGTAATTTATAAATCATGAATGGATTTAGATATACATGTCTGTGTATAACTATGCATACACATGTGAGCATTATAATATACAAATAATATTTTATTTGTTAATAATAAATTCATTAAATCTATAGCCCAATATTATTGTATTTTAATAAGGTATAAATAATTAAATGTTAAGTATATATATATAATACAAGCTTATCAAAATGTGCGTATTCTAATATAAAATATTTCAATTATTAATTATCTTAACATTAAAATTTAATTATTTTTGCAATATAATTATAGCAAATGCAAATACACAACTTACTACAAAGTCTGCATTTTCACTCAGTAAAACAAAACACATGTGGCATTTTTCTAACTCTTAAACATACTTATGAATGTTAATAAAATTCTAAGAAAATATATGTAGAGTTTTTATGCTCTGGAGATTTTAAACTGGCCTAGATATGCTCTGGTTGGTCATTTTTTACTTTCATTTGAACGCTTGTTTTATTAGATAATTTATTCAATAGTTGTTTATCTTCAATTATTATAAGAAATTTTATTTTTTAAAGAAAAAGAAATTGAAGTGAAATAAGTCCAATAAAATTTATTTTTTATTAATAGTGTAACCGGGACGCTTGGGCGTCCGATCACGTAGGGATTGTGATTCCGAAACAAACATGACATAGCGTAAAGCTTTATTTATTTTCTTCTATCGATAAATGTTCACTATCAATACAAGGGGGCGCCAGATACGATGATTTAATTATAATTTAACTTCTCGCATCACCTTACGTCATGTCAAAACGATTTCGAAGTCTAATCCCGCCCACAAGCTCGAACTCCCAGCATGGACCAATAGGGACACTCAGGGTCGCACTGTAATTGTTTCAAAATTACTATTCTGGTAAAAGACGCTCTACTAACTAATGGATAAGACGCTTGCTTGACTGATAGATTGATCCAAGCATTGGACCTGGTCATTGGTTATTTGCAACCAATACGGTTGTTCGTTTATGTCTCAAAATAATTAGAAGCTTATAAGATCATCCCCCCTATATCATACCGTCCGGTAGAATTATTTACTCCAGCTTTATTTATAATTTATTGACATTTATTTATATTTTTTATAATAGGCCCTCCCAAATCTTAAATCTATCTTAAATACGGAATAAATAAATAAACATCGTGACTTACGGCACGATGTTTGTAAATGGCATTTTAAAAAGAAACAAAGTTTAAGAAAGATAAATCTAAAGTAATATAATTTATTATATGAATAAATGTTAACTTTATTAATAATCAAAACAAAAAAATAAAATAAAGATTTAATTATAGGAAATGATTTGAGAAATGCTCGACTTGTTTAAATACTGAACAAATTTATTGAATATAAAAAAAAGCAATATTGATTAAAGGTTTTATTTACACGCACACACACGCATTCACGCACTCGCACAGAAAAGAACATATTATACATAAAATTATGGATGATAAAATATAAATTTCCTCTTATATTGTGGAAGTAAGTATTATGGCTTATAAGATAATAATTAGGGTCAAAGTTCATATTTGAAAAGTCCTGAGATTTAAATTTGAGGAATTGCATAGTGTTTGATTTTACGAAGGTTGAGATTACAATAATAAGCTACAATAATAAGTTTTAAATATAATGAGTTACAGAACATTTTATAGTTTAATTTACGAAAGTCAAAGTTAGTTAATTATGATATTGCCTTTTTAAAAGTTTACGTATGGAATGAATGAAAGCATAAAAAAGTAAAGTGTTTACCTAGGATTTTGGCTTGGTCTTCCGCTGCTTCTAATTAAGTGAAGGTTTGAACATGGGAGATGATGTTTTCCATAATGAGGTTATTCATTTCTTTTAAAGTTGAGCGTAATAAGTCTGGATGATTCATGTATTTCACGGAACATTATTGAACTGGTTGGAGCACTAATTTCAGATGGTAATATTGTTAAGTATTCATAGCGACGGAGATGTTCTGGTGGCGGAGCATCGATCAATCACTGAAGGGTTTCCTAGCCCCTCATGACAACCGACGCTCTAAATATTAATTTCACAGCGATCATCTTGAATACGGATAGCACAAACGAAATAAAAAAGATTCTTTTTATGAATGAAATTTTTACTTTGAATTAAATTGAATTTTGACTTGAACTGAATAAAAGAAATTTGAAAAAATTGACAATTTAACAATTTAACCTTTTTTTTAACTCCTATCTTTAGATTTTGCTTGATATTTATATGGGTTGGATCTTATCTGAGGATCGAATCTCCCCCCAGAGTTCCATGTTCTTAGAGTTGTCGTTGGGGTCCGTGTCCTACTCAATCCATGTGCTTGAGGCAATCATATGTTTAGGCAATCTCATATTGCAATCTCAGTTAACAAACTTATATTCATTCACACCTTGGATGCATACGTGTGTGCGTGTCTTACGAGAACAATGTAATTTACATTAGCTTAGAAGTCGAGCATTTAATCTTTCTCAAAATCATTTCTATAAGCTTTTACTTTTACTACAATTATAATTTAAAATAAACCTTTTTTTAATTACCCCCGCGGCATATACAAGTATAAATTATTTATTGAGATTTATAATGGCATATTATTTTTATTTTTAGGGAATATTATTTTAGTAAATTATATTAAAGTCTTAAACTATTTAATTAGACATATTAATATTTTATTTTACAAGTGTATTTTAAAAAGTTTTGTACCTGTCATTTTATTCGTTATGAATATATATTTAACTTTCCTAGGTTCAAACCCTATGTAACGCTATTCCGTTACAATAGCAAAATTAATGTTTGAAATTATATGTTGAAATATATTTTATTTACTAATCAATTTTTTCCTTCTTTGCTTCATACATTTGTAAAATAGATTTCATAGGTGGACAATATGTATATGATCGACAGTAGATTTTTTCATCTTTGTTTTCATTGGTATATAAAGTTATGTATGTATAACATATAGTATTAGAGTCTCTCTGTAATTTGCCTTGTTATGTAGATTTCTGGTATGACTTGTCTTGGTTAATTTCTGAACTTCACTGGTAGTGATCAGATTTCTAGACATGCATATGGGCTTTGAAACATTATACAGAAGTGATATTTCAACTTCTCTGGTAATTCAGACTGAACCAACCAACATGAAAACTAGCAACTATCCTTCAAAGTTGGCTTTCCACACTGTTTAGTCTACGCTCTAATAACTATTATTTAATCTGAACTCACTATTTATAGATATAACAAAATTAAAAATAGTAAAATTGATATAATAAATTAGAAAAATATTTTTTATATCTACAACTGAAAAAGATTTTATTATTTACATTTTAGTTACAGCTAAGTAAACTTTCAGGGTGGGACACCAGAATCAGTGCCATATTTATTGAGGAATAATTATAATATTTAAATTAGGTTTTAAATATTCCACTTATTCGAAAGTTGAATACTATTTTAGCATATCTTTCCTTAATTAAAACCAAGATAATAACTAAATTACCCTTATTCTGCTTTTTTAATTTACATTCATCAAAACCAAAAATGTTTTAATTAAATAAAATAAAAATTTCTTAATCTTTTACTTAAAAACAAATTACAGAATCAATTTTATAATTAAAGTGTACTACAAAGAAAAAGTATCCTTATAGACCAAAGTATTTTTATGTTTTACTTACATTAAAAATTTAGATTTTTACTGAAATCAGAAATAGAGACCATTTTTATATTTGATGTTAAATAATTTGCAATACTTTAAAAATATCAAATATTATTACTTATTCAGTGCTTCAGTAATCCTGTCTTTATTTTAAATAATTACACACATAAATTTTGTTAAAAAATAAACATCACATGATCACCATTTCCCATGTGTTAACACTAGCTGTTAAAACAGTGAGAAACTCTCCATATACTATTGCCACCCAATACAAGCCATAATTGTCAATGAATGCAAGAAATTTTTGTGCATAAAATCCCTATGTAATGCCTACTCATCCAATATACCCATACTGGTTTCTAACTTGTGACTACTTCAGTGAGGAACCTTGGATCTGGAAGCACTATACCTGGATCTGTAAGCACTACACCTAGATCTTAAGATCTAATTTAACCCTCCAGCAGCCACTTTTTATCTTTTTAGTTAACTAGAGAGCTATAAGTCCAAAATGAAAACAGATGTTTTAAATCCAGCTCATTGATTTTTATAGTCATATAAATCTGAACCCAGTTCAGTATCTATACATTTTTATATCTTTGGTTTTTTAATAACCATAGTCACATTATCTTATGTGCAGGAATGGTATTAAACCACTAAACATCACATGATCATCATTTTCTATGCTTACACAAACTGTTAAAACAGTGACAAGCTCTCTATATAGTAGTGTCACTTAATGCAAACTATAGTATATGACTATACAAGCAGCTAAGTTTGGATTGAAAACATCTGTTTTATTTTGGACTCCTAACTTTATATTTAACTAAAAAGATCACTGTTGGAAGGTTGCATTAGATTCTACAATTTAAGTGCAGAGCTCTAAGGTTCTTCACTGATGAAAGCCACAAGCAGGAAACTAGTTTGGATATATAGATATTTGATAGGGATTTTATGCAAAAAAATCTTGCATCCATTGATTACTATGGCTTGCACTGGGAAGCACTATTGTGTAGAAAGCTTGTCACTGTTTTAATAGCTTGTGTAAACATAGAATATGATGATCATGTGATGATTATTGATTTAATATTATTCCTACCCATAGGATGATGGTGACTATAATTATTAAAGAACCAAAGTGTATAGATACCGAACTGGGTTCAGATCTATATAACTATACAAGTGAATGAGCTTGGATTGAAAATATCTGTTTTCATTTTGGATTAATAGCTTTATAGTTAACTAGAAAGGTGGATGCTGGAGAGTTGCATTAGATCTGAAGTCTCCAAACTATGGCCACGGATTATATCCAGCCCACAATGAGATTTTATCTGCTCTGCAAAAGAAGTGTATAAAAATGTGTCGATCAAACTAATTTTCCCATGAGAATCTGCAAAATGCATGGGCTGTTGATAGATTTCAAAATGCATTCATATAAAATTGTGTTGAAAATTTATTGATATTATATTAATATGGTAATTGGGTATTAGTCCCACAATGAGATATTACATACATATTGTCGGGCAATAATTTTCTAATCTTGTAATTTCGGAAAATAATGTCCACACATGAGCTTCAGACAAACTTAATCGATCTATTTTGGGTAAATGATAACCTCTAAATTTATTTACTGCAAAATGGGGGCCTATAATTTTATTTAGTGGAAATGAAATAAACATGTAAGTACCAAATAGAAAAAATTAAATAAACAATTTGCAATATTTGCAATTCCAAAAAAAAAAAAGGCAATTTAATGAAACAAGTTTAACTATTTATTATCAAGCAATTTATTTTCAAAACAAATGACCTGGTGTTTAAATTAAAAAATTTAAACAATTTTCAGTTAAAAAACAAAAAGGCAGTTCTGTCAAAGATGTTTCACTATTTATTATATTTTTTGAAATATTGCCTTTTTTTTTTTTGAATCGCAAATATTGAAAATTATTTATTTCAATTTGGTACTTACGAGTTGTTCATTTTCATTAAATCAAGTTATAGGTTGCCATTTTACAATAAATAAAGTTAGATGATTAATTACTCATGCCAGCATTTTTTCATGATCTCACAGCATAGTTTAAATCATAAAATGATGAGGAAAACCAACATTTTGACTAATTGCTTTCTCCTCATCAGAGTATCATTTAATACTCACAAAATCAATTCATTTTCTTTTTAGAAGACTGTAAATGTGTTTAATTCAGTTTTTATGTACACACATTTGTCATGATATTTTTTGATTTTGTTCAGCGTCATTCTACAGTATCAATTCTTGGTCTGACATTAATTTTTAAATTGAATATATAGGTTCACTGCTTGTCTTTTAAGTATTTTGTCTCTGATGCTACCCATTACAATTGATTGTCCATAAGAATTCTTGCAGAATTCAGTGTAGTAGTGCAGTGTAATTCTTAATTTATAATTGCCTAAATTTATGTTTTAAGATGCATTTTCATTTATTCAGATATTTGCTTGTGCAGATCACTTATAGTTTTAGTAATTTCATAATTATTTATAAATTTTATTCTCTTTTAAATTTTAACATGAGTTGGGAAAAGAAAAAAAAAATAGGTGATGAATATTATATGTTTAATGAAGAATGGAATGTAAAATACTTCTTCATACAATCAAAATCAAAGGATAAAGCCATATGTTTGATTTAAAAAACAGTACTGCTGTCTTAAAAGAATACAATATACCCCATTACAATGAAATGAAACATGCTTCAACATTTTCACAATTTAAAGGAATGAAAGATTTAGATAAATTTGAATCATCTACATTTTTAGCAAGACTTTTTTTTATTAAGGCAAATTCAGAAAATTAAGCTTTAACTTTGGTAAGCTATAAATTTGTTTTTGTATTAGCTAAAAGAGGGAAACCATTTATTGATAACAATATCATTTAAAAATGTATAACAGAAGCAGTGGTTGAGTTATGCCAGAAAAACTTAATCTTTTTAAAATGATGTCCTAGATCAAATACTGTTGTATAATGGATCAAAAATATGGGAAATAGTATTGTTCAGCAAAATGTAGGCAAAGCACAATATTCTCTCATGTTGGATGAATCAACTGATGTTTGTAATATCACGCAACTCCTAATATTTTTACTGTTGTATAATGGATCAAAAATATGGGAAATAGTATTGTTCAGCAAAATGTAGGCAAAGCACAATATTCTCTCATGTTGGATGAATCAACTGATGTTTGTAATATCACGCAACTCCTAATATTTTTTCATGGTGTTGGCTGTGAACTTAATGTCACACAGGAATTAGCATCACTTCATAGTATGCATGATATTACAACATGAGAGGATATCTTCAAAGAAGTACAAAAAAACACTAACAAAATATAATTTAGATTAGAATTGTTTGCAGTGTGTAACAACTGATGAAGGAAAAACAGATCTGGCATAAAGATGGGTTTGGTTAGACTAATCACAAAGGATTGTGAGAATGTAGGAATACCAAAACCAATATTTTTTCACTGTGTTATCCATCAACAAGCACTTTGTAGAAAACACGTTGAACTATATCTTGAAACCTGTTATTTCTATTGTAAATTCATTCGCTCTCATGCACTTAATCATTGCCAGTTTTCAGTCTCTTTTTTTGAGGAATGTGATTTCTAGTCTATTGACATATTATACCATTCAATGGCTTAGTTGTGGCAAAATCCTTTCACACTTTTTTCAGCTCATGAATGAAATTGATATATTTCTTACTGAGAAAAACCATTATGAGCCCTTTTTATCAAATACCGAATGGCTTGGAAGTTGGCATTTCATGCAGATCTGGCGAACCACATGACAATTTAAATTTAAAGTTACAGAGTGAAATTAACTTAGTTTTGTAATTTATTTTCTCATATCAAGACATTTTGAGCAAAGTTGATACTTTTGGAAAGCCAAATTAAAGATTCTAATTTTGCTCATATGCCATACTGCTAAGAATTGCATTAAAAAGATGAAGCAGAATTTCCATCCACATTTGCAAATTTAATCATTTCAGATTTAAAATAACAATTTCAAAAATGATTTGCTGATTTAGATGCCTGTATCAAGGAGATTAGATTGTTTCAAAATCCGTTTGACTCTCCCAAGTCAAATTCAAGTAGAAATCATTGAACTTCAAGAAAGTGATCATATTAAGGACAAATACAAAGAAGGAAATTTGATCGATTTTTATGAATTTTTGAAACCTGTGCAGTTTTAGGACATATTTTTACAAACAACCCCCCTCCCCCAAATGAAATATATCAAATCAAAATACAGGGCAAATTTATCTGTTGAACAGTTGAAGTCACTATTTGTAATTAGCATGTCAAAATTTGAACCTTAATTTAATAAGATTTTAAAAACACAAAAACAGTTCCATCATTCACAATAATAGTTTTAGTATAATTTGTAATGAAGATAGGAGAATTTACTCTGTAATGTTTGTTATCATTAATTTATAATAATTTAATCTTACATACCCTATAACTAGTTTTTTACCTGAATAAATTTCCCTTTTTAAAAAACTTTTTTATTACGGCCTGTTGAAAGTACTGTAATGAACAATTTGGACCTCAGAGCATAAAGTTTGGGAACTCCTACATTAGATCCTAAGATCTAGGTGCAATGCTTTCAGATCTAAGGCTCCTCTCTGATGAAAGCCACAAGCAAGAAATTAGTTTGGAGGTGTTGGATGAGTTTAGGCACCAGATAGGGATTTTATGCATAAAGCATGTATATGGTTCGCATTGGGTAGCACTGCTGTATGGAGAGTAATTTTGTGTGTTAATTTCTGCTTTTGTTTTAAAATTTTAAATATGTGTGTATATATATACTACATTCTGCACCATGAGATCAATCCATCTCAATATGGATCTTAAATTCTTAGGTAGTACTGTTTTATAAGATAATGGTATTTTGAAAGGTTAGAGGAAATATTTTGATCAGCTTTTGAAATAATTATTCAAAACTTTAAGATAATGGCTCACTCATCCTATGCACTTATTAATGAAGTTAAATTAGATATTTGTAGTTTTAAAAATGGAAAACATATTGATCCTCATGAGATTCCTGAAGAAGTTTTAAAATTTAGAAATGTTATTGTGCCATCCGATCTTAATAATGCTTTTATTGTTTTGTTTGTAAAAATACAGAGAATAGAAAAGCTATAACTTTCATGGAATATTATTGTTTCACTAGAGCACAAAGTACTTTTATTAAATTGCTTTCTGTCATAGACTGCTTATCATTTGACTTAGTGTAGTTTTAAGTCTAGAAATATTACAAACGAGATTTTTATTACTATAAAATGCAAGAAAAGTGTCATGAGATGTTGAGGACATATGATTTCCATTAATTGAATAGGTTTATAGCAATATTCAAAATTAATATCCACAATTTTTTTTAGTGGTGTAATGAGAGGGAAAATACCCTTATTACATTTGAAATGAAAATTAGTGTTAAGTAAGAATGGTTTTCAACTCCAATTTATTTTAGATTTTTATGACAGAAACTTGTGGGATTGTTTATATGCAATTTCTATGAAATATGAGGATGATGTTTCTCAGTAGCATGATGTGAACAATATTGATCTCCTGTAGACTATTTTTCAATAATGAATAATAAATTTACAGTTACTTCTCATATATTCCAGAAGTTTCGTTTTGGTTTTTTTTTTAATAATGGTTTACAATCTTTTGTACCCTATTCATATTTTGTGAATCTTTTTTGGTCCATTTGAATCATATGAAGTATTTGTAATTTCTATAATTGGAAGAAAAAGTGTGTTCAGATTATGTTAAATAAATTTTATCCTTTGAATCCAAATGAGTAAAATGGCTAGTACTTGAAGATCACATGATTTGTACATATATGTAGTTATCAAGATCAATAGTATATGCATATAAACATTTGTGTATTTCATCTGTTGTTGTTTTTTAACATTGTTAATTTCTCTTTTATGTTTTTCCCTAAAAAATTTATACATATTTTTATCTGGCAGGAATTTGTGTCTTTTTGAAAAATATTTTTAATAAATGCCTAAATAATAAAAACTGTCTCCAAATTACCACTTCATATTATACAGTGATGGTTTAAAGGTTAATTTCCTTCTACATAATTACATATTTGTACAGCATTAAACTATTAATTTATATATATATTTATTAGTATAAAAATGTTCAATCAAAATGGTATTGAAATTCCCTTCTCCAGAATCTATAAAATTTTATAGCCCAACCCTGTATCATTTGTGAAAGATGCCAGACATAGGATTTAAATCACTATTAGCAACGAATTTTTTTATAGTTGTGACAATAAAATGTAGCATTTGTAAAAATTAAAAAAAATCAATGTTGTTATTTTTTTAAATAAATAAAAAAACTTGATTAATGGAATGACTTTAACCATATAAAGTTTGTTATAATAATGTATTAAATGCACCACTCATGACTCACATTTTGTTAAAGTTAAGTAGTAAGTACTAATTTGTAAATTAAGGCTATAACCTTAAGACTATGTGACAGTAGGAATCTCTACAAATCTAAACACAAGATTACCAACTTTAAAGGACTAGCTGATCTCGTCTTTTAAAGTCGTTAATCTTGTGTTTAGTTTTGTAGAGGTTCCTACTGTCGCATTTTAGGCGCATAGTCTTATGGTTATAGCCTTAATATATATTATTAAAGTTAAGTAGACAAAAGTGCATTGTTTCATAACTATAGCATGAACACTAACTTATTTAATAATATTAGTCAGTAAATTATTTGGAATAATTAAATCTGTTATGAATTTAATGTGTAAATTGGTTAGAATTTTAGCAATATACTTTTGAGCATGCATTTATTCTCTATAGAGGTCTATCTGTCTGGCATTGAAAAGGAAGCAAATATCATTCAAATCAAAATACATGTAGAATATGTTCGTTTTATTTTTTGAGTTTACTTATAGACAATAAATGCCTTTCAAATACTTATTAGTAATGATTAGTTAAAAATTACTTATTCAGACCATAATTTTCAGGTGTTTATAAAAGTGTGTGATATTATTTTATTTAGTAATCTTATTGCAACATAATGGTGTAAAAAAAAATTATTAAAGATTGAGATTATTTATATAAAATTGTGTTGTGTCTCATGTGTGTAAATGTCATGGTTTATTTTATAGAAAATTATTCAAGAAATTTTTTGATATTAATTTCCATCGAGTAATTTCTTTCAAAATTGTTATTTCAATTTTTTTGAAAGTCATCATTGTAGTACTTTTAATAATTGTTTCTCTATTGTTGTTGTTGTTTTTTTTAGACAAGTTTTAATATTTTAAATATAAATATATTTTATATACATGGAGTCTAAATGTAGTATAGGGGATTTGAATACAAACTTTCAGGCTTCCTTTAACCATCCACTCTATCTCATACAACTGATACACATGACCACACATATGTGAAAAAGATAAATGGTCTCCAATATATGCATTTTGTGCTGAACCAGCACTTATCAGTTGGTCCATATGATCATCTTCCACTCACTTCACACTTTAATGGACAGACCTCAGTCTACGCCACTCTCCAATTCTTTAGCCATCTATACCATTGAAAATCTGATGATGAAACATCCAAATCCCCTGTTTTTTTTAAATAGACATGGTCCTACACATAAGGGATCGTAGTGACTTAAGGTCAACATGGGCATAACAATAATATTGGTATTAACAGGGGATTTGGGCATCCATCATCAGATTTTCAATGATACGAATGGCTAAAGAGTTGGAGGGTGGAGCATATTGAGGCCTATCTATTAAAGTGTAAAGATTTGCTATCTTAATATAAGCTGAGCACTGTTTATATATGTGTGTGGGAGATGATCTAGACCAACTGATGAGTGCTGGTTCAGCACGAAATATGTATATTGGAAATCATTTATCTTTTTTACATGTGCGATCATGTGTATCGGTTGTATGAGATAGAATGAATGGCTAAAGGTGCTTAAAAGTTTGTGTTCAAATCCCTATATAGACATTTTAATAAATAGGAAAATGTTTTTTTTACTAGTACCCCCCCCCCATTTATGTATATGATTATAGCATTATTTTGCCGATTATTCTATTAGCATTGTGGAAGAGATCTTTATATATATTTGTATATTTTTAATGTTCGTATATAAAATTTAATATATTTTTTTTTTAATCATCAAATCAAATATGCAATTGTAGAAAAGGATTTTTTTTTTTTTTTCAGATATATATATAAGAATTGATTAAGGAAGAGAAACTTTTAACTTGCATTAGCTCTGTTAACACACACATACATATTATTTAATTAACATCCAATATTTAGTCATATATAATGTGAAATTTTAGACTTTCATTACCCTTAATCTTCCTGTCAGTGTAAAAAGCTAGAGAGAAACAGGTGAACTAGGCATCTTTAGCAAAGTTATTTCAAGTATTTTTGTATAGCTAAAAGATTCGTTTATTCTTTTCATTCTTTTTCACTCCTGCTCAACTAACCCAACAGGTGTAGATGAATATTGGATAGTTGCTATTCAAAATATCTAAGTTAAACTGCATGTGATATAAGTATTATTTCCATTCTTTCTTCTGACACAAACAGCTCTGCTGGATTTGCAATGTAAACATATTTAAAGATAACTTTCACTTTTTAATTCCACTTGAAAAATCTTGAATTTACTTGATAATTATGTGTGTGTTATGTTTTATACTGCTTATCTATAATTAAATAAGTGTGTGTAAGTTGTGTTTTATATTGCCGTCTATAATCTATCTGATAATTTAAGACTAATTTCTTTTTTTTTCTTGTGTTTTTTTTATCATTTGTGAATTTAATATTCAAATTTTTAAAATAATTTATTATTATTATGCTTCAACTTTTTATTCCATCAGTTTTCTCTTTTACCTATTTATAAATTGTTTGAACACATCTTTAAAGTCTTCTCTGTTCTATTATTTGTAATATTAATTTTACCACTATTGTTTATGTTATAATCCCAATTAGTTAACCAATCCATGGAATTTTTTTCCCCTAAATCAAACTAATTTGTTCCCCTTTTTACTTTCTATTTTAAATCAGATATTTTCATTTATTTTATTAATGCATCTAAAAAACATATCACTATTATTTCCATTAAGTATTAAAATATAGTCATTGTCACACCTAGCCTAAAAAATTAATTTATATTTAATCTTTCTAAAATATTAAAAATTGATTTATATTTAACCTTTCTAAAATATTTGTTCCAAATTCATTAACCATCACTTAAATTAATACCCATCGTTAAATCATTTGATTTGTTTGTAATTATTATAATATCTTAAAAGTTATATTTTGCATCATTTCTATAATATCTTGCATATTTTATAATCTGTTTAATCTCTTTATTGTTTTTATTAATATTCCTATGCACTCAAGTTTATATCCAATTTAACAGATCATATGTTCATATTCTTTTTTATAAATAAACTCATTTACCCTCTCCAAATTTATAATAATTGTTAATATTATTTTTGTTATTCATATTTTTGTACTTTTAAAAATTTTAGTATACATCCATTTTGATATTTTTCAAAATATGGATATATGAGATTATATATTAAAATGGGTAAGATTTTCATTTCCTAGAAGATCCTTGATAATGGCTGAAATGTTGGGCAACAGATTGTGTTAATGAGTTTGATTCAAATAAAAATAAGTTTTTAAAGATAAACTTGGTGAATGTTTGCAGCAAACCAGGCATGTATCTATTATGATCATATGTTTGAATGGAAAAATATAAGAATTTTGGACAGAGAAAAAAAAATGTAAATGCAAATAACTCTTTAAGTCACCCATGTGTCATGATTTATAATGTGTAGAAACCCCTTATTTACAATGCTTTTATAAAGAAAAATTGAGAAACCTGCACAAATGTAGAATAAACATTGTGAAATTTCTACTGATTGTTGCCTTTAGCAGAAAAGCATAATTGGTTAGAGCATCATCTTAAAGATTCATAGATTTAAAGATCATTTATTTACTTTTTGTGCTAGCTGTATTCTTGATGAAGTCAGATGAATAATATCACTGATACATTGCATTGCATTATTATCAGTTGAATGCATTTAGAAAAATATAAATAAATTCAAAAGACCATTTAACAAGATAAAGCAAATAATCAAATATACAACTTAAGCAGAAGTATACTTTAGTCATTTCTATGAATATTGAAATGAGATAGGAATAATCAGTCAGGCTAATATATTCAAATATAATGTTAATAATCCTAGTAATCGATCACTATAAAATGTAATATTTTAAAAGGATATTTCTACTCTTTTTGGTCAGGGCAAAGCTAATTGTGATTGTGAACTGCTGACTGTGATGCAAATTTGTTTCTTATTTTTATAATGCTAAGTTGGGAGATGACAGTTTTTGTGGAAGTTCTACAGGAGCAATTTTTATCTGCTGTGGCAGATGATCATCTCTGACAGTTTTAACTACAGCTGATCTCATTGATGTCAGGAATGATTTGACTGACAGATGCAAGTTTGAGATTGCAAACTAGCTGTTGCCGCCCGTAAAACATTATACCAAGCAGTGACATAACTAGAAAAGTGGGCCTGAATGAGACATTTATGTGATATAGTTAATAATTGTTTTCATGTGAATGTATTTTAATTGCTTTACTATAGATTTTCAAGTTTATGGGCCCTGAACTGCATGGGCCCACATGTATTGCTTTCCTTTGTGACTCAATAGTTACACCACTGACACCAAGCAGAAGTGTACTTAATAAAAAATAAATCAATAGACATAGAAGAAAATGTTATGGCAACAAACAAAATTTGTTATTGCTGCAGTCAATGTGATCATAAAACAGCTAATTATCACAGTTAAGCAAAACATATGCAATAGGCCAAGGGAAATGCTATTTTTCTAGATTTTGCTATAAAAAAAAAGAGAGAAAAAAAAATAGATTTTTATAATAAAATTTTAAAAAACTTACTAATGGCATGGAAAAATCAAACATCAGAAACTGATCGGCTGATCACATTTCTTATTGATACTAAAAAAATACAGTATGACAGCAATTCGGGAATATTTTAAGTGTCAAAAAAGACATGGAACCAATAGTAATGAAAGTAAAATCTAAGATTGAAAAACTGTGCTGATGGTCAAGACATTATTGAAAATTCAATTAAAATATAGAGGTCAATTTAGGAACCTGAGATAATTATAGTAAAAAGCAATTTATTTTTTAGATTGGATCTAATTATTTCAAATCCATGGGCATTGCTTTAGAGTTGCTCAAAAGTATTCTAATTGAAGATGAAAATATACAAAATTTCCAAAGCTATTTGAATCAGAATGAGTATAATTTTCAAAGATGTTTCACCAGTAGCAGCTAAGTCTAGAAAATTACCTTATACTCTAAAAGAGAAAGTAGTTGTTACTTTGCAAGATAAAATGAATTAGGGAGTTATGAATCCAATCAAAAAAGCTGAATGGGTTACATTAATTGTGGCAGTCAATAAGTTTGTATTAATCTACCAGAAGAAAGGATTTACTCCTCATGCTGACACTCTATTAAGAATACTTGAATCCAGTGAATCAGCATAAAAGATGATTTAAAATACATTAACACCCATCTATTAATTAGTGTCAATAGTTATATCATTGCCACTTGACCAAGCATGATCCAATTTTACAAAATTCCTAAAGTAGATTTAGGTTGGCCTACTAGGTATTCAATATTCGATAGCAATATTACTGTCATATGACCAAGCATAATTCAACTTATTAATTCCTAAAATATATTGAGTAAAATTGGGCTTTTAGCCATTCAATTTTCCATCATTATTGGAAGAAGGGGTTGCTATCAGTAACAAAAGAGTTTTTTATTGAGGGATCTAATAGTTATTCTCTTAATTACACAAGTCCAGGTTATGATTCATCGAAGTTGTATAAGAATGGCTATTGTAACTTAAATGTATAATTGAATAAGTGTATTGAGAGTTATATCAACAGAAGATATGATGGGCTTTAATGAGATATTATTTGCAAATCTTTCCTTAGTACTCTTCCTAATTGCTGGCCAGTAAGAGTACACAACCATTTAAGCAAATGATAAGCAAGTTAGGTATTACAGCTGGCTTGCATCAGAATTCATCTCCTTTATTATATCAAGAGAAAAATATCCAATGAAAATTTTGCACAAAACAACACAAATGCTTAAATAAGTTTTATTGCTGCTTTCATTTAGTGCTTTCAACCTTCAAGGTCTATAATAAAATTGCCAATTAAAGTATTATGTGATAAATGTCTAAGATCATATCCCTCTTCCCTACTACCAACAACCACTCCATTGGTACTTGTAAATCCTCTTCTAAATTTGTAACAGATGGTATAACCTGAATGCAGGTTAAGAAAAATGTGAGATAAGGAAACAATTCAGGAAATCTATTCCAAATAAATTTCAGTGATTGTTGAGGAAGATGGTCAACAGTGAAAATATTTTATTTATTTCTACATGTACCTGAGACCATCATAAGAAGCTAGGGAAACTTCTACAAGAAAATAGCAAGTATATGAAACCAAAACAATGATCTACATCTAGTGACATGAGGGTATATAAAAAGGAAGCAAATGTCTATAGTAGAATCACAAATATCTTTGCACAGAGAAAAATATCCTACAACAATTCCCTGAGGCAGAGAACAAAGCATCTATTCATTCACAAAGAGTATCTTTTGAATCACAAGCACCCACAGTTACCTAGCAACAAACATCCTCTGTTGAACCAAGAATTTTTGGATAGCCGAGATCTTTGAAGATAATTATCAGTCTTTCTGGGAACTTTTATGCTCAACAGCCAAGAGATGCCTCACAGTAGGGAAGTTTAATTTGAATATTGAAGTGCTATGGGTGTATGCTATGTCTATCCAGCAAATCTTGTTTAAAAGAGTTCATTAGAAATTATCAGATAAGCATATAAGTTAATATGTAATGTTAACAAGATTTAATTCATAATGTAAAATAAATGCCTATAATATGTGCTTGAGTCACATAGTAGTGTAACTAATCAGTTAGATAGTAGAAAGGCCAACTATTGTTACTACAGAGACCGATAATAGGTTAGGGTGTGTGAATGAATGACATGATCAGGTGTCTATAAACACATTCCCAATGTTCCATTCTGGGTCGAGAACATAAGATAAAAATTTAAATAATTCAAAATTTAGAGTACTGAGAGAACTGCAGAGAGAAGCTAGCGATTTGTGGCTTCATTTGAAGAAAAATTTAAAAACTCAACATACTTATTCTTTTATGGTTACAAAGCAGCTTAGGATGTGCTATAAGTCACACAGACCTTTTATTATTTTAGTAAGTTTTTGATTTGTTGTATTGAGTTGATTGATGTATTGTTTTACTTGTATTATAATCGGTATGATATCATATCACGAGTAACTGTAGGTGATTTATATTGATGAAATAAACTTAATGACGTTAAGTTAAAAAAAAATTATCTTTTTTTTTTCTTAAATAAATACTCTCTCAAATATTATCAAATAAATTACTGCAATGTACCATTGTGATAGTATGAAAGTTAAATCGTGTGTGCGCCTAATGCTACTTTTTATTTATTTACAATTGAATAAAGGGTTAAATTAACCGAAATAATTTTGATTTTTTTTCTCTAGTTTGTAAAGTACTGAAAAAAGTTTCACTTTTCAGAAAATCTGCTATGCAATATATTAACAAGATTAGGCCGATTTTAATTTCCTTTACCTTGTAGCCACAATCAAATTATGTACAGTTTGTTCATTGATGACATATGGAAGGTCACATTTTGAGAATGTTGATAGGAAGGAAGGAGTTTTAAAATGTTCTTTTTTAATCGAAATGAGATGGTGTCTTGATTATTGGAATTCTAATAAATCAAATTAGACATATTAATTCTCTTGAGAGACTGGTGTTTATACAATGGAGGTTTGATAACCAGAGTAACCTAGTAACTAGTATTTCATTTATTCATGTTTAATAGGCGAACAGATCGTTTTTAGAAATTAGCGCTTGTTCACAAATTCTAATACCGAAATTTATATGTTATCAAATACTTTGTTCAAAAGATATAAAATGGCATAAAGCTTAAATGAAATAATGTCAACCAAAATTTTATATAAAGTTTATTTTTATAAATAAATTCCCTATCATAATACATGGAAAAAGTTCAATATATATATAACAGCTTGATTTAATTAATTATAATATACCCGTATATAAATATAGAATCATGAGATTACTTAAGTAGCATAAGTGTCTTGAAAAAATTGAATTAGCAAGAATTTATAAAGATTTCTTGCCAGGTATCCCTCACACACTCACAATATTTTAGTGGAAACATAAATAACTGTGTGAAATGCTTTATTGTTTGGTAGTTAATGGGCTATGTCCATGATCTGGCATTTATATCCAGAGTATAGCTGGGAATTTTTTTTTTTTTTTTTTTAGATAGATGAGGAATTTCTAAATAAATTCAGAATTTTTTTTCATTCTCATCTTTATCAATCATAACATATTGTTTAGTAATTTGTATGAATAGTCAAACATATTTTCACTTCTAATATCATATTTATACAAGTATTAATATAACAAAAATGGGAGATCTTTTTCAATGGCATTTAGATGCTGCTTTGGGTTTTTAATTCTATTGAATTTTTTATGATATAATTATTAATTCATTTTTGAAATTAAGAATTGCATTTCAAACATTACTGTTGCACTATTGCTGCTAAATCTTTGTATTTAGTCATTTCTTTCACTGATCAGCCTCAGACCATCACTATTTTTACAAATAATTGTAAATTATTATATACCTCTGCTACATCATAAGCAACATCAATATTTATACAACAAAATATGATGTTCATCAAATTCATTTCTAAACATAAAAATGACATATTGTCTAAATTACAAAGTTATTATATACGTGGAGACTGGACAAAAATTACGAGAATTTAGTAATGCCTTTATTAATATAGGAGTTGCTAATTATCTATGAATATTGAAATTATGTAATATTTGAACAGTATCTAAAATAGTATTGTCATTTTTCATGGAGAAAAGTCATGTTTTTTAAGAAATTACAATATTGTTTTTCACTTGTTGTTCTCAAGAATTTCACAAAGATTTCAATAACATGTTGTGCTAAGGGAGACTATGATCAGTATTTTATTTTTGTATGTACTAGTCCCTCCCATTGTTAATAATTGCCAGCAATGATGTTTCCATTTAAAGTGATGATTAAGTTGAGAGAAATGGATTGTGTTGCTTTTCATTAGTAATCTCAAAATGTAAATCCTTTCAGAGTTACAAAAATTATAAAGAATAATTTATACTGTCAGTTGAAATATAGCAATGTGTGTCATTCTTTGTACAGTTTAATGCTTGTTATTCTACTGATCTATTGTATTGGCAATGAATCATAACTTTTTCTGCTTGTGTTATCTACAATAGATCACAGTGAATTTCTGCAATAATTTGTTTCACTATAGTGTTTGTGTTTTTGATTGTATTATCTTTGAAATGTCTGTCAATTACTTTAGAACCATGAATTTTGATTAGTTAGGTTTAGAAAATTTTATTTTTATTTTTTCATGTGTCAAAGCATGGGCCGGGAAGTGAATCCAGGACAACTGCTTGTAAGGCAGCTGTGCTGACCACTCGGCCACCAATGCTTGATTTTCTCATTGTTTTTTATTGCATTCGACAGTTTTAATATTTCTGTTTTTTTTTGTTGTTGTTGTTTTAATTAGGCATTGTTTTGACAAGCTAAAAAATTATCAAAATTATGAAGCGTTAATATTTATGCAAACAAAAACATTATTTAGTATATTATGTTTTAAGCTTTTCCTAAAATAATTTGTTTTTTAACTCTATAAATATGTAGGAGATGTTCTCTTGAAATTAAATCCTGAATCAGATTGTAAGTGTAATTTAAATCTTGTAAAAAGTGAAAAATTTAACTAAAATTAAAACTGAAGTTAGTTGCTACTTTTATGATTAAATATTTAAGTTTAAATGCTAATATTTAAGTTGTTTTTTTTTCTTATGATTTAAATAAAATTTTAGCACTATATTCCAATCATTCCTCAAAAGGTTAATTTAGATTTTATAATTATCATTTTAATTTTTTAGTTAAAAAAAAGTCAATGATTTTTACATATATGTTTATAAATAAAATCAAAATGTTTTGCTTTTTTAAAGCAAAATAATATCTAAAGATTACCTTATTGATAGATATCCAGCAACAGAAATAAGCTATTCAGGTATAAACAATAAAATCATAATAATGATATGATTCATACCTAGGCTTTATTTGAAGTGGAGAAAAAGGCAAGTAATGGTGTAAGTATAGAATACATTTGGAATTATAAGATTAGAATTTTAACAATGTTTTGTCTTTTTCCTTATTTGCCTTTTCTTTTTCATTTTTTAATTAGCTATTTTTAATTTTTTATTTTTGAAAATCTGCATTTGTAAAAAGAGGTTTATAAATATGTATTGATGGGTTTGCTTTATTTTCACCATTGAATACATTTATTTTATGACTAGTTCTATAATGTATGTGTGTTTATTTGGTTGTGCATTTTGAATACAAATCGCTTATAATTATTTTATCATCTCCGAACCTTTTTATTTATTCACAATTACTTTTTTTCTCTTAAGGTTATTAATTTTTTTTCTTCCTTTTATCTTTCACACATCCATCATGTTATAATTCCTTCATCTCTTAATATGTTTCTCTTTTAATTTTCTCAATAAATATTCTAATTTTATTTATTCTCTTCATTATTACAAATGCCATTTCTCCAACTAAATTTATTATTTTCATTTTTTTCTAAATTCACAACTTAACTATTTTTACATCTATTTTTAATAGTTAATTAATCACTTATTTAGTGTAGAGAAACTGTTATTCATTGTAGTAGAAATAACTATTATAAATGTATTACCATAAGTGTACTGTATGAAATTCTTTTTTCTAGACAAAATTCATTTTTTAAAGTTAATTTAACTAATAATGAAATTAATAAAATAAATAATTAAAATAAGTGGCTTTCTTCGTGTAACAAAGCATGCACAAATCTATGTAACTGAAAATTTGATATGGAAGTTGGCAATAGACATAATTTTGTAAGCTATATGCTAGAGTTAAGACACATAGCATGTCTTGAGAATCTAAAAATATGGAATATCACGGGATTAAACAAATGGCAAAAAATTAATCTATGAAATTGAAAGATAATAATAAGTTTTCTAGATGTCATTTTTTGTAACTAATCTTAGTAATTATTATTACTTTTTATTTTATGTATTTTGATTTCTACTCATTGCAACTTAAGTATATAAATTTTTTAAATTAATTTTAGCTTTATAAGTGGTTAATGTGTTACATAATACATATATCATTGTTTATTTTGCATAATATATTTTTTTACTATTACTATATTTGATTTTAAATATTCCTGACACAACTAAAGACCTCATGTTACAATATATTTCTAGTGATTTATTGTTGTGTTTGTTTTCCTTCTTTTTTTTTTTTTTGTATAAAATTTATTATATTAATGGTAAACTTGCATCCAAAGGGAAAATCAAATTTACATCAAAGTCAATTTATGCAAAAAGTTATGGTATAGTTCATTTACAAAAATAGAGAACTGCCTATATATTTTATAGTTTGTTTGTTTTTTGTATATGTGTTCATAAGATTCCCAAATCTTGTGAAAGCCTTGTTTTTATAAATTTAAAAATTAGTAACCTTGAGACCAAGTGAGATGTGGATGAATTACATAAAGAAGTTTGCTGATATAATATGGAGAAGAGAGGCTACAGATAGAAGATAGTGGATTAAACTTAGAAAAACCTTCATCCTGCAGTCAGATCGGTATAGGCTGAAATGATGACGATGAATCTTGAATTATTCAGGTGTAGCAAATTTAACTTTTTATCAGGTGATATATGTGATAACTACTTTTTTTTTAACAAAATTAATATATTTAGTGGAATAAAAGTTTGTTAGCTTTTAATTAGGCAACATCATTAAATATTATCTATGATAAGTGATATTTAATTTTAATTCAATTGATATTTGCTATTGTTATATGATAAAAATTACTTTTTTTTTTTTTTGAGGGTTCTCAAAATAAAACTTTATTTGAAGATTAGACAGTAATTGGGTTGTAATAAATAATTTTTTTTTTTTAAATAAAAAAAATTATGATTCTGTTATAACCGAAGTTCACAATTAATTTTAACAATGTTTACCATATTGACTGAAAATGCAAATAGGATTAGAAATAAATAAATATTACTCTACTACAACACTATACAGTATTCTGTTTTAGCTTATATTTTGTTTGTGGTGAAACTAATAATAATTCAGTTTAAAAATATACCTTTTACACTTTTTAATATATGTTAATAAAAGCATGAGACTATCGACAGAGGAAAAAAATTTAAATATGTTAATTTTTTTAATAAGCCATTCAGAAATGACGGGGAAGACAAAAGATTCAGCAAATTTAAATCCATTCCTTTAGTTTTATTTTTGCAAAAGGGAAAGTTAACTTATAGAGAGAGATCGTTCATTTGGGTGAAAAAAAAATTAGAGTTAAAATTAAATCTAACATCCCTGTACCCCTTTTCGTTTTTTAATTCGACTAACGTTTTTTTTTTTAATTGCTGATATTATAAATGATGAAAGATGTTTAAAATCGACGTATAAAGTATGAATGTTAAAATCTGAATTTATATTGAAATTCTAAAAATGCTAACGGCAACAAAAAAAAATGTTGATAACATGCAAACTTTTTGATTGATAGCTTTTCTCTGGCCAGTTTAATCCAGTTACTACGTTGCATTTAAATACACACTTTAAATAAGTCATTTCTCATCTCCATCAATACATAGTAGTAGTAACAATAGTGGTGGTAGTAGTAATAGAAGTCATACAAAATGCAATTAAATTTATAATTATAGAAACAGTAAAAAAATAATGTATATTATCTTAAAAAATATTTTATTTTCTGTAATAATTAGAAATATAAGAATTAGTTTTTATGTTTGAAAAATGCGAATCGGTAATTGATTTTTTTCTCTCTTTCTCTGTTTTGTTTTGGGTGTGTGTGTGTTTATTTACTATACTATGTGGAAAGTACTTGATAGCATTTACTTATGTGGTGAACCATGCATTTATGGGGGGGGGGGAGGTTCCACTACATTGTACTTTTTATTATCGAAATCTAAAGCACTGAGTTAACCACATTGATCTAAATGTTTGTACTGTAACTGATGCATTATAAGCTTCAAAATTCTCAATAAGTTTTTGAAGCGTCTATTTGAGGTTAACTGCTTTAATTTGGAAAGTGGGGACTCTTAGAGCTGCAATATTTTAAAATGTGCAGTAAGTTCTCTGGGTGTAAATTACAGATACTATATATTGAATTGTAATTGAATTTGAAATTTGTCAGTAAGGTATTGTTTAGTTGGGATGAAACCTTGAAGTAGATTAAACAAGAATTTTAGCACAGATCGTGGTGTTCAAAAATTCTGAAATCTTACTGAAGTCTTAGCTATGGGTAGGGTTGTCTAACAATGTCTAACTTGGTATACATTTTTTATATTCTTATATGAGATTCTGTTTAGTGTTGTTATATTTAATTGGTCTGATTTTTCTGAAATACGGAAATTCATTTAATATATTTACTGATAGTAGTATCACTTTGTTCAGCAGATTTTTTAGAGTTGCTATATATGTCTTGGCTCTTATGTATGAAGTGAAGGATTTGGAGCAGATTAAATTTAGAACAACTTTTGATAGTATGAAGCAAGTTGTTTTGGTTGATTGTAGTCATGAAGATGTCATCCAAATATAAGATTTAACTATTGCATTCATTTTATTTATTGTAACATTCAATTCATTCAGAGGCCATAATATGCCAGGATGCTTTCTAAAATAGTATTAATTATTCATATCTTTACAATCAGGTATAATAACTTTGGTGAGATTGTTTAATTCTATCGCAAATTTGCTGAGCACTAGTTGATTTAATTGGTTATTCATTTTACCTTAGATAGGTTTAGAGGAATACCCAGAAGTTTTGATGGTACACCTATAAAGTTCAATGGAATGGACCTATCTGTAAATAGTTGCCACCTGGATAATTTGCTTGTCTGTAATGCTTAGCAAATCCTCAGAGTATTATTATAATATCATTTATAAATGTCAGTGTTTACTGTAACTTCCAAATGAGGCAAATAAAGTCCTTCACTTGCTTGCTCTTTCTATCTGTCTAATGGTCTTTATAAATTATATACAGGAGTGTTGTTAATGATGATGCCTCTGGTATCTAAGTTTAAATACAGTTGAGTCACATATAGTTCTTGGATTTAATGAATCTACTCATAATATAATTATGATTGGCTATAGTTTTGGATATTTATTTTTCAATAACAATAAACATTTACCTCTTAGTTTTTCTCTTCTGCTTTGATAAATGTAAATAAAATATGAACTTTGTAACAGTACTGCAACTATTATTTTTATAAATACTTATTGGGATTTTTTTTCTCTTTCTTTTTTTATTTTAAATGCGGATCATTTTATATGGTGATTCATTTTTCTCCATCCTCTTATATATAAGATATAGCTATTATAATTTTTTTTAAAAAAGTTAGTATTGCAATAGAACTTTGTATGAATATCATTTTTTTGAAAGTCAGTTTTACAAACACTAAAATTTAAGAATATCAAATCCTATATAATATACATTTTAATAAACATTTATACTGCCTAGCACTATACATTATTTGGAAGGCAAGCACCGTTAAACAGTGATATTAAAACTGCAAGGCTAATCTAACTCCAGTTACAAGATAGAGATTTTTGGGAAAATAAGAATGACTGTCTTATTTTTAAATTCAAATGTAATCATATGAGCCCATCTTAAGTGTCTAGAAGTGAGAGTGTGAATATATAAATCATTCATTTTAAATCCATTTCTTTTTTTAATAATCTTATCAGCACTTATAAAATATTTTAATTTACTTTGTGCTAATATTATTGATTACACTAGTAATTCTAAATAAAATAAAAATTCATATAACATTAGCCCATTGAAAACCAGGCGGCCATTGTTAATTTTTAGAAAAATTTACCCTAACTCTAATAACTTAGATATTTTGTGTTTGAATGTAATAAATATAAAAAAACATGCTGTAAAAGTAAGGTCATATATCAAAGAATGTAATGAAGCTGTTAAAATAATCATTTCATAAAGAAAAAGTTTAAAAAATATATATTTTTAATAGTTTTAAGAATGTTTATTTTTACACTGATTCACAAATCCTAAATTTTGAAATTCAAATGATAAAATGACAATTTCATAAACAGCTTCATCACATCTGTCACAAAATTTCAAAAAAAAAGATGTATTGGAAGTCTTACCTGAGGTAATTTTTCACTGAGAAAATTACTAAGACAGCAGCCTTGCTGTGGTCCATTTTCATTCTAGAGCCAGATGTGTCCATTTGTTCAAAAGTACCTATAACAATATGAATGGTTTTTTTTAGTGGAGAACAAAGTAATAGAACAGTGTAATTCAAAAATAAATAAATAAACTTATAAAAAATAAAATGAACAAAAATAAATCAATAAAGATAATTTTTTATTATTATTAACAATGATTACATGTGCAGAAGAAAGGCTGAGTTCAAATACATGGCACTATAACACAGAGTGGATGGATTGATGAAGCCAGAAACTGTGTATAAAATATCCTATATTACATGAAATTCCAGTTGTGTAGCATAAACTTGTATATAAATATATTTATTATTTTGCATAAAAGATATGAAGAAAGGCTGAGTTCAAATACATGGCACTATAATACAGAGTGGATGGATTGATGAAGCCAGAAAGTATGTATAAAATATCATATATTACATGAAATTCCAGTTGTGTAGCATGAACTTGTATATAAATATATTTATTATTTTGCATAAAAAATATGAAGCAAGGCCGAGTTCAAATACATGGCACTGTATCAATAAGTGGATAGATTGAGGAAGCCAGAAAATCTATACAATATCCTATATTACTTGCCTAAAATTGACACAAATCAATTGCGGGTCATAACTTTAGCACTGATGCAATAATTCGTCCATAAATTCAAACTTGGTCACATGTGATACACTATTCATATTTATAATCATGCCAAAAAATGCATCAGCTCACGCAGTGACAGATACCCCAGTCCCCAACTTTTTTCCATTCTACAGCATATTTATTTGAAAATATTATAATTTATTATTCTATAGCATATTTATTTATTTCAGTACATCGAAAATATTATAATTTATTATTCTATAGCATATTTATTTGTTTCAGTAAATAGAAAATATTATAATTTATAAAAATATATATAAAAAAGTAATTACATACTCTTGAATGTTATCAAAAAACGTTTATTTGTTTCAGTACATCGAAAATATTATAATTTATTATTCTATAACATATTTATTTGTTTTAGTAAATATAAAATATTATAATTTATAAAATATATATATAAAAGTAATTACATATCCTTTAATGTTATCCAAAAACATAATTTGAGAAGAGGGCCCAGAATCACGGACAACTTCAATGGAAAATCACAATAAATTATTCAGTAATTGATCCAACAATTGTGGAATAACTTTTTTACGATAAATAAAATGATAAAAATCAAAAAAAAAAAAACAATTTTTAGGTATACTTTGCTAAAAATATTCATAAAAAATTTAAAAATTGTCGTACAGAAAAAATTCTTAGAGTTTCAGGTAGATATTGAAATCGCGCAAAGAATGACGTATTGCGTGTATGTGTGACGTTTACCATTTACGCGTAAACTCAGCTCAAAATAGAAATTTCTAGAAAAGTCGTACAAAAGTTGTACTGGGGGTCAAAGGGCTAATTAGAATACTAACCAAAAAACAAAATTTTACTAAAATTCTTCCACAACTATGGTTTCATTTATTAACAAATAGACCTTTTCAAGTAAAATTCAATTAAACATACAACATGTATATATAAAACAAAATAGTCTTCTCATCATTCATTTCAAAAACCGAACTTCCTGTAAACATCAAAGGATGTCTTCATGAGGCCTCAGTCTCATGAAGACATCCTTTGTTGTTAAATGAAGTTAATTTTTGAAGTGAATGATGGGATGGCTATTTTGTTTTGTATGTATATATATATGCTGTATGTTTAGTTGAATTTTACTTGAAAAGGTCTATTTGTTAATATATGAAATCATGGTTGTGGAAGAATTTTAGTAAAATTTGGTTAGTATTCTAATGTTATATGAATTTCTATTTTATTTATAAAATTATATACATTAAGTCATTAACAAAAATAAATAGATCACATTGTTTATGAAAAAGACAGTAGCGAATAAATTGAATAAGAGAAGTCATTTACATTATGTATGTATATATTTAAATTTGGGTGTAGAAAGTGATTACCAATATGAAATTTATTAATTTTTTTTTGAGTCACAGATAAGTGAATTGTGGATATTGAAATATGGATAAGAAAACCTATCTTAATGTAAATCCATAAATTGAATAAAACTATTAGTCTAAATTAGAAAAAATAAATATAGTGTTTGGGGCAATAAGCTTATTAAATTTCAGAATATTTGTTTTGTTTTTTACTTTTATTTTCAAATATGTTTATTTTCTGTTTATAATGTATATGTTTTCAAGATTAAATGAAACATATTACATAAATAAATGTTGACTTCTTGAATTGCCCTGTGTCGAACTGCATGCCAAATTTTGTCAGTCAAGAAGTTACTCATGACAACATTCGAACAAACTGTATGGTGATCCTTGTCTTCTTGTCTTGTAATAGAATGGTGAAAGTATATATTTTAGTTTTCAGTTTTGTTTCTATATGTCAGGAATTATCAAGAGATAAGAAAGTTTTGCAGTGCACTTGTCAACTTATACAGAGCAATTGAATAAAACAATAGCACTTATTAAAATATTTATAAAGCAGGAAAGTTATTTTTAAAGGTAATGTTTTTGCTTCAAGGTTATTTTTATTTTTTAAAAATATGTTTTCATTTAATAAATGTAAAATGTATTTTTAGAAGAATTTAAAATTACATCATGGGAAACAAAAAAAAGTGCTATTCTAGCTTGCATAAAAGATAAACTTGTTTTAATTATTATTTTAAATAAATTCATTCCTTTAATATTTTTTTAATTATATCTAAAAATAATTTTAATAATAATTATGCTAAAAAATAGTTTTATTTTACTACAAACTGAAAGTCAGTAGGTGAATAATTTAATTTTGCAATACTAGCATAAAAGTAAAAGAATCCTTAATAATCTTGTTCAAATGATAAAAGTTTTTAAATAGTAAAAAACCAGATAAGTACTATTATGCCTGTATTTATTAAATAAATTATTAAATGCTAGACGGTGATAATTAACTATCTAATTACTGTCAATGATTTTTGCTAATTAAAATTTTGCATCAAATAATTAAAAAAAATTGTTTTAATTATCATATAACTTAACATAAAGCATTTTGATTAAATAATAAGGAATAATCCTATTATTACAATTAGAGCATTCAACAGATTTTTCTTTTAGTCAAATAAGAAATAATTTCTTTGTTATTTAATAATACAGAATAAATGAAAGTAAAAAGACTGTAAATAATTTTTATAAAATAGCTAAAATTTTATATTAAACTTGATTGCTAAGGTTCATCCCTGAAGAAATGCAGAAGTAAAATTTCTGACATGGAAAACATCACTTTGCTAGATATTCTCTTTCTAATTTGAGAAACACAGGATTATAGATTTTAGGTTGTTTACTAAAGAGTCATTCCAGTGCTCCCCAATTTCAAAAGTGTTACTTTAATTCCAGAAATGATGGTGGTCATTTAAAGCATTTTCAATAGAGAAAATATCTAAAAAAATTACATTAAATCTGGATACAAAAGATCATACATTAATTTTAATTTTCAGTTTACATAGTGTCATAAATGATTTTAAATATCAATGGCACTAAAGTTTAAATTTATGTTTAATACTTAATTTAATCTTTGATTATGTATATTAGGTCCAGATTTAAAATAGAACTAAAACAAATAATTGAAAATTAATATTGTAAATAAGTAAGATAGTAGAAATGCTATGCAAATTATGTTTAAAATACATGAATGAAAGTTGATTGCTTTTATTTCATACTATTAAGACATACAAACTTTGCACATACAATGATATAATAGGTCGGATATTACAACTGTAGCAGAATTACTGCAGCATTTTTAGCTATTTGTTAATTCAGATGTGTAAACTATAATAATAATAAAAAAATTTCAGTGAAAATAAAATCATTGATAGTCCTGTGCTTCACTCCTGATTGTGGTTACATGTTGTATGAGTTATATGTAGTTCAATTTGTCTAATTCAAAGTCTAAAATGTTACCAATATTTACATTACACATTTACTGTTTAGAATTTTCAGTCATTCAAATGCCATGACTATATACAGGCAGTTTTATACTTATCTAAGCTTGACATATGTAATCAATACCTGATAGATACATTGTGCGTTTATATAATAAATTATAATATAAATGTTGTATTACTGCCATATGATTTTCCATGGATACCATAAATTTATGAATAATACTGAATGCTATATAAATTTTTAGCATATATATAAAGTATAGATATTTTTAACATGTGCACACAGTATTTAGGTATTCACTTATGATATAATTTTAAAAATTATTGTATTATATACATTAAGACATCAACAAAAATAATTGATAAAAGAATAAAGTAACTAGATAATCACATTCACATAAGAATAATGTGATCAGATAATCACATTTATGTGCATGTATATAAAATGCAGATCGTAACATTAATTTAATATGTATAAATATTTAAAACATTTTCTTACTATATGAACTTCTTTTTGTTATCATATAATTTTCGTTATGTAATAAAAACTATGTTTATAAATACAGTAATATTTTTAAAAATTATGTATGTATATTACAATATCAACAAAAATAAAGTTTTTTATTTTTTTTCTTATTCTTACGATAATGAAAATTGATGATAAAATGCTAAAGATATTTTATTTAAAAGATATTAATACTTATAATTTCAAGCACATATTTCTTGATCAGAATTCAGCCACCATTTACTGGCAGTGGTGTAGAATATTTTGTAATCACAGTGCATGGCATTTGCAAAATGAAATAGAAAATTTTATTTTTATTAATTTCTCATTTTTATTTGAACATTGGATAATGGTTTTTGAAACAGTGATTGTAGCAGCATATTAATATATACACAGAAATTACACAAAATGTTATAAATATATCATATTATTCAGGATTGAAGGCAGTAAAAAGTATCTTACTATTAGTTCCTAACACACTTTACTTAAATTTTAATAATAGATAAATTTTATCTCTTTATCTTACCATTAATTGAAATAGAGGGAATAGGAGTATCTTTCATTCATTATCAAAAAAAAATCAAATTTAAATAATTTTATTTAATAATATAATAAAAAGACTTAATGAATTTTTAACTCAAAGCATTCTGTTTTTCTGTATCCAGAATATGCTTTCTTTAGCTCCAAAATCAATACCATAAAAATGCACATTAATTCTTATGAAGTCATTTTTCAAACGTTTGCTTTATACTCATCATTGATAAAGTTTCAGTCCTGGATACTTTTATTTTTTGGCATTGGATAGTTTTTATTTAAAATTTGAAATGATATTTTCTCATTTTGCTACTCAATCTTTAAAAAATGGCGGGGGGGGGGATTGCTTGTCTGCAACTTTTGACCCCTTTTAATCAATTCAAGCATTAAATTTAATTTTTTTATATAAAATTAAAACAATTAATTACTTTTTACAATAAATTAATGTTTAGATAAGATTATTAATTTTAAAAAATTTATTTAATCACATGGTATTACTGTAATATTAAATTTTTATATTCTTTATACATATATATATATTTTGCTAATAATAAGTTTGAAAGTTTTTCAATTATAATGTCTGAATTGTAGTTAGAATGAAACATCACACTGTATTTTACAATATTTCGGTGAATTGTTTTTGGTTTCATTCTATTGTTTTTTTTTTTTTCAATGGTAATGATATATCTTTAGTACCATACTGAGTATACATTTGATTGAAGATAATTTTCAAAATAACTTAGTCTGTGTGATGTTAAAGATAAAATATGTGTTCTACAAAGCTAACATATTGTAAAATCAATAAAGCTGGCAAAATTTAACCATTATCATAAAATACAAAAAAAGAATTTAAACATTTTTGGAGTTATATATTTTATATTTATTCATAGATTCTGAATTTTGATATATGTTTTAAAGTAATAATTTTGTTAATAGGTTTAAATTAATCTATATAAAATTGCAGTTAAAGTGGCATTTAATATTAGATGTCAGTCATATTACATGCCACTCTATTTGTGAAAATGAGAATGATTTGTCATTTTTAATATAAGACTTATTTATGAAAATATATATTTAGGGGGAGGGGGGGGATTATGTAATAATTTGTTTCAATTGTTTTTTTTAATAATAACATTGATAAATTACAATTTTAAAGTGCTGATATACATTAATAACTACATGTAAATACATAAAAGCAGTTTGCATCTAAACAATACCAATATCTCAATCTGTTTGTCGTCAAGACAACCTTTTTTATTTGTGATACATATATATATATTGTAAATGCACAAACCCCATACACAAGCAGTTGCTTTCACAAATCATTAATAACCTTTTAATTTTTTTATAAAATAAAAAATAATTATACTTTCTGAAATAATTTATTGAGATAATTCAGAATAATATAATCAGTTTGCAAAATATATATAATTATTAATATTTACATAGAAATCAAATCATACATCACATGATCTAGTTTAACAATTTTGTATTACAAATGTTATATAATGAGTTTGCAAATAATTCTTAACAAGCTTTTCAGACTATCCCCAACCTCAGACCGGTTTCTGCTACTGGCTTTCTCAGTGAGGTATTCAAGCATTAGATTTAAAATACCAAACCAAACCCAGCACATTATCTAATGGATAACTATTAAGTAGAAAATCTGAAATTTTCAGACATCCATATGTCTTCCAATCTAACTGTTTAACTTAAATAGCCATATGGGACTGAACCAAGTTCAGATACTCCATATATTAATAGCTTGTTAAGAGCTATTTGCAAGCTCATTATATAACATTATTCATATTTTTACATATTTTAAAAGTTACTTAATCAATTCCTTCTAAAATGTCTGGTTTATAAGAAATTTTCTTGATTTTTTTTTTTTTTTACAATATATATAAATACATTTAAAAATAGCTTTTTATTAAAAAAAAATTATACTAAAAAAACTATATGATTCACAGCAATGTGGTTTTTGTCATTACCATAAAAATACACTTTTCTGTAAAGTGATGTGTCTTATACATGCATGCTACAAACCATTTTTTTAATTATGTTTAAGAGAAAGATTAAACATATATTGTTTTGGTGAGTTTTTTGCATGCTTAATGCACAGATATGAATTTAAGTATATTAAATAATATTAGAAGTATGAGATTTCAAAAAATACATGTTTTTGTGCTTGTGGGGGGGGGGGGTGTATAAAAAAATAATGTTAGATTTCTCAAAATATTTCCAGTATGATGATACATATAATCATTCAAAAAAGACTATAATAAATAGTTTTTTAAAACAATGTTCAATTTATGCATAAATGTATTTGTGCAAAAAACTTAAAAAATTGGTAACTGATTATAATTCAAATTTTGTTTTTGTTTTTTAATCATATAAACTTGCTCACAACATATTTTCATCTTTATAAAACTTAACTTTTTTATCTGATTAGTTTTGCGAACTTGTTTTGATCAGATTGCTTTGGTTTAGTTAAAACTGTTGTACTGATGGTTTTACTATGATTAATTATATTCAGTATTTTTTTACCTTTTTAGTCAGATTACTTTTGGTTTTGTTACTATAAGTTTTCTTTTATCTTTCACTTTGAAGAGATTATTTTTATCATCTAATATATGTATTGAATATCTAGGAAAACTTTAAATAGACAACAAAAAGAACCATCAAGAGAAAAGACAATTATTGGTACTGTAGTGTATCCATACATTCCAAAAATAGTAGACACATCAATGAAAATCTGCAATCAGTATAACATCAGAACAGCTTTCCAGAGCCATACCACCCTACAAATCCTAAACTTGAAATGCTGAAAAGAACAAAACTGCTTCTAAGAAATACCATGTGAATGTGGAAGAACATATATTGGTGAGACCAGTTGTTCCATTGGAAAGTGCTTGCAAGAACCCAAACTGATGATTAGAAGAGAGGAAACAGATGTATCTAAGGTAGCAAAACATGTATGTGACAATGAACATATGTTCAATTGGGAAAATACAAAAGTATTGGATAGAGAAGAAACAGTACAAAGAAGAAAATTTAAAGAAACTGTTCACATGACAATGGCAAAAAATCTCATAAGTCAACCCAGTATGATTATACATAATGTTTGGAAACCACTAATCACCTTTGCTCTTATGAAAAAGTGGAGAAATCAGGAGGAACCTCATAGATAAGTATATAAAATTACTATAGACTGTTGCCTTTGGAAGGATGGCTCAGTTGGTTAGAGCATTACCTTAACATTGAAAACTCAAGAATCTAAGGATCCAGTCTCGAATCCCATGCTAGTACTGTCACTGGTTAGGCCAGCAAGACCTGAAGAAGAGGGGAGACTAATATTCCTTGAAACATTGTGCATATATTAACCTGTTTGATGTGCTATTACTAATAGTTGAATGTATTTGAAATATTTAAATAAAGCTAAATTTTTCTAAAGATATTCAATACATATATTAGATGGTGGAAATAGTCCAAGATAAAAATATAACTAGAACACCATCATCACAAACCTTCAGGAAAACATTATTTTTATCAGTTTCAAATTCATACAGATGGAAATGGATGAAATTAATCATAGAATTAAACTTGGATGGAGAACCTTTAATAGTAATGATGTAATATTAAAAGAAAATATCCCTATGTGTTTGAAAATAAAAGTTTTTAATAAATGTGTTTTGTCACTTTTTTTTCTATAATGAAATATCAACACAGAGACTTCACATAACATCACAAAATATGAATAGGTGTATGTTTCAATAAGAAGCAGATATTATGGATACCACTGAGAGAATTAAATGAAGTAAATAAAACTGGAATGAATGTGTACTAGAAGAGATGGCAATAGATAGTTAATTAAAATCTTAAACTAGTTGGAATAGTGTGAAGAAGAAGCTCAGAGAGACCTTTATTCTACATTGGATCAAAAAATTATGCATTCCTAATAATAAAAAAAATTGTTTTAGATGTGAGTTGTGAAATTGAGGAGAAACATCTGTCAATTTTTATCAAAGCAAATAGCCAAAAAACATTAATAACAAAAAACTCACAAAGCAAATATTAACATGCCAAAAAGCATTAATAATAGGAAATTCTGTTGAAGGTAGATGCTCTGAATGAAGGTATTCTGAATAAAGGAATATTGCTGGAGTTATTAAGACACTTTTATGTTTTTAAAAAGGTTTGTTAGATTATATATAATCATTGTATGGATAATTGTCACATCAATGTTTCTTTTCTTCTTTTTTTTTTTCAAATAAAGAAATGTTGTTGTTTTTTTTGTTCAAACTACTATTTAATTTATTATTTTAATTAAACAAGTATTAGTGTATATAAAAATAAATATCTATTATGATTTCTCCTAATAACAACTTGGTTTAAATTTCGCAGGTTGTACTCCAGAAAATTGCATGATCGGTAGAGTGCCAATCACATGCATCGCTTGTATTGAATCTACTAATTGTTAAAAGTAATATTTTCAAAGCCGAGTACTGACATGATTTTATAAAACTAAAAAAAAAAACAATATTAATGTGAATGTAATTTTAAAGTTTAATATGTAATTTTATAAAAAGAGAAAGAAAAAATCAAACTAAAGAAAACAAATGATATAATTTCATAAGAAAATATATATATAATATTACAATCTTATTTAGATCATGACATAATAGCAATTAAGAACTCTTTATACATAGCATTTCTCAAATCATTTATGCAACTTTCCGTCAATAATATTATCTTATTTGTTGTTTTTTAAATAAAATTATATCGTTTGTCTTCATTAATTAGTATAGGTTTTACGGTACTTACATATTAGTCCAACGATGAGATTTCACAAACATATTAGTCTAACGTTAGATGTTAAAAGAAAACAATATTTTGTACACGGAGGAAATTATGCATTTATATTATTATAACGCGGATACCTACAATTGTGTAAATACAAAGCGAATTTAAACACATTTACAATCTTCTAAAAAAAAAAAACGAAAACAATTAATTTTTTAAGTGAATATTAGATAATAACCAACATTTTGATTAACAACTTTCTCCTGATCGGGATATTATGTAATACTCCCTTAAAAATTTGTTTTCGTTTTTAGAAGATTGTAAATGCGTTTAATTCGGCCTTTATTTACACATTTGATTGTTCTGGCGTTCATATCTTTCTTAGTTTGTATTTTTTTTTTTACATAAATTTTCATTGTATCAATTAATATCATTTGTTTGGTGGCTCTAATGATTTTGAAATCTGAATAGCAAATAATTTTATATTGAAAAGAAGATATATCGATTTTTCTTTAATATACATACAGTATATAAGAAGTTAAAATGTGTTTTACTATTTTTTGAAATTATCGTTTTAAAGTCTCATTTTCTCGGTCATGATGTATCTTTTTTTTAATGTTTTTAAATATGTTGAATGGTCCTGTTAAAATAGTAATTATATCTTATATTTTCTGCCTGAAACTTTACAGAGTAGTCTTTGTTTTCTTCTAGTCTTCTAAAAGTGAATGGAGGCAAACTATTTGCATAAACACTTGTAAAGTTCACTTAAAAAAACATTATTGCAACTTTATAGGTTTTGAGTCAGGCTGCAAGAAAAAAGATAAGTGAATTGACCAGATTAAATTGCTTTCTGATAAATGAAACCAATTGCTTTCACAATGGAAATAGTTTTAAAAGAAATTACTGCTAACTTTTTAAATATATGATTTATTTATTTATTTTAAATATAATTTTTTTTTTTTTTGTTTTTACTGGGCCAAGTGTCAATATAGACTTATAATGTTAATAAAATCATTTTGACTTGGACTAAGATATAGAAATTATTTATTATAATATATCGTTTAATTTGATACTATATTATTATTATATATTTAAAAAATTAATTTTCAGAATAATTTTCTATTTAATGATGATAAATTTATTATAAAATAAGATATAGATAATAGCTACTATATCTGTAAGTTGATAATACAATTTATATTATAGTTATATTAATTTTTTAACTGTGTTCTAATGTGAAGTTAATAGCTTGTTGTTTTATGTGGATTTGTAGATTTTATGAGATAATTCTCTTTATGTATTGTACAGTGGAGTTGCAAATTGTGTTATATTTTATTCCATATTCGTCTCACACACAAACTTATATAGCATATAATAGCTCACATTTTGTTGACAAACCTTGATTACAATACAATAAATATTGCTTGTTGCTCTGTAAGTATACAATATATTTTTCAACGTGCATATATATATAACAGATGTTTTTGTGTGTATAGTATGTGCATATAAATTCAGATTATAATATAAACAAAATAATAATAATAATAATAATAATATTAATGAAAAATTGAGAAAGCACTTTTTACATATATACTTACAGTATGGTCTGCATGTTCAATCATTGACAATTCTGTTTCTTCACAATTTTTTTCAAGACTTATGGTTTCAGAATCTATACAATTATTTCCTATTTGCAGGGAATAGTTTGGAATTCTATGATCCAGATTCTTGACTAAATTCTTCATAGAGACTTATGGCTTTCACATATTACAAAACCATCATTCATAATGTTTATATGCTTCATATCATTTAACCATAGAATTCGTTTTTTTTCTATTTTAACAAAAAAATTATTATAACTTAAACTGTTTCAGAAGCACAAGTGACGGTGTCACGAATCTACTCCTTTTTATGATTCTTCAGATTGATCATTTGTTGTTTTGAAACACATAGCAGATTTCTTCTTCTTTTTTAAGAAAGCCCATATTTTTTTCTCATTTAATGAAAATACTTTATGAACTTTTTTTGTATTTATTACTCATTGTATCACAACAAATTTTACTAAAAATATAATATATACTGTATAAATATTTTTGAAATAAAAATGCAAAGAAAATATTTTGTACAAGGTCTTTTTAAAAACATGAAGAAAATGTGATTTAATAAATTCACATTTGAGGTTTGAGAACCTTAAATTTACTGAGAAAAGAAATGGCTGCCACTATATCAAGATTTATAAAATTTAATGGGTTTGTAAATATCAGTGTTTTTATTATTTGTTTGTTTACATTTTTTTTTTTTTTGCTTATTCACATGTTGTTGTTGTTTTTTGTTAATGTATTATTGAAGTCATCTAGTTTGATACAGTATAGTTTATAGCTTCACTTTATATTATTTCTGAAATATGTCACTGCTGTTTTTGGTAGTATTGAACTATCATGATTTTCTTTTCTAGCTTTTTGTAGTTGTTGTTCAGAGTATACAGTTCAAGATATTTTGTTCTAAACAGTCAAGGAAACTTTTTTTTTTTTGCCATTGTAATTTGAAGACTTTTGGTCTGACCTTTTTTTTTTTAATTATTCTGCAGCTAAGGAAATGAATTCTTGGGTGGATTTTATTGTGTCACTGATAATCATTCTATTGATTTTTTTTTTCAGACTATTGCTATGGTTTTAGCTTTTATATTTCATTGCAAATTTTACTTTTTCAAAGAGTTTTTACCTTTTAGGATCAACTATTTTAAATTCTTATTTTCAGCAAATTAATATGTTTCTCCAACTTAACTTAGGTTTTTATTATTATTATTTTTTGATCATTTATTTTTATGATAACTTCTGATCCATTCAAATTCAGTTTTTTTCATAAGTAATTTTGTATATAAATTGAATAAAAAATATATGAAATATACTTTTATATCTGCTTTTGATTAGTATAATCTTATTATATCTATCAAATGAATAATAATTTTTAAAGTTTACAGATTTCTATTATTAGATTACATTATTTTTTAATATTTTTTTAAAAAAATTAGTCCTGTACATAAATTTCACAAGTGTTTTTGTTTCATTATTTTAACCTTAAATACAACTATTTTATTCTTTTTTTTTTTCATATGTCATAGCATCGGCTGGGATGCGAACCCACACCTGTCTGCAACCAACTACTTGCTTGCAAGGCAACACTTGACAACTATTTTCTTTTTTGTAGATTATGAACTTTTCCTTCTTTTTTTTTTACTCTTTACATTCTGTTTTAATATAATCTTTCATAAATCCCATCCAATTTTTTTTAACTTTATAATTTCTTTAATAAATAATCTCTTATTACTTGTTCATTTGAACATTTCAACATCACAAATCTTACTTTTTCAACTTATCTTTTTCATTTGTCTTCAAGTCCATAACTCAAAAATTTTCTTTTTTAAAAAAAATCATCCAAACGTCTGTTGTATATAAAATCACATTTCAAATAAAAATGTTAAATTCTTTTAGTTTTAACAATCTCCAAAATAACTTCCTATCTTATTAAGCATATTTAATCATTGCAATTATTTTTTTAATAGTTTTATCATTATTTCCATAATCAGAAAAACAACTTCATAAATATTTAAAAGCATCATTAATCTGTATTCTGTTTTAAAATTATTGCTTACGCTTAGTTATATTGTTTTTTTATCCCAAACTTTCTATAAATTTTATCAGTTCTATCTAACATTTTGTTAATCTCAAATTTAGTATGACTAAGCACTACCATGTCAGTAGCAAAGGTGATGCAATAAACTTCCTTACTCCCCTTTTATAGTTTGATTATTATCATAATCATATTTATTTATTTTTTATTTAAATATCAAGGAAAATAGGGAATAGGCAATTCCTAACCTTGTACCAACAAACATATATCTATCTTCTACATGAAGATTAATTAATCTTGGGAATATTTTTTTATTCATTCCTCTCTAACAAAATAATTCAGTTCACTCTATCAAAAGCTTTTTTAATATCAGTAAAAAAAAAAAATGTTTTCCTTCTTAGTTAATTTCTAAAACACAAATCATTAAATCTACAACAAAAATTTAAAAAATATAAATAGTAACTTATAGCAATAATAAAATCAGTATATAATAGATAAATTAATGTGCATTTGCATGTTTTACAATTGTCTTTTTCATTGGCATCATATAGAGCAGATCATTTATTTTTCATGTTTCCTTATGAAATGCAAACCAAAATGTGTTCATATACAATAAATTTTGCATTATATATTGAAACTTATACTGTATTTTTATAGTGTATTTTATGAACAAAGTAAAATTTAGTGTTAAATGTTTTTTTATTACTACTTCATTTTTTGTTGCGGTGCTTGCTCGGTTTTTTAATAATACAGATGAAATCTTGTTGGTACAAACTTCCACTTTATAATGAATAGATTTCAGTCAGTTAAAGTAAATACTGTACTTCCACTTCTGTTTAATATGAAATCTGATTAATATGAAAGTTTCTTTCATTTTGTGTTAATAATGTTCAATCTGTATTTATATAAAAAATATGCCACTAATAATTTAAAAATTTATCATTAAAGGCTTTTTATATCCTTTCTTTTTGGTTTGGTTTTCATTTCGTAAGGAAATGTGAATAATAAATTAGCATAACATTCTGATGCAATGAAAGACAAAAATTAAAGTGTGTTAATTTATTTAAATGTAAAATAAAGACTGCATAATTAATAATTAACTAAAGTAAAATTTAACCCTTTAGACAGTTGATCCCCCCCCCCCTAATATGGCATTTCAATAAAGTAATTAATTTGCATGTATTTGTGAAAAAATAAAAACAGAATTCGTCTGAATTTAGTAGAAATAAAAGATGATCCATTTTTTTAAGAACCCACAATCTTGTATGCATAATAAAATCAGATACTGATATTTTGTATGTTTTAGGACTTTGAAGACTCACAATTTCTTTGAATTCCTGCAATCAAAAAGTTATCTCCCCATCAGAGTTATATATATATCTGTTAATAAAATATTTTCACAGATTATTAAAGGTGTAGATATAATAATAAATGGAAATTTCCATGTAATAACTAAAGAAAGATGTACAGCACATGGTGTTACTAAGTAACCATTAATTAAAATTGACAACCCCAAGCTATTATTGTTTACCAGTGTGTGTGATTTAGTTTGGGGCTGTCAATTTTAATTGGTGTTTACCTAATAATATCATGTTGGACATTTTTTTCTAATTTTTACATAGAAATTTTCATTTATTCTATGTTTATTTCTTAAATAAAATGTGAAAATATTTCATTTAACCATTCTAAATAGTATATATATTTAAAAAGAAAAAATAATTTAAAATGTTATAAATAATTTTTACAAATTGAATAAATATTCCTACAACTTTACTGCTTAAAAAAAATTGAATAAAGTAAATCTGTACATGATTACATAAATAAAAAACAATTTAATAAAACATTTTTTAAAAAAAACACATATATTTAGCCTCTTCTATATTCTATACAGCTGCAGAAAGTAGTTTGCTATTAACTGAAAGGAGACCCTTTGATTCCTCTTGGAGGCCTTAAAGGGCAAATTCCTAATATTCACTCCATACGTTCTTGTCATTGCAGCTGTTATTACTATGTGAATACTCATATAGTATATGAACATGGATGGGCTGCTCACCAACATGCATTAGCGTCATGAGTTTATTGGCTTTTTACCTCTGAGTTTAAGATCAAGAAACACCATGGTCTTTCTTCTCAGTTGCCTGATAAGGCAGAATGAATGTTTGTATAAATGATAAATATTTTTCCAATATATACAATTATGACAAACAAAAATAAATCATGGCCCTTATTCCAAGGAGGCTGTAAAGTCACCAACCAAAGCAGCGGTTGGTGGCTGAAGGCAGAGGGTGCTAAGAATCCCCTGGTTGTGGACCCAGGCTGCCATTTGATGATGACTTTTTGTTTAGGTACTTACAACTATAGTTTCAAGTGAAGGAACATTGCAAGAATTGGAAGAACTATCTTATATTAAATGGGACATTATTGGACTTTGTGAAGTTAGAAGAAAAGGTGAAGAGACAATTGATTTAAAAAATGGACATGGTCTCTATTATAAAGGTACAAATATTGGAAATACAAGTGGAGTAGGATTCATTATAAATAAAAAGTGAAAGAACAACATTGTGAGATTGATGGTGTATCAGACAGAGTAACAAGATTAGTTATACAACTTAATAGCAGATACCAAATGCAGATAATTCAGGTTTATGCTCCAATAAGTTCTCATAGTGATGAAGTAGTAGAAGATTTTTATATGGATGTACAAAAGGTTTTTGGTCAGAGTAAACAACATTTTAAAATTGTTATGGGAGACTTTAATGCTAGAATTGGTAAACAAATGAAAGATGAAAGTGCTGTAGGTAATTTTGGTTATGATAATAGAAATGAGGGAGGACAAAGATTTGTGAAGTTTGCAGAAAAAGAAAAACTTTATATTATGAATTCTTTTTTTGAGAAAAATGTTAAAAGGAAATGGACAGCATCCAAATGAAGATACAGCAGAATTGGATTATATTTTGACTAACAGAAAATACATATTTCAAGATTGTAATGTTCTTAATAAATTTAGCACAGGAAGTAATCATCGATTAGTAAGATGTAAGATGCGTGTTAATGCAAAACTAGAGAGACAAAAATTATTAAGAAAAACAGTATTTACAGTTGATATTCCTAATCTTCAGAAACATTCTAATGAATTTAAATTAGAACTTACAAATTGGTTTCAAGTATTAGGAGATTTTGAACATGATTCAGATTTGAATGAAATTAATATGAAAATAACTAATACACTTTTAAAAACTGCAACAAAGATAGCTGGTAGAAAAAAGCAGCAATTGACGAATAAAATTTCTGTTGAGACTAGAAAATTTATGAAGATATACAAAAATGATGCATTAAAAAGAATTGAATATCTTAAACTTTGTAAAATGATGTGGAAAAGAGTTGAATATGATAGAAGAAAGTATAACTGTGAACTAGCAAGGAAAGCTGTAGAAGAGAATAAAAGTTTCAAGAGTGTAAAACAACACTTTGGTATTGATAGAAAATGTATATCTGCATTAAGAAAAAAAGATGGAATTATTAGTAAAAAGAGAGATGACATCATGAAATGGGTAGAAGAGTTTTATCAAGAATTATATAATAATAAAGAACAAGTACCTCCTATATCTATTACATCTTCTGAATTGCCCAGAATTTTAAATGAAGAAGTGAGACATGCAATTAAATGTATGAAGAAAGGAAAGGCTTCAGGTAATGATGGAATTATAATTGATATATTAAAAGAAGCAGGTGAAGAAATAGAAAAACTTTTAGCAAAGGTGTCTAAATGATAAAGATGTACCAGATGATTGGAAGAATGCAGTATTAATATTTAAAAAAAGTGATAAAGAAGATATTAGAAATTACATACCTATCAGCCTTTTATCAGTTTTATACAAAATTTTTACCAAGATAATTACAACTCATCTACAGAGAACATTGGATTTCCACCAACCAAGAGAACAAGCTGGATTTAAAAATGGTTTTAGTACAGTAGATCATATTCAGATATTGAGAGAAGTTATAGAAAGGACAAATGAATATGAGTTGCCATTATGCTTTGGATTTGTAGGTTATGAAAAGGCATTTGATTCTATAGACATTTCTTCAGTGATTAAAGTATTGGATCATCAGGGTATAGATCCAGGATATTGTTATATTTTAAAGAATATTTAAAAAAATGCAACAGCAACAATTAGATTACATAATGATACTAGGAAAGTCAACATTGAGAAGGGTGTAAGACAGGGTGACTCCATATCTCCAAAACTTTTTACAGCAGTGCTGCAAAGAAGTATTTTGTGGATTAAAATGAGAAGCTAAAGGAGTGGAAGTAAATGGAGATTATTTAAGTCATTTAGATTTTGCAGATGATGTAGCTGTTTTTGCAAATAATGCTTTAGTACAGATGAAAGTAGGACTAAAAATAAATGTTACAAAGACTAAAGTAATGTTTAATGGATTTTTTCAAAATATGAAAATAAAGATTGATTATGATGAGTTAGAAGAAGTTAATAGTTACAAATATCTTGGTCAGAATATTAATACTGATGGAAACATAATGGATGAAATTAATCATAGAATTAAATTTGTTTGGAGCGCTTTTGGTAGAAATAACTTGATACTAAAAGGAAATATACCTCTGTGTTGGAAAAGGAATATTTTTAATAAATGTGTTTTACCAGTTTTTACTTATGCATCTGAGACTTGGACACTTAATAGCAGAGCAATGCAGAGACTTCAAACCACTCAAAAAGTGTGGAGAGATGCATGTTGGGAGTAACAAGAAGAGATTGAAAATGTAATATATGGATAAGGGAACAAACAGGTGTTACCAACCTCATTGAAAAAATTAAAAGACTGAAGTGGAGTTGGGCTGGACATATTTCTAGAAGAGATGATAATAGATGGACAATTGAAATTTTAAACTGGATTCCAAGAGATTGTAAAAGACTCAAAAAGAGACCACATGTGAGATGGATGGATGACATAAGAAAATGTGCAGGGGTGATTTGGAGAAGAGAAGCTAAAGATTGGAGAAGGATTGAACTTGGAGAGACCTTCATCCTGCAGTGGATTGATAATGGTGATGATGATGATATTCCATACACTAAATGGTATCCATTAATCACATTTTTTCTTCATATAATCATCTTTTGTGTCACACAATTGCATCTCTTTTAAAGGAGGCTCCATCTATTGATCAAAACTAAAAGTAATTTTTTAAAAAATTTACATGAATATAAACAAAAGTATAAACAAGTTATAGTGATTATCAGAGAATCTAAAGTATCTCAAGATATACAGAAGATTATAAAGTGTGCCACCTCAAAAATGTTTTACAAAATACAACTTTTTTTATCCTGTTGAAAGTATTATTTCCATTTCATATGAAAACATGAAAAATAATTTACTAGAACAATTTGAAGCAATGAGAAAAACAAAAGTGAAATGGGTACTTATTCGTCAGGCATATTAATTTATTCATTATATTGTGCTTGGTTTTGTTTTTCATTTAATTTTAAAAACCTGTGTATAATTTATTTAAATGTAAAATGAAATTAACTGTTTAATTAATAATTAATTAGAATAAAACTTAAGCCTGGAAATTTTTAGATGTTTTTTTATAATAAAAAAATGTTAATTATACTTGATGAGAAAATAACTTTATTGTCAATATGATACATTGGAAAAAAAATGGAATATTATATTCCAGAAAATCAGATAATCATTACTGCGCTTATCATCATTGTTTTAATTATTATTTTGTAATATAATTTATCCCAAAATCTCATATTGACATAAACTTTAATGAGATTGAATGTTAGCTAATTTTATAATCTAAAACTAAATAGCTAATGATTCTCAAACTAGTCATTAAAAATAGGTGTGTTTTTTTAACTGATTGCACAGTTAATGAAATTTAGAAATTTAGAGCACAAAAATAATATAGAAACTAGCCCTGAAAGAGACAAGTCCTTGCATTTCAAAGCCTTTTTATGTTAGGGGGAAACATCACAAAGATTTTCAAAAGAAAAAAGCCATAAAATTATTGTGTTATTTAAAATAATTAAGAATACAAATATCATCAAAATGGAGCAAATTTTTTCTTTTATCTACTTCCCTGGGTTTACTATTGATTATAATCAGTTTTGATAATAAATGAAAAGAATATTTCTCAACAATTCATCAAATCTATATTGTTTTAGCAGCCTCAGGTAATCAGGGTGGCCTTCGAGCACTCCATCATCAGATTTTCAATTAGATGGATGGTTGAAGAGTTGGAGTGTGTAGTAGATTGGAGCCTGTCCATTAAAGTATGAAGATTGTCTATCTTAATATATATCTGAGCACTTATAGTATATATGTGTGGGAGATGATATTATGGATCAACTGATGATTGCTGGTTTAGCATGAAATACATATATTGGTGATTATTTATCTTTTCAGCATATATGTGCTTGAGTGTATCAGTGTTATTAGATAGAGTGGAGAGTGATGGGTCATCTGAAAGTCTGTGCTCATATACCCTATATTTATATATATATTAAATATTTTGATGGAATATTATTATAATAAAGAATAGAAATAAGATAATACTGTAAATAAATAGATAACCTTTAACCTTAGAAGGTTATCTCTCTGTTTACTTGGATATTATCTCCTCATATATAGATATATGAAAATTAAATATTAAAACAGTTTTTAAAGAAAGCTTTCATTTACATAAGTGTACCGAAAAGTAAAAAAATAAAATGCATTAAAAAGTAAAAAATAAATTTTCTTCAGCTATGACACAAAATTTTTGATATAATGCATTCAAAATAAAAATGTGTTATGACCACATAATTGAATAATATTAAGAATACTGTGAAAGATGAAGAACATTTATTTTTTATTATTTTCTACTTTTGATTTTATATAATTCCAAAAATTAAATTTTGATACAACTTAATATTGTTAAATGACAGTATCATAAAGAGTTCTGAATCCCATATAAAATTAAAAATTTAAATTTTTCACTAATTTTTTTGCTAAAAAATTTTTCAAACTTCTTTTAAAAATGAACTATTATTAGGGATACATATGTACTCAAAATTTCAACTAGATTGGAAATTGGGAACAGAGTAAATGGATTTTGATAATTCTAAAATATAGCAATATAAAACAAGTTACAATATAATAATCAAAAAACATTTAAATTCTTTTCCAATAAAGTTTTCCTAAATACTTTAATCACATAGCAATTTTTAATTCACAAACAATTAATTCATTGCATGATTATTAGTCAGAAATTATATGACATTCTGTCATTAATAAAGTAATCCATTCAGTTTATTAAACTGAGATTTTTTTTTTTTACTTTCCTCAGTTAGGAATCAATTACTGAATCTTTAATTCTTGAATCTTATTTTCTTTTATTATGCTAAATCACCCAGAATATTATGTTAGTTATTTCATAAAGAAAAGATGTAGTTTGAAGGAAATGATAATCTCATTGTGAGAGGAAATATATTTGAACATACAAATATTTTATTTACCCGAGTAATAATTATAAATAGGAGTTGTTGTTGTTGTTATAAAAGATAATAAATGAATTCTTGGAAAACATAAGGTTTACATTAGATTTAAATTTAACAAATCAAGAAACAGAAGTGATAAATATTTGAGACAAAAATAAATGTGAATAAAAATTAATGCTTTGAGAGTAGTGTATATGGATAACATCTAAATGTAGTTATATGTTGAAATATTCTCAGTGTCTAGTTGATAATTAAATGTTCTTAAAAAAATTCAAACTTTATTTATATCTTTCCATATACATTTACTTTTAGTAATGATATAGAACTCAATGTTTTGAGTGTAAATTTTCTCCTCTTTTCTTTAGGTGTTGCCGGCTGCACATCTTGAGGCTCTAAAACACTGCATTAATATAATTTTAGATTTGTTAATACTAAATTTAAATGGTGCCTTGTGCTGTTCTGCCAAGGCAATAGTTTAAAAAAAAATGTTTTTGTTGATAACTCAAGAGTATTGGGCAGAGAGGGAAAAGTATAACTCTATAAGAGAAATTAGTGTGATAATCTATAATGCTTGAGAACTACTCAATAATTTTGCCCTTAAAAGGAAAAAATGGAAACTCAAAAGTATTATCATATAAAATTTCTGCTGATTATTGTCCTTGAAAAAATAGCCTACTTAGTTAAAGTATTTTAAATTCAGTCTCATGAACATAAAGATCACCAGTTCAATCTCCGTGCTAGATTATGCATTGGGCAGCAACATTTGAAAAAGAAAAGAAGAAAAATCCTACATAAAGTATCGAATTCTTTCATGACTTATGTGTAATTAACAATTAAATGTATTTGAAAAGAAGAATAAAGTTTGAATTAGCTACAAGTTTTATATATTTTTTATTGTTATAGAATTGTTCATATTAAGGAGTCTCTAAATTTAATTTCCATAGTAGTTAAAATCATGTATAAATTGATGTGAATACTTTATAATTGTTTTACCATTATATAATATCCTTTGTGAAATTTTGTACATAATTTTGTTAGGATTCATATTATTTTTAGTGTCATTCATTAATTTTAATTTTCATTTCACATATATATAAAATTTATATCCAAATTTAATCTTGATGTTAATTTCTTGAGAGATTTCAGCAAGAAATTGAATAATAATGAGTATGATCATTTACTTTAGAGGTCGTGTGATATTTGAACATCAAAATGATTGAATGAGCACGTTGGTTACATTCATTTCATTAAAACTAAATTGTTGTTGTTGCTATTTTTATCTCGTTTGAAATCGGTCCAAGAACTTAAACTTGCAACAGCTCAAATATTTTTTTTTTAATTAAAAAAGTAAATTAGAATCAAAATTAGTAAATGTGATTTGTTAGAATCTGAAAAGTGTATCAAAATCTGAGTTTGTCAATCAAAAAATATAATTTTCTTTATTACTTCGTTCTATTAAAGGTTTATCGTATTAACTTAGAAAGTTGTTTTTATTTGATCCCATAATTATTGATCTTTTATATATATATTTAACTTTGTTACTACCACTATTTATATATGTAATAATCCTTCCAAAGGCGCTTCTTATTTTTGTTTTTATATTTTAAAATCTTTGTAACAGAGTTAAGTACTTATTTATGATCATAGAAATTAGCGTTAGGTGTATAACTTATATCGTCTAATTAATAATAATTGGATTTTGAAAATCCTTCAATAATTTTGTGTTGTGCAATCATAAATAACTCAGACGTTAACTTTTTCAATGCTTTCTTAAAATGTGAATCTGGTTCTCTGACACTTCTTATGATAGCATTTACATTTTTGTATAATATAATTAATATTAAAATAAAATAGTCACAAACAAAAAAAAAAAATTAAATGGGGGGAGGGGGTGTTAAAGAGGTGGGGGGGGGGTCTATGATGTTGAAAATTTAGGTTTTTTTCCCTCCTTGATATTAATTAAATTCTAAATTTAAATGTCATTTTATTGGAAGTTATTATGCAATTGTTATAAGCAAAATTTTTATGAATTGTTTTTCTTAAAAAAAAAATATACGAAAACATGGAACTTTTTTTTATTGTTTTCAAATATTACTTTATTAATAATTATATGTGCAATTATTGATAAGGTTTCTGTTGATATCATTTAATCAATATTATTTTCTGCAAATCAATGGTAAAACTCATTACTGATTATTAAAAAATGTTTTATGGCACTTACTGACAATAAGCAGAATTTATAGTTTTTCAAGGGGCACTTCAGAAGTAAAAGGTCGTTTTTGACAAAGTAGATACTTGTTGTTTTTTTAATTTATTTCGTGATTATATTCACATTTGATTAAATCTTCTTAAATGGGTCAAAAAATGTTAAAATAACAAAAACATTGTTTGCATAGCTGAGAGACAGTTCTACCAATCATGTCCACCCCCACCTATTAATATCTAAATAAACCAATACTCAGTCAGTAGTCAAGTCTGAATTTTATGAAAATCATACCAAATTAAGAAATGTCTACTGCTTATGTAACTTGGCCAGTAATAGTCTGCTCTGATTTAACTTATAATAAAGTATCAAGTTGTCATATCGGGAAGAAAATAACAGTCTGTTTTTAAAAGAAAACAAGATAACATTTATAATACTTTGTTTATTATTATCATGAAACTAAATTTAAAAACAAAAACAGCAAATAAATAATATCATTAAATGTAATATTCCATTTAGCATATCAAATGTGAGTAAAGCTGATAATTTATTACAGGGCTACTCTTTCTTTTTTTAAGATTTAAAAAAAAAAAGTCTTTTTTTTTTTTTTTTACATATTGTTACTTTTTATGCCATTTTGTCTTCATCTTTCTTTTTCCCCGTTTTTATTCTTTAATGAACATATTTTTAAAATGTTTCACTGCCTATTAAATATAATAAATTAATATTTTTTATTATCTTCATTTTACTCTGTAGTGTCTGAAAAAGATTTTTGCACAGGTTATCATGTGCAAGTTTTATAGATTGTCATTTCTTTTGATTCGTCAAAATATATACTTATCTATTAAATTTTTCACTTATTGTTGTTATGTTTTGATTGAAAAAGGATAGTTTCTATCACATGTAACATTAGCACCACATATTAATGCTAATGAAATTTTAATTTCTTCTGATTTCAAGTTCTGATAATTTTTTTTAAATTGCCTTAGTTTTAAAAATAGTATTTTTATATACACAATGTGCTTTTCTTAATTGCTGCTGGTTTAAGCTTTATTTCATCTGAAAACATTAATCATGTCTGTATAGAATAGGTCACTAAACATTAAATGCCATTGACAAACTATTTAGTTTCTAGCTTTGTGACCTTCAGTCAATAGAGTATTGCTTCTCAGTCATCGGATATTTTTGCACTGTTATCTAATGAATGGTTTTACTATTTCAAGGTTGGTTTTAGATTAGGATATAGAAAATATATATATCAATGTTTTGACCGTTTGAGAAAGAAAATATTATTCAGTATTAGAATCTTTAAAACTAGCTGAGCATGCTTTCAACAGTTAAGGCCAGAATCATAGCATTCATAATCTGCAGGGGACGCATTCTATGATTTTGGCTTTGGTCAAAAACATGCTCAGCAAGTTTTAAACATCCTAATACTGAATAATCTTTTTTTTTTTTCAAACATTCAAGACGTTGGTATATATACATTTCAATTAGCAGACTAAAAGAAAAAAAACCTTTCGAAAAAGATGATATCTATTGCATTACTACATTGAAAGCAGTTTTTTTTTAAATTTTTCATTATAATCTTGCAGTTAATAACAGCAAAGCAAACTCCCAATTACATATGGATTGACAATAAACATCACATGATTACCATTTCTTATGCTTGCTCTTAACTATTATTAAAACAGGCAAAACTCTATACGTATTGCCACTCAGTGCAAGCCAGAGTAATCAATGGATGCCAGAAGGCTTGTGCATAAAATCCCCACAAGTCAGAAACTAGTCTGGGGATATTGGCTGAGTGATTTTATGCGCAAGCCTTCTTCTGGCATCCATTGATTACTCTGACTTGCACTGAGTGGCAATACATATAGACAGTCTTGCCTGTTTTAATTACATATGGATTGAATTTAACACACATTAGCTTAAACTTCAAAAATCTATAATTGAGAGTAAAATTTCAATAATAAAGTTTATCATCTATTTTTAGAATCTCTAGCAGCAAATATGGAAATATAAATAAGAAATAAAAATTATTCAGACTTAGAAGGCAACATAAAATACTTGAAATTGCCTTCTAATTCTAAAAAGTATCTAAACCGTTTTTATTAATAAACTCAGCCTAAGAGTATTTTACATATCAGAGACAATGTTTTGCAAAAATTGTAAAAAAAAAAAAAATGTATTGTTACTTTTGAACTTCTTTGTCTCTATCAACACCAGATTTGATGCAGGAATGTTTTGCCTTATGCTGCCAGTATTTTTTTGGATTCACAATATTTTAAATAAAACATTATTAAAACACCAAATATTTTATATAACAATTTATTTTTATAGCTGCTATCTACTTCTTGAAATTCTACAATTCTGAAATTATTTCACTACTACAACTATGCTACCTGTTTATTATTTAGGATCTTTTAATAACTAGACAGTACTTATTTTTTATATCGATTACAATTTTTCTATTCTGTCACATTAATTATTCAACAATGAGTCAACTATCATTTTATAATAAGCAAATTATTAGCTCTATAATTTTTTCATAAGATGATAGCTTTAAGTTATTGTGATTTTTTTTTATTGAAATATGTTACATGATGTGCCACAAGGCATTTTAAACATCCATAATTTCATTCAGGGTTTTTCAAATAAACTCACAATCCTACTTTACTAATCTCACTTTTCCTAAAACAGGAATTTAATACACTTCTTGAGCATCCAATATAAATGTCTTCTATTTCATGGAAGAGAATATTTAACCATAAAGAGTAGTATGATGTCTCAAAAATATGGATAGACTCTACCATTTTGCTGTAATCTGTTCTACTTTTCATTTTAATGAGGAAAAAAATAATTGGTTTATGAATTATGCTATTATAAATCAAATATGTCTTCTCTAGAAATAACAATCATCATAAATAGATTGAATCTAATAACTAATTGGCCTTAAAGTTCACTTTCATGCATATGATCTTCTTGTATTATAATATTCTACCAGCTCTATAACTATCTATTATTAAAATTCCACTATATATTCTAGCTAAATAAATAAAGTTTTTGTTTGTTTATTGTTGTTGTTGTTTGCATTAAAAATGCTTCTGATTGCATTTAGCCTTTTTTTTTTTTTTTGATTAAGAATCTTTTTTCACAAATAATTGAACCTTTTATATCAAATACAACTTGCATTATTTTTTAAATGACTGCATTCGCGACCTACCTGACTATTATATATATTATCATCAAGTAGATTTTAAATATTGTGACTGGTAGCAATAATGTATATAATTAATTTTAATACAATTGTTTTCACATAAAATTTAAGAGTATACATATATTTATGTCCCTCTTTATCCATTCTTCAAATAGCTCTCTTTTAAAAATAACAATTGGCAATAGGAATTAGTAATTTCTTTTTATTCAAAAACTGGAGCCTTGTCCCTAATGTACAAAGACTATATGTTTAATTATCCATACAATTAATAAGAAATATCTCTTAAATGGAAATAACTTTTTATAAAAATAAATCAAAACACAATTCTTCTCTACTACACTTAAAAATAACCTTGACTGTAGACTAACTTATCTTTCTAATCTGTCGGTGGTTAGATCTAAAATAGTTTCTAGAAACAATCACCTTAGATAGCTGGCTAATAGTATTTGGGGTTGTAAATCAAATATTATAAGAACAGTTATCTTCTTTATTATGTTCTGCTATTGAATGCTGTGTTCTGTTTAAAGAAAATGTTCCTATTAAACTTCTGGATATGCTTTAAATATTATCATGATAAATATTGCAGGTATATTCTGTATTATTTATCATAATAAGCCGAAATGCCACTGCTTAGGTTATTCATTTATCCAGTCTCCTATGACAACACAGTTGCATTTAACATACCATGAAACAAAGTAACCTCCCCCCCCCACGAAACCCATATGACATTGAGATTAGCACACAGCAAATGTTTAGGGCACTATTTTATTCCAAAACTATTTCTTAGTGATGTCTGATAGATGTAAATACAAGACAAATGGAAATTTTTAATTCCAGATATATTTTAATTAAGATACCATGTCTTCATCTTGGAGAAGGGACTACATGTTCCTGGAAGATACACCTGATCCACTCATTCACTACTAGTAGAAGCTGATGATTAATAGTTTACCATTAATATCAAAAGACAGATTTTCTCCAAAAAATATGCATTAATAGTTATTAGATTTATCACTGAGAACAAAAGTGGTCTGGTATAGTATAAGAATGGCAAACTCTGTGCTCCAAGTTCATGGATCCCAATTCTGTTATTTCCAATGCTCAAACTTCTTTTAAATTCCTATCCATTTGATTGGATTTTTTTTTTTAGACATGCCTCAAATTAAAATTCTTTCTGAATCTTCAACCAAGAAATGTTTTGAATAATTAAAGAATTATGGAATAAGAAATAATATTCTTGTGTGATCTTAAATTTTTTTTTTTCCCAAGATGTAATAATAAAGCCAATTGGTTTGATCTATCAAGAAATTAACAGAATCTAATAACAGGTTCTAGATTAATCATGATTGCTACTTCAGAAGTGAAATTTAACAAATCCTTGATTTATGCAGTTGTGAGCAAAGACAATGAATGAACCATTTAATTAATGACTGTCCAATCTATGGGTACAGTAACAGAACTGAATATTTTAATAAAGCTGCTCTCATGATTGAAATCTTTTGTGTTGTCTGTGAATAGTTAGCTCTCTAAAAGAAAAACTTAGATAAATAAATAATCATTAACTTTTGAAGGACTGATTGATTTTTAACTTCAGCTGTCTGTTTTTATTTCTAGTTTAGAATATTTTTTTGAACAATGTACAGAGTGTTTCAAAAAAGATGGGCCTGATTTGAAATCATTATATTTCAGCAACTATGAAAACTCATGAATGAAACTCATACCCATTTGAAAAGGTTGAATGTAGAGTTTCAAATGATTACCGCCTCTAGCGTGTCATTTGCAAGATGGTTACCTGCAATCCAAGATTTTGTATTTGACAATTCAACAAAACTGAATCTGTAATTGCACTGCAAGATGTACTTCAATGGTATTTTGTTATTATTCACCAATGGTAAGGAACATTTGATATTGATACTGATAATTTGAGTAAAACTATTTATACAAGGGGAAGCACGTATAATGACCATCCATTTCAGAGGTTTTCTGCATAGCCTGTGCAAATCCTCTTATTGTGACAACCAAGAATTAGTCATCTTTACACAACTATTTGAGGTATACTAAAGCAATATTCAATCATAAGACCATATCACCTGAAACTGGTACAGGCTTCATGTGATGTTCTAAGGAAAATGTGAAGAATTTAGTGATAGGATGATACAAACCATTGGAGAATGACAGCCTTGAAACAACATTTCATCTTAGCAGTAAAAAGTCAGAATGTTTGACCATGGGGATTATAAAATCTACACAAAACTGTAGACAGGAAGTATAATTCCCACAGTGTATGTACTTTTGCCTTTTTCAAAAAAAATGTTTATGGACCTTTCTTTTTGGGGAGAAACATTTATGGGTCAAAAATATCTCAAAATATTTGGAAGACTGCCTTTTCCACAACCTAATGAAGATGCTGATAACTTCATTTTTCCCAAGATGGAACACCACTACATTGTCACTTGCAGGCTCGGGGTTTTCTAACATACACTGCCTCAGCATTGGATATATTGCATAGCACTCCAAGACTTGGTCTTCAGATTTTATACTGGGCATCTTTTCTTATGGGATACATCAAAGACTAGGTTGTTGTTTTTTAGTACTATTAGTATAATCAGAATGAGCTCAGAAAGAGAATCATGACAGTGGTGTCTTAAGTGGAAAAGGGCATTTTGAGAGGTGTTTGCAATGAATTCAGCTATCATCTTCATGTAATTCATACAGAAAATGAAGAACATGTAGATTACTTATGTTGTCATTGTAAAATATAATGCTTTGAAATTGAGTCCAGCATTTAAAAACAGTGTGTTTTGTTTTTGCTTTTTTAAAAAAAATAATTAAGAACCTTTGAATATTGGAAATGAAATATTTGCAATGGGATGTAATGGAAATTTATCATTGCAAGCCTTGATGTTGGTAACATTTAATACAATTGAAATACATGTTCTGATGTTAAATGTTTTATTTGGTCATTTCCTTCAGCATAAAAAAAAATCATACTTAAGAGTTTGCATCCTTCAGTAATCTATCTTTTTTATTTTAATTTTACATCTGCTTGATAAGAGAATTTGGGTTGGATCTTCAATGAACAAAAATTGGAAATTAGTGGGATTGTCTGCAACTTATTTTTTCCTAAAACTGAAAAATTAGTTCTTCCAAAATTCAAAGTACTGCCAAAATATATATATATATAGGCTGCAGAAAGGAGTTTGCTATTAACTGAAAGGAGACCCTTTGATTCCTCTTGGAGGCCTTAAAGGAACTGAGCAGAGCAAATTCCTAATGTCCACTCCATACGTTCTTGTCGTTGCAGCTGTTATTACTATATGTTTATTCATATAGTATACGAACATGGATGGGCTGCTCACCAACACGCATTAGCCAGTGTGGTGAGTTTATTGGCTTTTTACCTCTGAGTTTAAGATCAAGAAACACCATGGTCTTTCTTCTCAGTGCCTGATAAGGCAGAATGAATGTTTGTGTAAATGATAAAGATTTTTCCCAATTATACAATTATGACAGACAAAAATAAAGCATGGCCCTTAATCCCAGGAGGCTGTAAAGTCACCAACCAAGGCAGCGGTTGGTGGCCGAAGGCGGAGGGTGCTAAGAATATCCTGGAGGCGGACCCAGGCTGCCATTTGATGACGACTTTTTATTTAGGTACTTACAACTGCAGATCACTTTCAAGTGAAGGAAGATTGCAAGAATTAGAAGAAGAACTCTCATATTAAATGGGATATTATTGGACTTTGTGAAGTTAGAAGAAAAGGTGAAGAGACAATTGATTTAAAAAGTGGACATATGCTCTATTATAAAGGCACAAATATTGGAAATACAAGTGGAGTAGGATTCATTATAAATAAAAAGTGGAAGAACAATATTGTGGAGATTAATGGTGTATCAGACAGAGTGGCAAGATTAGTTATACAACTTAATAGCAGATATCAAATGCAGATAATTCAGGTTTATGCCCCAACAAGTTCTCACAGTGATGAAGTAGTAGAAGATTTTTATATGGATGTACAAAAGGCTTTTGATCAGAGTAAACAACATTTTAAAATTGTTATGGGAGATTTTAATGCTAGAATTGGTAAACAAATGAAAGATGAAAGTGTTGTAGGTAATTTTGGTTATGGTAATAGAAATGAGAGAGGACATAGACTTGTGGAGTTTGCAGAGAAGGAAAAACTTTATATTATGAATTCTTTTTTTGAGAAAAATGTTAGAAGGAAATGGACATGGAAGCATCCAAATGAAGGTACAGCAGAATTGGATTATATTTTGACTAACAGGAAATACGTATTTCAAGATTGTAATGTTCTTAATAAATTTAACACAGGAAGTGATCATCGATTAGTAAGGGGTAAGATACATGTTAATGTAAAACTAGAGAGACAAAAATTATTAAGAAAAACTATATTTACAGTTGATATTCCTAATCTTCAGAAACATTCTAATGAATTTAAATTAGAACTTACAAATCGGTTTCAAGTATTAGTAGATTTTGAACATGATTCAGATTTGAATGAAATTAATATGAAAATAACTGATACACTTTTAAAAACTGCAACAAAGATAGCTGGTAGAAAAAAGCAGCAATTGACTAATAAAATTTCTACTGAGACTAGAGAACTTATGAAGAAAAGAAGGAATATGAAGATATGCAAGAATGATGCATTAAAAAGAATTGAATATCTCGAATTTTGTAAAATGGTGGGGAAAAGAGTTGAAAATGATATAAGAAAGTATAACTGTGAACTAGCAAGAAAAGCTGTAGAAGAAAATAAAAGTCTTAAGAATGTAAAACAACATTTTGGTATTGGTAGGAAATTTATATCTGCAATAAGGAAAAAAGAGGAATTATTACTAAAAAGAGGGATGATATTATGAAATTGGTAGAAGATTTTTATCAAGAATTATATAGTAATAAAGAACAAGTATCTCCTATATCTATTACATCTTCCGAATTGCCCAGAATTTTAAATGAAGAAGTGAGAAATGCAATTAAATGTATGAAAAAAGGAAAGGCTCCAGGTAATGATGGAATTATAATTGATATATTAAAAGAAGCAGGTGAAGAAACAGAAAAAATATTAGCAAAGTTATATACCAAATGTCTAAATGATAAAGATGTACCAGATGATTGGAAGAATGCAGTAATAATATTAATATTTAAAAAAGGTGATAAAGAAGATATTAGAAATTACAGACCTATCAGCCTTTTATCAGTTTTATATAAAAATTTTACCAAGATAATTACAACTCGTCTACAGAGAACCTTGGATTTTCACCAACCAAGAGAACAAGCTGGATTTAAAAGTGGTTTTAGTACAGTAGATCATATTCAAGTATTGAGAGAAGTTATAGAAAGGACAAATGAATATGAGTTGTCATTATGTTTTGGATTTGTAGATTATGAAAAGGCATTTGATTCTATAAACATTTCTTCAGTGATTAAAGCATTGGATCATCAAGGTATAGATCCAGGATATTGTCATATTTTAAAGAATATTTATAAAAATGCAACAGCAACAATTAGATTACATAATGATACTGGGAAAGTCAACATTGAGAAAGGTGTAAGACAAGGTGACTCCATATCTCCAAAACTTTTACAGCAGTGCTGCAAGAAGTATTTTGTGGATTAAAATGGGAAACTAAAGGAGTGAAAGTAAATGGAGATTATTTAAGTCATTTAGATTTCGCAGATGATGTAGTTGTTTTTGCAAATAATGCTTCCGAGCTGCAGGAAATGTTGCAGGAGTTATCAGATGAAAGTAGGACTAAAGATAAATGTTAAAAAGACTAAAGTAATGTTTAATCGATTTGCTCAAAATATGAAAATAAAGATTGATTATGATGAATTAGAAGAAGTTAAGAGTTACAAATACCTTGGTCAGATTATTAATACAGATGGAAACATAATAGAGAAAATTAATCATAGAATTAAACTTGGTTGGAGTGCTTTTGGTAGAAATAACTTGATATTAAAAGGAAATATGCCTATGTGTTTGAAAAGAAAGGTTTTTAACAAATGAGTTTTACCAGTTCTTACTTATGGATCTGAGACTTGGACACTTAATAGAAGATCAATACAGAGACTTCAGACCACTCAAAGAAGTATGGAGAGATGTATGTTGGGAGTAACAAGAAGAGATCGAAAACGCAATGTATGGGTAAGAGAACAAACAGGTGTTACTGACCTCATTGAAAAAATTAAAAGATTGAAGTGGAATTGGGCTGGACATATTGCTAGAAGAGATGATAATAGATGGACAATTGAAATTTTAAACTGGATTCCAAGAGATTGTAAAAGACCCAGAAGGAGACCACATGTAAGATGGATGGATGAAATAAGAAAATGTGTAGGGGTGATGTGGAGAAGAGAAGCTAAAGATCGGAGAAGATGGATTAAATTTGGAGAGACCTTCATCCTGCAGTGGATTGATAATGGTTGATAATGATGATGATGATATATATATATATATTCAAGATATGTGGATGCAATATTCTACTTTGTGCAGATGAAGAAATCATATATCAAATTCAGCAAAATTTGGCACAGATGTCTTTCTTAATTTAGACAATTGAGAAAGAAGACAAAAATCAAAATATTAATTTTTTAAATTTAAATATTCAAAGGCAGAATAATATTTTGGACTACAAGATGGAATTGAAGCCTATGAACATGAGAGGAGTCATACATCCTAATTCATTAACTCCCCATGTCTCATAAATATGCAGGACTGAAAGGTTTTCTCCGTAGAAACTTAAAATTATGCAAATTTGATGTATACACTAAAGATTTAATAAATATGAAGAATAACTTCAAGAAAATTAATACTACAATAGAAAAATTCTACAGCAAAGTTAAGAACCTGGTACAACTTTGCTCTGATGAGAAAAAATGGATTAACCTTTCATACATGCCAAGGATTGTACAGAAATTAAGAAACATATGTGCCAATAAATTTAACATGTTTCTGGTCAACTAAGGAGACTGCATACCAAGTAGTATATAAAATCATGTATAAAAATAATAATTGCTTAAATCTATATTGTGGTGAAACTAGGGCAAACTTGTTCACAACCATTTATACAACAGGACAAAAGAAGCAGTAAATACTCCCAAGGAGTATGAACTGCAGTGCAAATTCAATCTCTCTAAAGCAGACATCATTGAGAGAGATAACAGAAAGGGAACGGTTAAAGAGGCATGGACTACAGCCAAAGAATCTTTCTATCCAAAAAATAGTCTCTAACATCTTTTACATAGATTTGAATATAAAAAAACAATAAATTCAATTTTATGCAAATTTGACAAACAATAAACAAATATAGATATTAGATTTTACCTAAATTAATTCATAAAGTTATGATTTTGATAGTGGAAATATTGAAGATACTAAACTAGAATAAAGATATTTAAGCCAATGAAAGCCTTTTCTGTTTTTTAAATGTTCAGACATTTATTAATTTATTACAATTAATATATCATTTTAAAAAAACTATGGTTAACTAAACGACTATTAATTATTTAACACATAGAATCTTTATTTTAACTCCATCCATCTCATCTTTCAATTTTCTTGGTATACTATGACTGTCAAACATTGTTATTACAACCATCAGTCATGTGATAGCTTGTTTAGTGTGTGCACATGTATGTTTATATATATGTGCATGTACAATATATGATGGGTAATTGTTTTATTAAATTAGTTTGCTGCCAGGTAAATTGTTCTAGTTCACTTTCTAGCTACTTACTTAAACTGAATTATTGTGCTACAGAAAGTTTGACAACTATGCCTAGGATAAAAAAAAAAAGATCTGAAAGTTACAATTCATGAGAGAGAGAAAGCAATGTAAGAACCATAATAATGAATGATAGCACTATACTAATATGGACCATTAGTTTATAGCATGGACATGGCCAGTACTAAAAAGGAATAAGCATGCAATGAATGTCTGTGATTATACTTCATCCTCATGTGGAAAGCAAAAGAAGAAATTACCACCTTATATAGAACCCAAAATATCCTGATAGTAATTAAATCATCACAGATGATAAATCAGATTAATATGATTGATCTAGTAACAACACTATATATATATACACTGTACAATCCATATATGTTAAGGCTGTTTTTAATTGATCCGCAACTCTTTGATTATCAAGCTTGCCAATTTTTGGCTAATGAAGATTTGAATATCCTCTAGATAAAAATATCTAGGTATCCATTTATCGATTGGATTGTATATTATCTAGCTACCTGAAAGAAAAATCATAAGCATGAAAAAAAATCCAATTTTTACATTGTTACCTCTATATATTACATATATAGACACAGGTGTATATATAATAAGCCTGTGTTTCAGTTATTACATTGTAGAGATGTCTGCCCATCCTTGCATATGTATTTAATGGATTATGTCCTGTACAAGTGGGGTTCAGATTGACCTTAGGTCAACATGGGTGTGACAAGAATCTCGGCCTTAGGGTGGCCTTCGAGCATTCCATCATCAGATTTTCAATTGGATGGACGGTTGAAGAGTTGGAGTGTGTAGTAGTTGGAGCCTGTCCATTAAAGTATGAAGATTGTCTATCTTAATATATATCTGAGCACTTATAGTATATATGTGTGGGAGATGATAATCTGGACCAACTGATGATTGCTGGGTTAGCATGAAATACGTATATTGGTGATTATTTATCTTTTCGCATATATGTGCTTGAGGGTATCAGTGTTATTAGATAGACTGGAGAGTGGTGGATTGTGTGAAAGTCTGTGCTCCTATACCCGATATCTTACAGTTTCATAATGAAATATTGAATCCTACCCTATAATTGAAATTCTTAAATTTTATTTAAAAAATCAGATTCAAATAGTAGAATTAAAATTCACTTTGATGTATACTACTAATATTTTTTTTTAAAAAAACTAAATATCATTTGTAAGATTTTTGCCTTTCTGTTTCCATATTTCCATTTACAGTTTTTAAATCTGGCGATTAAACTTTTATTTCTCCATCTTCCGGGAAACTAATATTTATTAAGTATAATCTCATGTTTATATATATATTCATGAAGTTGTAGGAAGAGTCGGATATTTTACATATAATTTAGTATCACAAAACGTCCAGTTCAAATATTGTCTAGATAGGGAGAAAGAAATAACGCAGTAATATTATTGTATATAAATAAAATTGATGTTATTTATTAATTAAAATATTTGCTAAATTATTTTAATGTTTATCACTCGTTCTTTGTATTGATAATATTCTGAGCATTTGGTCCAGTTTATTCCTGTAGTTGACAGAAAAATTAGAATAGTCAGTAGATGATGTCAGGCTGTTGGTTAGAAGCTTCTCTTTAGTAAACAGCTAAGTTTCAGATATCAACGGAGTAGTGATGTTTCATCTCAGTGGGGGAGAGGGGAGTTAAAGGTGTTTTGTTAGCTGGATTCAAGAAAAGCCAATAACCTACTTGAGATGATGCTAAAGTTGTTAAAAGACAAATGATTTTATTCCTCTGCAGGTTAAATCTCCTTGACATTTCTTTCTAAGATATAATTTCAGATTTGCATGTTAAGATTGTATGGAATAGGGTACTTAATCTTTCTAGTGAAAATAAATTCCATAAATTTTAATCTGAATTTTAAACTTGAAATCCATTAAATTACTTACAAATATTTTAGTGTGTGTATATATTGTTTTACTTTAATTTTTTAATTATCATTACAAATTAAATATCAACAATCTTGTTTCCATATTAATGATTTTGCTTGATTAATTAAATAAGTTTCTACAGAATTCCACAATAAATCATCTTACACTCATAATTACACATCTTCCATGTTTTTAAGAACCATATATTATTGAGGAAAACTTAAAACAATTATTTATAATTATTTTATGTCTTGTATATATATTTAGTCTTTTTTACTTTAACTAGTTTTTGAAGAATATTTCACAATTAAAATTCATCTTTTTTTTTCTGTTTCTTTCTTGTAGCAAAATTCCTACTAACTTTTTAATAGCATGTATGTAATCAGTGGAAATGTATTTAAAAAATTAATTGGGATTAAATAAAAATTATGACTCTCTAGAACAATTTTCTTCTGCAGTTCAAAATGGTGAACTATAGAAAGACTATGGTCAACATAGTTTTTCTGACAATCAGATGTATTAATTTATTTATTATGTTATGTTTATGTTTTAAAACTTTATTTTAAAAATGTGTATATTAATGTATTATTGATTAAATAAAAAAAAACTTTTTTTTCCTCAGTAAAAATAAGCGTTTGCTTTAATTAATTTAAAACAGTTACAAAATTATTAATTGCCCGATTATTAATATTTAATTAGTAGTCATAAAAATGTTTTGATTATGATTTTTTAAAAAACTAATAATAAAATGTGTTTATAGTTATAGAAAAGTACAGAATATATACATGTTACCATTATAAGAATGTTTATTAAATAAATGAAGGAATAATAAATTAATGTTTATTGTCATTGACGGGGTGCGAGGTAGTATAGTATGATAGATGAATTAAAATCATTTTCAACCATGATTGATTCACTGTGAGATGGTCTCCCCAGGTTTAATCCAGTTTCTTTGATCTCTAACCTCATTTCTTCATAACATACTAGAAAACATTTGATCCTACCATGTTATATGTAGTCTGTTTCAAGATATGTTACAATTTCTTGGAACTAAGTTTGTTTTCAATTGTCCATCTTAAGATGTCTAGCACAACATTATTGCAGTCTTTTAATTCTTTCAATGATGTCAATAACACCTGTTTGTTTTCTCACCAATATATTGTTTTTGACCTCTTCTTGTTACTCCTAACATACATCTTTCCATAGTTCTTTGAATTGTCTGAAGTCTCTGTAATGCTCTTCTGTTAAGTGTCGAAGTCTTAGATCCATAAGTAAGAAGTGGTAAAACATACTTATTAAAAAGCTTTTTTTATATACACTCAGGTACTTTTTTGACATTGTTATTTCTACCAAAAGCATTCCATCTGAGTTTAATTTTATGGTTAATTTTATCCATTATGTTTCCATCTGCATTAATAGTCTAACCAAGGTATTTGCAGTTGTTAACTTTTTCTAATTCTTCATTATCAATCTTTATTTTTTTATTTTGAGAAAATTCTTTGAACCTTACTTTAGTCTTTTTAGCATGTATCTTTATTTCTACTTTTTTATTTTCATTTAAAACTCTTGCAACATTTCCTGAAACTATGAAGCATTGTTTGTAAAAACAACCACATTATCTGCAAAATGTAGATGATTTAATTATCTCCATTTACTTTTATATTTTCTTAGCTTCTCATTTTAATTCATAAAATCCTTTTATAAAATTGCTGTAAAAAGTTTTGGAGATATGGAACCATTCTATCATGCACCCTTTTTCTCAATGTAAACCTTCTTAGTATCATTACATAATCTAATCACTGCTGCTGGATTTTAATAAATAGTCTTCAGAATTTGATAATATTCTGTTTCTACATCTTGATAATCTAGTGTTTTAATCATTATGAAAATGTCTATAGAATTAAATTTATTTTGATAAGCTACAACTTCAAAGCATAATGGCAACTCATATTCCTCAGTCCTTTCTATAACTTCTCTCGATATGATTCACACTACGCTAAAACCATTTTTACATGCACGTATTCTTTTGCTTGATAAAAATCAAAATTCACTGTAGACGAGTTATAGTTAATTTGGTAAAAACTCTGTATAGAACTGATAAAACATTGATAGAACTATTATTTCTGGTATCTTCTTTATTTTCTTTTTTAAATATCAATATTATTATTGCATTCTTCCCATTATCTGATACATCTTTACTATTTAGATATTTGGTATGTAACTTGGTCAACAGTTTTTCTATTTCTTCCCCTTACTTTTAATATATCGAGTACAATTCTATCATTATCTGGAACTTTTTCCTTTTTCAGAGATTTAATTGCATGTTTTACTTCTTTATTTAAAATGCTGGGCAATTCGGAATATTTACAATTTGTAGGGAATGCTTTGTTTTCTTGTTCTTTATTAATATATAATTCTTTATAGAATTTTTTCACACATTTCATGATGTCATCATAGTTCCATCTTTGTAGAAATGTTTTTTTTTTACCAATACTATTATTGTTCTATACTTTTGAAATGTTCAGTCTCTTCTATAACTATCTTTGGTAATTCATATTTATATTTTTATATCATTATTATCTTTTTCATACTATTTTATAAAATTATAGATATTCACTTCTTCCTAATGGATCATTTTAAAATATTTTCAAATTCCTTTTTTTAAATCTTTAAATTTCATAACTGATTTTTAATATACTTTTATCAAATGGATTGTCTTCAAATTTTGTACATGTGTTAAAAATTTATGACAATGCAATATGACTATGAAATATTTTAGGATGTTGGCAGGTTGAATTTCATAAGTTTTCAGTGATAGGCATGAGATGATAATATATTTTTTTAAAAAAAAAACAGTTTCATTTAAAAGCATTTATGATCAATTAACCTAGAAAGAAAAACAAATCTTAATTATAAAAGTTTCTTTTTAAAAAAAAAAGTAGATGGAATATTAATTTCTCTTGTTTCAACTTTCGAGCATATGGATGCTATTGTAAGAAAACCTTATCATAAAATGCATTTTGATTAAGCTTAGTGCTTTTGAGGACTACAGCCTCATATTTATAGCAATGAGATTTACTGGGCGCATTTATGTATTTTCAAAAAGATTATTAAAATGTATTCAAATTATATGGTCAATTTGTTTTAAAGGGGGAGCAGGATTCTTAATTCATGGAGCTGGGAATGTTAACTATATGCCAAGCTTCTTGATCTTGTACTTGAATATATTTGAATAAACTTTTCACATATATATTTTCCACCATCCACCCACGTAAATCTCATTGCTATGAATATGATGCCGTAAGTAGTCCATGAAAGCACCAAGCTTGATTCAAAACACATTTATTATAAGCTTTTCTCACAATAGCACCCAAGCACTTGAAAGTTGAATTTATATTTGCATAAGAAAAGTTGCTAATCTCGTGATTTTTTCTTGAATGTAAAAGTTTTTTTTTTTAAAAAAAAAAAATGCTACTTTCATTAACAATTTTTAATGTGTGCAAGCTTTCTTTCAAATATTACACAGACTTTGATATTGTTTATATTCTTTATTTTAAAATTGGAATAGGGATAATTGCAAAAAATATCCAAATATTAAAAAGTTAAAAATAATATATATATAAAATATTTTATAAATAACCCTTTTATTTAATGTGTACTAAAAAGCCAAAAATAATTGTTTTCTTCAATCATAATTTGGGTTTTAATTTAACTTAAAATAAAAGAATAGGGCATCAAGAAATTAATTAATTGAATTACTAATTTGTTTTGTGATTGAATTAATTAATTTTTGATTATGATTGAAGAAAACAATTATTTCTGGCTTTTTGTGCACATTAAATAAAAATGTTATTTATAAAATATTATATATATATGATTCATCATACATTATCTTGAATTGCTGCTTTTTAATACCAGCTGTCTTTGTTGCAGTTCTTGGTAATGTATTAGTTATCTAATTATTAATTTCATTTAAATCTGAATCATTTTCAAGATCTGTTAATATTTTCAAATGATTTGCAAGTTCTAATTTAAATTTTTTGGAGTATTTTTGAAGCTTAGAAATATTAAGTGTTACTGTCTTTTTAAATAATTTTTCATATACAAGTATTGCATTATCTAATCACTGATCACTTCTTATATAGAATCTAATAAGAAAATTCCAGTTTCGAAATACATATTTTATGTTAATCACAATGTAATTCAATTTTGCTGAACCTTCATTTAGATGTTTCCATGTGTTCATTTCCGTTTAGCATTTTTTTCTCAAAGAAAGAATTCATTATATACATTTTTTCGATGAACTCCTTCTGTATTCTCTCTCATCTCTTTCACCATAACTAATTATCAACAGCACTTTCAACTTTCAATCATTTATCAATTCTAGCATTAAAGTCTTTTATGACCATTTTAAAATGTTCGGTCTGATCAAAAGTAGTTTATATATTTATAATAAAAACTTCCACTGCTTCAATTTGGTGGGACGTGAACTTGAATTATCTGCGTTTGATATCTTCTACATTAACTTGAATAATTAATCTTGTCACTCTGTCTGATATATCATGTATCCCCACAAAATTAATCTTTCACTTTTTATAATGAATTCTATTCTTCTCATGCTTTTTATATTTGTGCCTTTGTAGTAAAGTACATGTCCACTATTAAAATCAATCAAATCTTTATCTTTCTTCTAATTTCACAAAGTTCACTAATGCTCCACTTAATATTAGACAGTTCTACCAATTTGTTCAATCTTCCTTCAATTAAACATGATTTACAGTTATAAATACCTAAATAAAAGTTTGTCATCAAATGGCACTCTGGGTCTGGAGCAAAATACAAATTGTTATATTCATCATTTATATTGAAAAGCAAATGATAGTAATAAAATAATAGAATATTTTAACTAAAAACTATTCTAGTCGTTGCTTTCCATAGTTTTAACATCATTTATTATAATTTTAATAACCTTTTTACATTGATATTTCACATATTTTAAAATTCTGTTAGATTTATAAAATTTATTTATATACATATTTATGAAAAGCATGTATGTGCCAGTTAAATAATTTGTTAACTCTTTCAGTTAATATAATGTTCATACTTTGGCTATTTTACTGATTACAATGTTACCATATTCATCATTTTCAACCATTATTGATCTTCTGAAGGATAAAGATCTTTCCAAGTTCAATCCATTTCCGATTTCTAGACTCTCTTCTTCACATCACTCCAGCACATGTCTTTATTCCAGCCATCAATTTTACATGTAGTCTCTTTCTAGATCTTTTACAGTCTCTTGGAATCTGGTTTAAGATTTTAATTGTCCATCTATTATCATCTCTTTTAGAAATATGTTCAGCCCAACTCCACTTCAATCTTTTAATTATTTCACTAGTGTTAGTAACACTTGTTTGTTCTCTCACTCATGTGTTTTGTTTTCAATCTCCTCTTCTTAATCCTAACATGCATCTCCCCATACTTTGTTGAGTGATCTGAAGCTTCTGTATTACTCTCCTGTTAAGTGTCCAAGTCTCATATCTATAAGTAAGAATTGGTAACACATTTATTAAAAAACCTTTATTTTCAGTTACATAGATGTATTTATTTTAATATTAAGTTATTTCTACCAAATGCATTCCAATAAAATTAATTATATGATTAATTTTATCCATTATGTTTTATCTGTAGTAATAATCTGTTCAAGATATTTGTAGTGATTAACTTCCTCTAACTCATCATTATCAATCTTTATTTTCTTATTTTGAGAAAATCCATTGAACATTATTGACTTAGGGTGAATATGACACAGCAAAATTTGGCAAATAAGGGCTTTGAATATGCAATCATTGGAATTTCAAAGATGTGAATGACAGAAGAGTTGGAGGGTGAAGAATATTGAAGCCTGTCACTTAAGGTTTGAAGATTTGCTACCTTAATATAAACTGAGCATGTTGTATATATGTGTGTGTTTGGGAGATGATGATCTGGACCAACTGATGAGTGCTGGTTCAGCACGAAATATGTATAATGGAGATCATTTATCTTTTTCACATGTGTGGATATGTATATTGGTTTTATAGAATAGAGTGGATGATGAAAGGGAGCTTGAAAGTCTAGATTCAAATACCTTCTAATTACATCTAGCTTAAAGTATATATGCTATACATGTATTTAAATATTACATATTCTGCCTATCTCTCTTCTGTGTATTTAAATGGCTTAAGGTCCAAAATATGAGGAGATCATATATATTGGTTATATAAGATAGAATGGATGACTAAAGGGAGCTTAAAGTCTGCATTCAAATCCTCTCTAATTACTCTAATTTAAAGTATATATGCTATACATGTATTTAAATATTACATATTCAGTCTGTATTCTGCCTATCCCTCTTCTGTGGATTTAAATGGCTTAAGATCTTAAATAGGAGTGGGCAAATTGACTTTTGGTCAAAATGGGTATGACGTATCAAAATTTGGCAAATAAGGGCTTTGAACATGCCATCATCAGATTTTCAATGTGGATCGTTGAAGAGTTGAAAAGTGGAGAAGGTTAAAGCCTGTCCATTAATGGTTGAGATATATGGGAGATGATGATCCAGACCAACTGATGAATTCTGGTTCAGCATAAAATATCTATATTGAATATATCTTTTTTGCATATATGCAGTCATGTGTATTGGTTGTGTAATATAGAGTGAATGAGTAAAGGGAGCTTGAAAGTCTGGATTCAAATTCCCTCTAATTACATCTGACTTAAAGTATATATGCTACACATGCATTTAAATAAAACATTTACTTTTAGTCCTGCTTTTTTACTTTCATCTGATAACTTTCCTGGAGCTTTAAAGCATTATGTGCAAAAACAACTACGTTATCTGCCAAATCTAGATGACTTATATAATCCCCTTTTACTTTTTCTCCCCTTAGCTCCCCATTTTAATCCACAAAATAGTTATTGCAAATCTGCTATAAAAAGTTTTGGAGACTTGTAATTACCCTGTCATAAACCCTTGTCAATTTTAAACTTCCTAGTATCATTATGTAATCTAATTACTGACATTGGATTTTTATAAATATTCTTCAGAATATGATAATTTTTGATGATCCAATGTTTTAATCTCTGAAGAAATCAAATGTCCTTTCATAATCTACAAATCCAGAGCATACTGGTAACTTGTATTCATTGGTCCTTTCTATAACTTCTCTCAATATTTGGATATGATCCACTATACTAAAATCACTTTTAAATCTGCTTGTTCTTTTGGTTGAATAAAATCTAAAGTTAACTATAGACAAGTTATAATTATCCTGTACAAATTTTATATAGAACTCATAAAAGATTGATAAATCGGCAATTTCTAATATCTTCTCCATCATCTTTTTTTAACTTTTAATATTAATACTGCATTCTTCCAATTATCTGGTACATCTTTATCATTTAAACATTTGTTACATAACTTTGGAAAAAAAAAATATATTTCTTCCTCTGCTTCTTTTATGATATCGATTATAATTCCATCATTACCTGAAGTTTTTTTTTCCTTCATAGATTTAATTGCATTTCTCGCTTTTTCATTTAAAATCCTGGGTAATTCAGAAAATATATTAGTTGTAGGAGGTACTTTTCCTTGCTCTTTATTAATATATAATTTTAGATAGAACTCTTATATATATATATATTATAATGTCATCTCTCTTTTTAGTAATAGTTCCATTGTTTTTTTTTTCTTATTGCAAAAATAAATTTTCTACCAATACCAAGATGGACTTTTATTCTCTTCTATAGCTTTCCTTGCTAATTCACAATTATACTTTCTTATATCATCACCAACTCTTTTTTGCACCATTTTACAAAATTTGAAATATTCAATCCTTGATGTATCAATTTTATATATTTTCATATTCCTTCTTTTCCTTACACATTGTCTTGTCTCAGTAAAAACTTTACTGATCAATTGTTGATTTTTTGTATTAGCTATCTTTGTTGCAGTTTGTAAAAGTGTATCAATTATCTTCCTATTGCTTTCATTTAAATCTGAATCGTGTTCAAAATCTGTTAATATTTGAAAACTATTTGCAAATTACAAATTAAATTCATTGGAATATTTCTGAAGATTTCAACTGTGAATATTATTATTCTTAATAATTTTTGTCTCTAGTTTGCATTAACATGTATCTTATCTCATTAATCAATGATAACTTCCTCCATTGAATTTATTAAGAACATTACAATCTTGAAATAAATATTTTGACTAACAAAAAATATGTTACCATATTACTTGTATTTAAATAGTACATTTCTTTGTCAAGCAGTATATAGTTGTTGATTTTAAATTTAATGGATAAAAAGATTCTAATTGTTCTTTAAGCTTAAATTTTTGTTTATTGGTATTATATTAATATTCTTTACTCTTTTTTTTTTTTTTATCTTTGCACTTACTTTCACAAACTGTGATTCATTAGTAAAGGATATAAATTTTCTGAAATTTGATACATCCTGTTTTTATTAATCCTGTTGTTGTTGTGGTGGTGGTTGCAATTTTAATGTTTAACCGTTGTTGAAATTTACCATCAGTCTTTAAAGAATAAATATGTCTTCTTTTTTTAATCAATATATTTGGAATATATGTTTTAATACAACAATATTATTTTAATCTTGGAAATGTTAATCTATGTTCTCTCCAATATCTGCACTTGTATGTGTTTGTTTTAAACTAAACATCACATGATCACTATCTCATACTAGCACATAATTGTTATTAAACAATTCAAAACAAAGCAAAACAAAACTGGCATCCATTGATTGCTCTTGTTAGCACAAGATGGCACTACTATATGGAGAGTTTTGCTTTGCTTTGTTTTGAATTGTTTGATGTGTTTGTTTTGTGTAAAAATGCATTACTTCCAATAGCTTCAGCTTATAGTTTATTCTTTAGATCTTCAAAAATAAAAATTTGACTTTTTAATAATATTATTTATTATTCAATAAGAAATCAATGCTTTTTTTTTTTTTTTGTTAGTTTGCATTTTTTGAATCTAATGTTGAAGCATTCACTTTTTATAAAATGTGCACAGGTACCATTGGAAATAAAACAAATTGCATTATCATTAGCTTTTCATTGATGCAATTAGAGTTTCCAAAAAATAGAAGATCTCAAGTTAAACCTCACAGCAAATGTGAAATCTTTTACTGCCCTTTCATTCTGTAATCTGGGGTTTGTTTGTTTTTTTCTAAAAAATTTATCACCATCATCTTGTTGAAACATTCTTTCTTAGCAATAAAACATAGTTCCTTACAAACGAGCATTGATCACCATTCAATTCTTGAAGAATTTCTATCATTATCATTACTGATATTATAATTATTTCTACATCTTAAGTTAGTCTGAAACAGCATGTTTAATTTTTTTTTTTTAATTCTCTCCTACTTTCAAAATAGAAAAGAATCTCTTAATAAAACTCCCCAAATGTACTTACCATTTGATAAGGAAACTCTTGTCCCAAATCCAATTCTAAAATGATACATTTTTAACCGTGTTTTTTGTTCACAATATCACAGTGGCTTGACTTTTTTTTTAAACTCTTTTAAAGTTGTAATTATTGTGAAAACTGATTATTTTTACAAACGTAACTTTTTGTAATTAGAATACTGAGAAGGTATATCATTGTATCTGTATAATTATTATCATTATTATTACTAGTTTTGCTCAGTTTTTATACTATATATATTTGAACTTTATTATTATAATTTACTATAGTTTATGATAGATCCCTTATACAAAAATTATCCTATAAACTATTTGAACAAATAAAGGTAATTTTAAAATTAATAATAGTAGCAGTAATCATATGATCTATTGTCGTTTGAGCATCAGAATTGACAGATTGAGCTTTTATTTAGGGATCTTTAGCTTTCAAGCCTATTATTCTATTACCTTACCATTGCTCTAAACCACAGGTTTTTGCATCTTAATTACGTATTATCATTTTAAAATAAAGATACTTTCAACATATAAACCACCAGATGAAGAGACTAATAGTGTGATCAAATAAGTTAGAATGATTGGGAAGACTGTTCAAAATAAGATGTGATTTTTTTTTTAAAAAATATCTTGAAAATATTTACCAGTTGCTATGCAACTGACGATTTAATTATTATTACTAGTAAGATGCAAGTATTATTTTTAATCACATGAGTTTCTTTTTACATTTTTTCTATTCCTAGTGGTTTCTTAGGATAGCATGTCTTTGGTTTCAAAAAGAAAGTCCTGTTTTAGATTAAATAAATATTTTATTATTTTGTAATTGTTTACTTCTACTATATAACTACGTGCACACGTACACTTGATTCTTTGTAAACGTATTTCCACCAAGACAATTTTTTTACCGGTAGATCTCTATAGACATTGTTGAAATGAATTCCCCATTAAATCTTTCTTCTTTTATTTTTTTAATTTTGATTTCAACTAGCTTTTTTTTTTTAATTAAGAGCTCGTTTGTTTTTCTTTCTGTTTAGATTTACAATACTATATATATTCAGGTTTAACTTAGTTAAGTAAACAATTCGATGATTTTATAAATGTGCAATATATATAAATTCGCCTGAGATAGAGAGCGGTTGTTTTTTTTTTCAGAGAAATAATAAAAAGTTGTGTAGGTATATAAAACTGTTGATATTTTTTAACTTAAAATAACATGTGTTAATATCTGAAAAACATTTAATAGTTTTTGTCTAGCTTCAGTCTTTAAAGAATGAGTTTCTTGTGTTATTGTTAAATGTGAGCAGCTTGTCTGTTTCAAGATTCCATTGCAGCTTGTCTCATGTCTGCATTATTTCAGAGGGAGAGAGGGATGAGAGTCTATAGGATGTCATGATCTATATTGTTTGCTCTAGACCTTTTGAACAAACATTAAAATGCAAAAATGTTGTTAGTAGAAATCATATATTTTAAGCATTTTTTGAAATTAAAGATATTTACTACATATTTAATACATTACAGTTTATACATGCGTTCATATAGAAAACTTATTTACAAATGGCAATAGAGATTTAAAAGTCAGTGATGTGTTTAATTTCAATTATTTTTGAAAACTGATTGCTTTCAAGCATTGAGTATATATATAAAATGTTGTTTGTAGATCATTATATTGATTATTCATTTCATTCCCACAATTCCACAAATATTTATATTTTTAGAAAAATGTTTATTTTTACTTCATATGGAAAATTTAATCTTTAGAGTTGTATTCCTCGGCCTTTACTTAAAATAATTCATGACTAATGTAGAAAAATAATTTTCTTTGTTTTTGAGTAGTACTCAGATTAGATCAAGTTATTTGTATTAATAATTCAAAGCCTAAAAATAGCTTTACTGATTAATAATTATTTGGATGACCGACTGATTTGGCTATGGAATGATTATCATTGCGTTAAACCATACAGGCATTTGTACTTTGTGATGGTAAACTATTCTCAAAATATAGGCTACTAGATGAAGAGACCAATAATCTCTGATCAAATAAGTTAAAAGTGTTTGGAGAAATAATCAATAAAAAACATTGGAACTATTTTTCAACTGCATATTACAAAATGATTTAAATGATGTTATCTAAACATAGAATAATAATTTTTTTAAAAAAATTGTAGGCTATGATTATAACTTTCAAGGATCCATAATCATTATTTACAATATATTTCAATTAAATGACTACTGATATGCCCATATTGACTTATTTATATATTTGGTTGAAGATGCAATTTTTTACAATAAAATTAAATTGTAATATAAAATGCTCTACAGAACTAACATACCTCAAAAAAAACCAATGGAGCTGCAAATAATAAAATAAAAAATTTAATCATTTTAAAATTATTAATTTCGAATAAAATGAACTTATTGATCATTATTAAAGTAAACAAAAAACAGGATATTTCTTCATTCAAACCCAATATCTAAATAAAAGTAATCTGTTTAGAAAGATTGTCTTTCCTAACAAAATAAATAATATTAGATTATTAAACTTACAATATTTTGTTTTCTTCTATCATTTTCCATATGATTTTGTAGAATTCTTGTTATTCATTTCATCTAAATTGATTATTTTTAAGTATTTTCATATCCTTTCTTTCTTCATACATTACTTTGCATAGAATTACTGGGGTTTTTTTCTATTATCTACCTTTATAGTAATTCTTAATAGAGTATCAATTATCTTCATATTGATTTCATTTAAATCTCAATAAATTCAAGTCTGTTATTAATATTTTTAAATGATTTACAAGTTCTAGTGAATTTAATTGGAGTATTTCCAAAGGTTAAGAATATAAACTGTTAATATTTTTTTAATAGCTTTTGTCTCTCTAGCTTGGATTAACTCTTATCTTACATTTCATTAATTGATAAGAACTTCTTGTATTAAAGCTATTAAGAATAATGTAGTCTTGAAATATATATTTTCTGTTACTCAAAGTATAATCTAATTCAGCAGTACTTTCATTTGCATGTTTCTACATCCATTTTTGCTTAGCACTTTTTTTTTTTTTTAAGAAGAAGAAATTCATACTGTACAGTTTTTCATTTTCTGCAAACTTCATAACTCTATATTCTTTCTTTTTTCTGTCTCAATTTAATCATAGCACTTTCATCTTTCAATTGATATCCAATTATAGCATTAAAATATTTTGTGAGAATTTTAAAATGTTTAGTTTGTTTAAAAGCATTCTGTACATTTATATGAAAATACTCTACTTTTTTATCATAATGAGAACTAATTGGGGAATAAATCTGATTTACGTATATTTGACATCTTTTATTAAGCTGAATAACTCATCTTATTATTCCGTCGAATATATCATCAATCTCTCCACAATATTATTATTTCATTTATAATGAATCCCATTTCATCTGTTCTTACTGCATTTGTGTCTTTATTATAGCAAAATATTTGTGCACATTTCAAACTAATTGTTGTTGCTGTTGTTTGCTTTTTTTTTTCCAACTTCACTATGTCCGATAACGTTCACTTTTAGAAAATGGTCTACAATTGTAGGGAACTAAATGAAAAATCATCATCAAATGGCAGTTTTGGTTCATAACTAGGGGATTCATAGAACCATCTACCCTTTGTTGTCAACCACTGCTTTTATTAACAACTTTCCTGCCTCCAGAGAATGATGATTATAATTTATTTTTGTCTTTTATAATTGTAACTATAAAAGAAAATATACTACACTCATTGACGTGCAACCATTCATCCTGTCTTCACATAAACCTTATCACTGTTTCAATTAACAATTATTAGACATACATTTACTGTCTCCATTGAATGGCAGTCATATTGAATTTTTGAACAATTAGTATAAGTCATAATTTTTAAGATAACTTCAATTAGAATGATACAAAAATCATGTAGTTTATGATATCAGAAAAATATCAAGGAATGTAATAAAACTGAAAAAATATAGTATTACACATTCGAAATATAAAAAAAAGATTTTAACTTTTTTTTTTAAATTATTATTTTTATGTTTTTTCAGACTTTCTCTATTTTAATAGATACATTTTAATTTCTTTTTTATTAACAGTTTCATTCCTTATAAAATTTTCATTAAAATAATATAGCATGACTCACTTATGAAAATCCATTAATCCATAATATCAAAAAATAGAGTCATTGATATCTTTCATTTTTCCAAGAAACCCCATAAGAGATTTTTTTTTTTTGCAGGGATTTGGGTATATTAAATAAAGAGAAAATAACAGAGATGAATAACTTAGTTTAAATACTCTTCAGGATGTAAATAGCTAGATTCTACACATGGTATAGCTTATAAGAAAGAAGAGATATAAATTTAATACAATGTAGAATATTAATAATAATAATAATGCTGCTGCTGCTGCTGCTCTTCTTCACATTGTGAAAAAGATTATATTTTGTTATGTAAAATCCATCTAAAATGTAAAATCAAATAATTCATTCAAAATGATTGATTATAAATAATAAATTGTTACTGAAGCAAAATAAACATATAAATAAAAATGCAGATATAACTTACTGAACACAACTATTCATGAATCATTCTCTTTTGATAAGTACACAAAAAATCATGGGATGAAACTGACATATCAAAGAAGCTAAGTGAGATGGAGTTGGAAGAAGTGCATTGCTTTTTCTCAATTTTAGATTATTAGAAATATAGCAGCTTTCTGAAAACTTTTACTGAATGGTCATCATTTAAACTTTCATACTCTTTTTTAGGCAGATAATACAACTTTTTTGAGTGTTGTAAAACTATTGAAAATACTGCTTGAATGCTCAGATACTGGCTAGTATAAAAAGTTGTATTTTTACCTATACACTATTCCATATGTTACACATAACCATTATGACTGTTTGCAAAGATTCATTATTCAAACTTTCACTTTGCTAGTTTTGAGTGATCATATTGTTGTTTGTATAACGATCGGTAAATTTAGTGATTGCTTGATCAATGTGCACCTTTGAATTTTCTGTTACACTAGGGTATATATATATATGGTTTTAATTTTGTGTATGTGGTCAATCTTTACTTTTGTTGTTTGGCTTTTTATTATTATTATTATAATCATCATTGTCATTATTATTAGTAGTAGTAGTAGTAATAGTATTGAAATGTGCAAAAACGCAATAAATTACGAGACCTATTGTATGACGTTACACATTTTTTCAATGCCACATTTATTTTTTTATTAGCATACTTATTGTTTACACTAATAAATTTTATTATAAAAAGTAAATAAAGTTACTATTTACATGCAATGAAGAGATTTCAGGTCTGCAAACTTTGTAAAAAGGTTTTACATCCACTTAATCTCTCATGACATTTTCAGAAGTTGTTGGATGAAGAATTTAGTATGCCACTATTTTCTGTAAGTACAGGTTGATTATCGTTTCTCTGGTTTTTTTTCTTCTAAACAAATTTATTTATTTATTTATTTTCCAAAAATAAATATTGGAACTGCTAAGTAAAGTTCAACAGCCTAGAAATTATAAAAGAATCATTGGTACTCGAATCTGTATCAGAATTACTTTTTGCCATCTAAAAATTTAATGCTGTCTTTTCTGCATAAAATTTAATAAACTTGGGGGGGGGGGGGATTGAAATTATTTAAATAAAAATTTATTTTAAAAAAAATCAAATTTTATTATAGAAAAACAATATATACTATCATAAAGATAATATAAGGATGTAAAAAATGGTATAATTTGTACATTTTTCTACAAATTTGAAATCAACAGAAAATTTTAACTTCTAAAAATAATGACTCTGTAGCATTGGGAATAATCAGGTTAAACTCACAGGTAAAAATCAATAAACTCACCTAATTTATACGTGTTGATGAGCAACTTATTCATGTTTTTGTCGTAATAATAATCCCAATAATAACAGCTAAATGACTAGAACTTATAGGATGGACCTTAAGAATTTCCTCAACTTGCTTATTTTAAAACTTACAGAAAAGTGAAAGGGTTTCTTTCAATGAATAGCAAAATGCTTTATGTAGCCAATCTCATCTTATCTTTCAATACAGTTAGTTTTTTTTTTAATTACTTCAAGCAATTTTTAAAATTATGAATAAATGTTTAGAAATTGTTATAATAAAATAGTAATTATTTTATTTGACAATATTGTTTTTATAAAATTAATTAAAGTGTGTAAATTTTCAATATTTTGATATGTGTAATCTTCAGTTTCTATCTCACAGGCAAAAAAAATGGATAGTTTTATTGCCAGTCTATACATTATGAATCATATTGTTGTGAATTTTCATAAAATTGTAATTTCTTCAATTGTTTAGTATCAAATCTATAAAAACATGAACAATAAGGATCTTCAATTTTTTCCATTAAAAGAATATAGAATGAACATGGGACTGCCCTTTTGGCATATGCATAATGTTAACTTTTCATATAATAAATAAAAATTTTGAAAATCATACATATTTTGCTACTCTCAAGTGTTATAAAACTTACCATCACACGGAAAAAAAATCTCATGAAATAATAATGTTATAGGCACCAGTAGATAATATAATTATTATGATTTTCAATGCCGATTTCAAATGGCTCCCTGAGCATATGTGCATTTGTCTCACCCTATCATTTTATGGCTTTAGACATCAAAAATAAATGACATATGCTTGAGAGGTTTAGAAGTAAAAATGAAATACAATACCTTGGAAAATATTTGTCATCCTCGTTGTTTGCAAAGTTCTTTCTCAAAAAATAACAATATAACCTGTAAATTTCAACATGTACTATTGGATTATCAACATGTCAATAATATGTAAAATGGGTAATTGGCTTTTGTAACTGATAGCAATCTGTATAAATACATATGATAAAAGAATCTGCATTTATTAATAACAGCTAAATCAGTTGTTTTGGGCAATATTTACAACAATCTATTATTCTAAAACATCTCTGCTGTATCTCAATTCTAATATTAACAAATCAGAAATTTTAATAGAAGTTTCTAACTTTCAGTTTATTAATTTGTCTACCAAATACTATATAATAGCTAAGGTTTTATTTATTTTTGCTAAAGAATTGGTCAGATCTGTCTTATCAGATGCCTGTATGGCTGTATTAAGCTCTATAAAATGAATTGGTGCTTTCTTCAATAGTGACATAAACAATTGCTCATATTGTGATAACTATTTAGGGTATGATTAAATTCGTGGACTAATTAGATGTAAATGTTTGGTTGTTAATTTGTTTTATGGGTGCTAGACAACTTTTTAACCCTGTTTGCTCTTAAATTTTTTGAAGTTCACTTATTATTGACAGCTAACTTTATTGATTTATGAATTTTACCTTTTGATCCAACATCTGATTTATCCATACTAAGTAGTGTGTGAATTTTTTTAGTTTCTTTTTTAAAAAATAGTTTTATTTATGACTAATTTTTGAGATTATTATATCTATATGTTGTTGTTCTCTGCAAGAAGATAATAACACAGTACTATCATCAATAATATATGATTATATTTCTTTGTCATACTATTAATCTACAGTTTCAATTTCAGAGTTACATCACCATAATGAACATTTACATCTTCACTAAAAGAAAAACAAGAGTAATGTAAAATTTAGTCACAGCAGTTTCTTTTAAACTTTCTGTTTATTTTTTTTCATCTATCATTCTGGTTGTAAAACAATTCTATCTGCAGTAAAATCACTGAAATGATTGTTGTTACTTTCATTTTATCTTAATTCAAAAAGATAAGTTTTTGCAGACCACCTTGCTTGCTTAAGACTACTCCTCCTCCTTCTTATATATCTGAGATGATCTATAAACTTGTTGATGTTGATTCTCTGGACAGGGGAGATGAAGAAGCCTTGATATTTTAGAAGCAGAGCAGTTATCAATTTTGCTGGTGTTCATATTACATTCCCTTATAAACACTATATTTCTTTCAGGTTACATGATATCATTCCTAAAACTGATAGATTACAAAATAGAGAAATGATTAATTTACAGTTGTTGGAAAATTTGTTTTTTAATTAGTCAAAAAAAAAAAAAAGACTTTTTTATCACATTTTAAAAAAAAAAAAAAAAGATAAATTATTTTATGGAGACATTTAAAACAAATTGCATTTCTAATTAACTATTTTATATTTCATTTTATGTAAAATACTAAATATTTAAATTAACAAAAGGGGGGGAAATCAATAACTTTAAATTCAGTTAATATGTATATGACTAGCTAGTCTCATTTCCTCATAAAATTAAAATGGTTTCCATTTATTTGTGTGTGTGTGTGTATTTATTCATCATCTTCATTTGACTAAAAATATTTAGATTTAGATTTATCAATCGTTTTTGTTATTGAAAAAATCCAGTCATGTAATTTAGTGATTCTTTATGAACAAGCTTTTGTAAAACTGTTAATTCATTCTAAACTTTGCAGTTACTTTCTGATATCAAGATATTTTCTGCTGAATTATTAAACACTTAAAAAGTTACATAATATAATAATTAATGCATATACATTTCCCCCTTTCTTGCAGGCTCATCCATACTGATTTATAAATGAGTATTTAGCTAGTCCGTGTAAGTTTGGACTGTTTAGATGTGTATTAATGCAGTGATTAACACAGTTGTAATATGATGTCGCCTTATGTGAGAAAATATACTTCTAGAGGTACTCAGCCCATGGATTACTATTATTAGTTTTTTTTTATTAAGTTCTGGCTTTTGCTTCCAATATTTTTTAAGTTAGCAGTATTTCATTATTCTATTTTCAAAAAATAAGATTAAAATTTAAGAATATACTAATAAGATTGCATGAAATACATTCAGATGCATGAACTTGGACTCATTTCCCCTCCTGGAATACTTTTAGGTTCATCAATTTGATGTCAAATGTAACACTTTGCTGCCAAACTACATTTTTCTTAGCACATACATTAATGAAAAAATTGTGTTAAAAAATCATTTAAAATCTGAATGTTATTGTCAAGCGTTGTTAGCCAAGAGGTCAGCGCAGCCATCTTGCAAGCAAGTAATTGGTCGCAGATGGTTGTGGGTTCGCCTTCCGGCAGATGCTATGATATATGGGAAAAAAATCTAATTGTTATATGAATATATATAATAAATGCATATTTTCATTGATTTAAAACGGAAAACAAAATGCAGCACTATCTTTTAAAGTCAAATTATTATTTTTTTAATCATCAAAAAAAATATGATGAAAATGCATGTGGCCAGTTTTCTATCTGCAACATTTTTGTAAAGAAATTAACCTGATTGCATAGTCCAGAAACAAAATAGATAATTCTATATTAAGATTGCTTTCATTAATAAATTAAACATAAAAATTGTATTTTTTTAACCTAATGTCTGCATTGTGATTCCTTTAGACATAATAATAAGGATGGGGGGGGGGGGTCTGCATAAATGGTCAATTTCTACCTATAAAACATTTTTATAAAGAAATTAAACTAACTTTTAATGTCTACAAATTTCAAACTGTCTTCATAATTCAGAAACAAAAAAATGTGATTCTGTGTTAAAACTTTATTTTCAACAACAAAATGAAAGTTGAAACACAATGGTAACCTCTAATCTCGAATTGCTAACAGTAGTAGTGAAGATTTATGACTGATGAGAGTAAAAAAATAACCAGTTATAGAATTTAAAATTACCCTTTAACTATGTGAAAATCTCAATTTTCTATACAGTAATTTCAAAAAAAAAAATTTGTGATTTTCTTTGTTAAAATCTAATTTTCAAACAAAAACTGTAGTGGCAGTTTTCATTTTCAAGCAAGATTAAATAACTCAATAATTCAATGTAGAAATATGTTTTCATTATAAAAAAAAAATTGTCAAAAACTCATGTTAGTTTATTTATAGTACTATATAACTTGCATATCAAACTCAAAGGATAACACAGGCCAAGTAAACAGTGTTTAAGTTTATGTGGGCCACAAAACAAAAAAAAATTTCAATTTTCATCTAAACATAGATTTATTTCGAAAATTGTAGTATAAAAAAAAGAACAATAAAATTAATGTTTTCTTTCTGACAGTTGGCATTTCTTTGTTACTATCTTTCCTACTTTGAGGGAAATCTTGTTTGCAATGATTACTTTTAAAACTGACCCAAGGTGAATGTCACTAATTCTGGATCTGACAGGAGACTTATTTCCTTTCATAATGGTAAATAACTTCTCACACCTATAAATACTTCCAAACATAGAAATAATTTCATATGCGAATATTTTCAAACCTGGCAGATTAAATATTTATAAAATCTTGCCTTCAAATATGTATCACAATGGATCTCAATTATCTCCATTTGCATTTGATTAGGTATTGATTCTATATTTATTGAAAAAACTGAAGAAAAATTTGTCTTTTATTAAATCTGTAAACCTTAAACTCAACTCTAAGACTTAAAAATTTTTCTGCATATTTTTGATATGATGCAATGACACCTAAACTTGATTGTTCATATTGCAAGTCGGAAAGTCATTATATCTTCATTTTTTAACTTTTCCCAAAGAACTAGCTTACATTTGAATGCTTTAACGCGGTCACACATATTCATAATGATCTGAACTTTTTCTTGCAGTTTTAAATTTAAATTGTATAAGTGTTTTGCTACATCAACATAAAAGGATAAATCTTGCAATCATACTGTGTCCGAAAATAGGTTTGTGTCTTCGTTTTTAATTATTAAGAACTGATATATTTCTTCTTTCAAATCTCAGAATTGTTTAAGAATGTTGGAGTAGGACAGTCAATGTATCTCAGTGTAATAGAACAAATTGGAATATTTGCTGTTTAATTAACATAAGAATGCAGACCACTGTCATTGATTTAAGCTGTGAGATCTTAAGAAATTGATGATTTTTTTGATAGATATTAACAATTTTCTATGTTTATTATCTTTACACATAATATTTCTTGATGTATAATGCAATATGTAGGGTGAATCTTGGACCCATCATAAATTTCACTTGGTTTTTTTTTGTTGTTGTTGTTGTTTTGTTTTGTTTTTTGTTTTTTTTTTGCAGTAGCCACAAAACTTTTTATTGTTTTTTCTGGCCATTGAAGGATCTCTATCTTTAGCTACAGAAGTTAATTTTGACAGAGATAGATTTTATTTTTGCAGAAGTTCAAAAATGCAAAATGCACTTAAATATATCTTGTCCTATACCAGTGTTATGCATCGATACTAATTCTAATAATTCCTCAAAATGTTGAAATCCATGTCGCAAGCATGAAGAAACACATCTAATTGAACTATGCCCCCAATGTCCATATTCTCATCACAGGCAATGGAAAAAGCTTCAAACGTAAATGATCTTGCTTTGATCTGAATACTTAAATTGTCAGCCAAATCAGTAACTCATTTCAAGACAAACAGATTGCTCGAAAAGTCTTCACATTTCCAAGATGAACAATTGTTGCAGCCTTGATGAAATCGTCTTTAGTTAAAAGATTTCGAATGTTTAGCTATCAATTCTGACAAGATGTAGCTTGCATGCACTTTCTTGTGATTGTTTAGTAAAAATGAATTGTTTTTTTTTAGAACCAACTTGAGCACTCAACTTTTCTTATCTCATTAATTACTTGTAATTATCATATTTTGATTTATGTTGTTCATAGTAGTGATTAGTATTATATAACTTTGGTATACTAATAGCATTATTACATATCAAGTAGATTATTTACTTTTTACTACCATTTCGGTTTGATACAGACATGCTGAGTAATTATTAACATAAAATAATAGAATATTTTAATAAAAATTAATAATTTTTCTTTAACATTAACCTACAAACACTGAATAACTGCACAAATTAATAAGTATAACGTAAATAAACGTATTTTTTCTTGTTCTCTGAAGACAAAATATTTCCTTTTATGTACACCAAACAAGTCAGCACAACACTAATGATTACATGGCACTGGCATGCATTAGTAGGTATATAATTAGCTGCTAAAATATTCATTGCTGGTATTAGTGAGGGAAAATGGTGTGTCTACGCAATAACGTGCGTGAGGGAAATGGATGCAACATGATTATAGCAATCAGCCATTAGTGAACATTGTAGTTTGTTATTAAAAATTATGTATAACAGGATATTGAAGAAATTATGCTACAAAATTTTATTAAAACATTTTTTACATACCTTTATATTGGCTCGGTTGCAAAATCATTCATTGTGAGATGCATTCAGCCCATGAGCCATGAGTTTGACATGCTTACTGTACTAAATGTTTGAATCTTCATGGTAAACACTTATCTTCAAAATATAAACAGAAATGGAATTTTCAGAAATAGTGATTTTTATACTTTAGCAATCTTTGGAAAAAGTAAACAAGGAGGCTTATTATCTTTATTATGAATTTTTTATAACTTAATGATGCAATGGTGTAAATAAATTTATGTGGGTAATTTATTTACACTGCTGATTTTAATTATCTGTCCAAAAACAAAAATATTTTATAAGCATAGTTCATCTAAGATATTTATTAATTAGTGTAGTAGTTTTAGTTAAAGATACAATTTTATACAGCCTTCATATTTGTGATTGGTAACAGCTGTGTCAGGGTTTAATAATGACCAATCAGACCACGAGTATAATTGGCACAAATATAACATTGTTAGTTACATTTATTTATTTATTATCAAAGTAATAAACAGCAATGAAAGAAGTATATTAAAATATTAATTAGTTCTTAGTTCAAACAACAGTAACATGACAGGTGATATGCTAAATACAAACATTGCTTGACAGGAGATAACTCATTATGCTTCACTACTGTCAATGCAATTTAGCAACTAACTATCTCCTTATCCATTATTCATTGATTGCTATGATTACAGCTGCACTGGAAAAGAACTAAGTGTTCTCATTTACATTTATGTGAGAGTCTATATGCAGTATGCTCATTCATTCTAATTTTTAAAGTACTTCGGCACACAATCCATGCAATTAGGAAAGGCTAATCGATAATAAACATACTAATATGTAGAAATCTAATCAGACATTCCAGTTCTTCCCCTACTCCAAAATTAGCAGGTCTAATGACAAACAAAATCTTCAAATTTAGCAAGTGGTCAGTGTATTTTAGGAGTTTTGATTGTTCTGAGATGTGAAGGCTGTACCATTATTAGTCACAATGAGCTATCAGAAACTATGGGTGGCAAAGATTTCATTTAATACAGTTATAGTATATTTGGCACTTGTATTCTTGATCAACTTATATTGCATCCATCTTGTGTAGGCATCAGCCAATATAAGTATCATGTGTTTGTCCAATGGACCCATATAGACAAATGGATGTGAATCCTATAGAGTCATGGGTCTTGTCCAAGTTTCTAATTGCTTGGGTGGTAACTGAGCAGTCTGTTAACAATTTGAACATTATTTTTACTAAATTTTCCAATATCCCTGGTTCCATTAGATTACCAAACATAAGAACAAATGAGAGCCTTCATTCTGATAACTCCTTTCCTTTCTGTGTAATAAATTTATTACTTAGAATTCTAGTAGTGGGTGGCATTAATACATGATCCGTGTTCAATATATATTCACAACAAACTGATGATCTATCTCTATTAATCCAAATTATATCTAATTCAGGAGGGCTCATGACCCTTAATCTCATTTAATCCAGTCTGCTACTATAGCATTATTTATTATTTGCAATTTTATTGAATCTATGCAATTTATTTCTTTAATCAAGTATACCTTTTCTTTATGGTCAGGTAATCATGACAAGGCATCTGCATGTTAATTTTACTTCCCAATGTAAAAACTATTTGATAATCTTAATGAGACAATATGATTTATCCAATATAACATTTTCTGGCTTACCTGATCAGGAATTTTTTTTTGGAACCAAAAATTCCCACCAGAGGGCAGTGGTCTGTAGAAATCTTAAAGATAGTATTACTGGATGAGGAGGGAATAGAGTGTAGCTCTAGAGAAGAATTAGAGAGAATATTGAATAGTTATGTAATGGATATAGAAAAGATATTAGATGTGAAGGACAGAGGGATAGAAAATATGAAAGCATATAGTAATGGGAATACTGAAAATGAACTGAATGAGGCAGGGAAGAAACTGAGAAGTGGTAAGGTAAGAGGATTAGATGGATGGGCAGCAGAGATGGTAATGAATTTGGGGCATAAGGCAAAAGTAAAGTTACTATCATGTTTTAATAAGATGGCACAGAAGAGAGTTTTTCCGGGTAGTTGGAGTAATACAAGAGTAAGATTATTATTTAAAGGAAAAGGTAAGGATCATAGAAAGTTAAATAATTATAGACCAATAGCAGTAACATCAGTTTTATATAAAGTTTTTTCATATATGGTGGCTGGAAGAGTTGCAAAATGGATGGAAGAAATGTAGTGGGGGAAATGCAATGAGGTTTTAGGTCAGATAGGCGTATATGAGATTTAGTTTATTTGTAGTTACACAACTTATAGATATGAGTGTAAATTCAGGTAGACACTTATATATGAGTTTTATAGATATAGAGAAGGCATATGATAGAGTGAATAGAAATAGATTATGGATAAGTTTAGCAAATCTAAGAATGGATGAAGCTTTAGTGCAGGGGTCCCCAACCCTATGCCCGTGGGCACCATGGCGCCCGCAGATCATTTTAAGTGTGCCTGCCACTATCCGAACACGATAAAAAATTATTTATCTGATACAAATAAATTTAATTTTTTAAATCTCTTATAAATTATTGTATTATATTGTAATCAAATTGTAGGGCATACTATACCTTTGCAGCGTAAAAATATAAACGTTAATTATGTTAAAATTTTATTTTTGAAATAAATATTTTTTTGTACATTATATGTGTTATTAACAATATCCAACTATAAATTTACATTGAAAAAATAAATGGTGCCCACCACCTGGTCGGTATTATAGAATGTGCTCTTAAGTGCAAAAAGGTTGGGGATCCCTGCTTTAGTGGGTGTTATTAAGAAATTATATGAAAATAATTACTATACATATCAATTAGGGGATATAGAAGCAGTTAAAAGTTAAAAATGGGGTGGGACTGAGGCAAGGATGCCCTATGTCACCTATTTTGTTTGTGTTGTATTTGAGTGAAATGGAGAGAGCAATAGAAAGTCTAGGAAGAGGGATAGAGATACTATTAACAGGTGGCAAGAGAGTATATACATTGTCGGGTCTTTTTTTGCGGATGATGTCTTTTTGTGTGCAGAAAGAAGAGAAGATATGGAAGTTATGCTGAGGACATGCGCAAGGGTGGGTAAAGATATGGGGATTAAATTTAGTGAAGAAAAATCAAATATAATGATGGTGAATACTGGGGAAAGAGAAGATAAAGATTTCTTATTGGGGGATATAAAGTTAAGTGTGGTGAACAGATATAGTTATTTGGGAATCATCTTGAGTAATAAGAAAAATTGCTTGGATGAATGGGAGAAAAAATTGATAAATGAAGCAAAGAAAAGAAAGGGATTGATAAAGAAATTAACAGTGTTTTCATGTAATAAATATGAAATAGCTAGAATTGTATGGAAGGGAGTGGCAGTAGCAGTGTTAACATACGGCAATGATGCATTATGTGTTAGTAAAGGGGTATTAGATTGCTTAGAAAAAGTACAAAGGTAAGTAGGAAGACATGCATTATATGCTGAGGTGTGGACAGCAAAAGAGACAATTCAAGGAGAAATGGGATGGTCAAGTTTTTATATGAGGGATGCAAAAAGCAAATTGAAAATGTTCGGTAGATTGCAGTTTATGGATAATAAAAGAATAGCCAAAATAGTATTTAATTGGGTTACAAGTAAAGGGCAGGCAACAAGATGGGTGAGAAAGGTAAGGCAGTATGCAGAAGATTTGGATAAAGAAGTTATGTCAGTATTCTTGTACAAAAGATGGGATGATTGTGTTAGGAGGATTGTTGAGTGTTATAGTGGGAAGGAGTGGGATAGAAGAATAGATGCACTAATAAAGAATAGGGAGTTGGAGAGATGGAGAACTAGTATGGAGAGTAAAACGAGTTTAAATATATATAGAAGTAAACGGAACATTGGGTATGAGTTAATTTATGATAATAGTAAGGAAAGTAGTTTATTGTTTAAGGCTCGAATGGGATCTTTAGCAGCAAGGGAATATACATGTAAATAGAAAAATATGGATGATTTAGTCTGCAAGTTGTGTAAGGAAGGCATAGAAAATATTAGGCATCTGTTACTTCAATGTAAATGTTTGGAAGCAGAAAGGGTACAAATAATGAAGTTATGGAAGGTTAAATATGAACAAAGTGATTATACAGAAAGTGAGTTATTGGTTTTTATGCTAGGTTTGGGAAAAAATAAGGGGGATTTAGATATGAAGGTCATGGAGTTGACAAAGATTATGTTGTGGAAATGGGATGGAGCAGATTATGGGAAAACTTAGGGTGGACAATGGAAAAGGAAGGTAAAGTGGCTAACAGGTTTCTCTGGGCATAGCTGCTGAGAGATTCCTGACTCCGTTTAAGGAGAAGTCACATCACATCACATCTTCATTGTAATTGAAATGGTTAGTACTGTGGTGGAGAATAGAAATTAAAGTAGAAATAATAGTGAAAGATGTGGATGGAGAGTGAATGATAAGAATAAGTTGGAAGAGTATAAAATACAAGTTGAAGAAATCATGGAAGAATTGGTTGGGGATGAGTATAAGGACTGGTGTAAAGAAATAGAAAAAGTGGCAAATAGGGTTTTAGGTGGAAATATTCAGAAGAATAAAAGTAATAAAAAAATGAGAATTAATAAAAGTGTAAAAGAGAGGAAGGAAGCATGCAGAGAATATAAGTGTGCTATTAAGAGCAAGGAAAGCGAAAAAGATATTAATGCTAAATGGGGAAAGTACTTAGAAAAGAAGAAGTTGGCTAAAATAGATAATTATAGAGAGAGAATGAAATTGAATAGTAAATTGTTGGGTAAATTGTGTAAGGAAGTAATAGAAAATATTAGACATCTCTTAATTGAATGTAAATGCTTGAAAACAGAAAGGGTACATATAATGAAGTTATGAAAGAATAAATATGAAAAAAGTGATTATACTGAAAGTGGATTATTGGTTTTTATACTGGGTTTGGGAAAAGATAAGGGGGATTTAGATATAAAGGCCATAGAGTTGACCAAGATTATGTTGTGAAAATGGAATGGAGCAGAATATGGGAAAACTTAGAGTGGGGAATGGAAAATAAAGTGGCTAACAGGTTTCTCTGGGCATAATTGCTGAGAGATTCTTGACTTGGTTTAAGGAGAAGCCACAGTACATCACTTCCACCCATAAATATATTGATGAAACTTCTTGATAGTGACTATGACTCAATGCTTCCTTGTCAATTTGTAATTCTTTTCAGCTGATGTAGGGACTTTTGAGGCATAAGTGATCAGATATTCATCTCCAAAGCATGAATGACAAATAACAGCTCCTACCCCATATTTTGATGCATGTCAATATAACAACATTCAACTTTCTGAAGTCAACATCTTTTTTGCAATGTTAATATCCACTGATCAAGGTCCAACACATTCTTTTTCAGATGTTGATATAGTGAAAACAAAAATTGTAATTTCTCTTTTATAAAACTCTCATGGAAATTTAAAATCCTAAAAATGCTTGCAACTCTTTTATATTTCTAGACTTAACAGTGTTCTTAATAGATTTAACTTTATTAGGATCTGGAAACTGACTCTGCTCATTTATAACATGTCTGAGAAATTTTATTTCTTTTGCAGACCAAATATATTTGCTAATATTTAGTTTTGCTTTTGACTTTGCTAATTTTGGACAGACTAAATCTGCCTGTTTTCTAATTCTAATTCCATAGCATCTGATAATCAAAACATCATCCAGACAAGGAAAAGGAATTACACTATCCATGGATCTGCCTGGAAAACATTAGGAGCAATACATATACCATAAAGCAATTTATTGCATTTAAACAATCCCTTACAGAGTCCCAAAATTACATTATATATAGTTGCCTAGTTTTACAGATGAAAATCACTACTTTCATTATATTTGAATACAAATATAATTTATATACTACATAGACACACTAGTATCAAACAAACACATTAATAAATTATATATTTATCAAATAATAAAAAATCTAAAATTGAATGCTTACATATAATATATTAAAGTTAACGTTTATTTTCAGGATGAAGACCTGAAATTGCAAAATCTTCAAAGCATGTTGAATCTATTTTCTAATAACATTTTGCCAGTAAAACATTTACACCTTTGTTATCTTCATACAATCTAATAAATTGAGCAGAAAAAAAAATTAAATGGACTTATAACAAAAAAAAAATTGATAAAAAATCGAATTTTTGTTTTGAGTTTAACATGCAATATGTAAGATGAAAGATGAAATTGAACCACAGAAAACTATAATATTCGCATATGCGTAATTCATTTGGTTTTCCTGCAATATTAAAATGAAAACAAAAATTTTAATTTCAAAAGAATGAGCAGCAGCTGCAATAACTTTTGTGAAATAGTTAAATTCTTTGGTTAGGTAAAATTTTGAAATCAAAAATTAATATTCTCCTATTAAATGGATTTCCTTTAAATTTTGTACATATCTTAGAAATTGATGAGAATGCAATATATGGCAATGAAATATTTTGGGATAGTGCTCATGTGTTTATTTTAAAGATGTTAGCAAATCAAATTTCAAATACATTGGTATCAGTTCAGTAAGTTTTCAGTGATGCTCGCAAGAGAACAGTGTATTTTTTTTTTTTAAAAAAAAAAATTTAAAAGCTTGGATTAAACAATGTTTCAGTGATAATTTAAAGTAGAAATAGAGACAATTCTTGATTGTAAAAGTTGAATTTTTTAAAAACCCCTTTTTCATAAACAAAATAATTTAATGTATGTAATTTTCCTTTCAATAATTAATAAATAAGGGATTCGAACTCAGGCTTTCACACAACCCTCAACTCTCCAAGCCATCTCATATTGCTGACTCACTTGATCACACACGTTGAAAAGATAAATAATCACCAATATCCGTATTTCATGCTAAACCAGCAATCATCAGTTGGTCCAGATTACTATCTCCACACGTATATACAATCAGTGCTCAGCTTTATATTAAGATAGCCAATCTTCATACTTTAATGGACAGACTTCAAACTACTCCAACCCACAACTCTTTAGCCATCTATTTCATTGAAAATCTGATGATGGAACATTCAAAGCAGACTGCAGTGTAATTTTAATATCTGTTTTAAATTTTGAATTTGAATACTAAAAAATTAAAAATAATATATATAAATATTTTATAATAAACATTTTTATTTCCTGTAGATTAAAAAAAAAATAATAATAATAATTGTTTCTTTAATTACAATTGGCGTTTTTATATTTAACTTGAAATAAAGACATGGTGTATCCAGAAATTAATAATTCACTCAATACTTTTTACAACAAGGGATTGAATTAATTAATTTCTAGACACTCTATGCTTTTATTTAAATATAAAAACTCAAATTTTGGTTGAAGAAACAATCATTTTTTTGCTTTTTTGGTCCACAGTAAATAAAATAATTTATTATAAAAAAATTATATATTAAATAATATTAATTCCTGGAATTGTTATTAGTGGAGCTGTGCAGATCTTTTTTATACTACACTATTGCTAGCATAGTTTTATGGTTATAAGATTAATTCATTTTCAGCTAGGTGTAAATTCAGATATTTCAATCATTCATAAATTTATAATAAATTTGTCACATTCTCAAACCACAATCTATAGAAACACGGTAATTCTATGAATTATTGTAAAAAAAAATAGAAAATATTAAATAATAATTTAAAATGTGATAAAGAATACCTAATTGAGGCAAAGCTTCTTGGGGTTTTGCGCTTGACCGTAAAATTACGCTTCTTTTCATTTATGGATAACATCATGATTCTCCCTTCCCCCAAATTCTTACCAGTTCTGGAACAGATTTTAATCCAATTTTCAGCAGATTCCAAATTATCGTTCAACTCTCAAAGTCTGCATGGAGAATTTTATCGGGAAAGTGCGTTTCATCTCGGTTTACTGCGAGGTCTCATCCTTTTTTAGGCTTCCCTTTTTACCTCTCCCCCAATGCGATGCGGAAATCATTGCAAGATGACCTTTTGCTCGCTTCAAAGTAAAATATTGATGCAGTAAAAGGGGCATACCTATCTATTTGTGACAAGGTGACACTCCTTAACTCCCTTGTTTTTTCATGAATAGACAGACTATTACCTCCCTGTCTTAAATCCTTCAAAAAAAGTTCATTTCACAAATTAATACTTTATGCTCCAGCCTGCTCTGGATGAAAAAAGTGGTTGCTATTAGCATGTGAAAGATGCAAAATCACAAAGCATTCAATAGTCTGGGCTTGCATGCTATAGTAACACAAATGTTCAAAAGAACCCTCAACATCATCCATATTTTTAAAATCAAGTTATCGGGTTTTACACCAGTGGAACAGATTGCTCCTATGGACAAATCTCCCCCATATTGAAAGTCCTGGTTAAAGAAATTATTTACCCTTTCTGCCCAATATATCAATGTACCCTCCTGTGATTTTGATAAGAAACTTAGATACTGGGAGGCATTTAAATTAATGAATCCTCATTTGTCTTGCCCCCCCCCCTAGTATTCTTGGTCTGTCTAATGAAAAACTAATACCAAAATTAAAAAGATGGTATCTTATACCCAAATTCATTGACTTCATCTTAAAAACAAACCTGAACTCTCTACCAACCAATGACTTTTTGACATCTAGGAGAGGGTTTTGTAAAATTGAGCCTACTTTCTCCATCTGTAAGCGGGACCTGGAGATCCTGCCTCATGTTTTGAATTATTGTAGAGAATTAAACGATGCGAGACTGAATTTATTAAAGATTTTTAAACTTAACTGGTCCCAGCTTTTTGATATAGCCAGTTGTATTGCATCGGGTAGATTCCCAAACATCAGGAGAGCCATCTTCATAAATCATTCTATTTGGCTTCTTAGATGTCACCTGGTCCTGGATTCATCACTCTGTAATCCAGTGCAATTCATAAAAAAAATCCTGTTCCTCATTAAGAGGAGAGACCAACTGTTAACACTGGTTGAGATCTTCAATTCTACTTGGTCACACACTGATGAACTTATCTGATCTCTGTAACCACCCACATGACATTCCTATACTTGGTTCAGACTTTCAACAGCTAGGAAGATGCATCTTTTTCGTCATAGAAGACAATTGTATGTTTTCATTCAATTTCATAAATTTAATATTATATTTTTTTTCTCTATTATGTATATCTCAACAACAATCATGTAACTGTCAATGAAATTTTATATTATGTAAACTAATAAATAAATAAATCTTATTTAAAAAAAAGAATACCTAATAACAATTCCTCTGAAAAAAGGAAATTATAAAGATCAGATTTAGTAAAGATTGGTAGTGAGATAGAAAGAAGAAAAATTTTGAATGAATAATAAATATTACTCATAGGATTAAAAAAAAAAGTGATGTTTGTAGTAGCATTCTGGTGGAGTATTCTGTAATTATATCTTTTATTATCATTATATTTTCTGTGAATGACACTATTACTGTTCTGAGTAGTTAATTTAGAAATTAAAATAACTTGTTGGTGAGAAAAAGTCACTATCATTTCCACCCAGAAGACAACTGAGAAATAAAAATCTCAATCTAATTTATCACAATAAAAGTTTTATTGTCGTTCCATAGAATCCTATATATAACCAGAGCTGCGACATGAAGAATTATAATCGTTTAATCATTAAATTATTTAGGTTATTAAATCAAAAACATATTTTAAAATCTACATTTAAAAAAAAACAAAAACAATTTTACAAAAAAACAATTCGAAAAGCATTAATGTGAAGAATAGTTAAAATGCGTGTTTAAATCATATTGAGTGTGTGTTTGCACGTGCATATTCTGCATAATCTATTTTAATACATTGTACAGGGTTACACCTGCATTTATATATGAAATATATGCGGGATTCGAACTCAGACTTTCACGCGACCTACAACTCTTAGTGCCATCTTATATTGCTGACTCACCTGATCACACACATGTTGAAAAGATAAATAATCACCAATAAACGTATTTCGTGCTAAACCAGCACTCATCAATTGGTTAAGACTACCATCTCCACACATATATACAATTAGTATTCAGCTTTATATTAAGATAACCAATCTTCATACTTTAATGAGTGCTGGTTTAGCACGAACTACGTTTATTGGTGACTATTTATCTTTTCAACATGTGTGTGATCAGGTGAGTCAACAATATAAGATGGCACTGAGAGTTGTAGATCGTGTGAAAGTCTGAGTTCGAATCCCGCATATATTACATATATAAATGCAGGTGTAAGCCTGTACAATGTATTAAAATAGATTATGCAGAATATGCACGTGCAAACACACACTCAATTTGATTTAAACACGCATTTTAACTATTCTTCACATTAATGCTTTTCGTATTATTATTTTTTTTGTTAAATTGTTTTTCTTTTAAATGTAGATTTTAAAATATGTTTTTGATTTAATAACCTAATTAATTTAATGATTAAACGATTATAATTCTTCATGTCGCAGCTCTAATACCACAGTACCAACATTGGTGCTTGAAAGTCACTTGGCCTTAGCAGAAACTTAATCATACATTTAAATAAATGTTTTAAAGTAAGTCATTTATATCTGTTGGACATTTTAAAGATACAAAGTGCTAATAAAAAGTTTTTGATAGTATTAAATACTGACATGATTTAAATAAGCTTGGCAATCCAAATTTTTACCAATGATGATCAATTGGTAGCTTTTAGACTATATAAATCCTTATTGCCTAGTTATCTCTATCTGCCGTCAGCCAAAAGAATTTAACATACATATATTAATACACGTCAATATGTAATAAGATTGTTTTGATATTTATTGAAAGATTATTATTTGAAATGAGAGGTAATTATAAAATTATTGTTATGAGTAGTGGTTATAAAATACACGCCTGATTATAAATTAAATAATTCTCATATATTAAAGTTGTTGATGCTCTTCATTTAATAAATGAACCAGTTGCCATCATTTGATTGATCACTTGATAACCGCTTGATGTGTTTTAGACTAAAAGAACAATATGGATGAAGGATTAAATTTTTGCTAACATTCTAAGAATATTTTATTGTAAAAGTTCTTTGCGTGTGGCACTTGTGATATGGGAGGAGTTCATTTGTGGATATACTTCCCCCAGTTTGTTTCTTTCTCATTTTTCTATTTGATTTATTTCTTTCTTTTTTTCACACTTATCTTTATATTTCAGATATTTACTCCCTTTTATCTGCAAGTGAACTTCTTTGCTTTATAAAGTCTGCAGTTTAAGTTTTTTAAAAAAAAAAAATGGATCCGTTTGTTTTTTTACAAAATACGTTATTTAAATTAATTGATTGATGTAATTAATATAATTTATTTTATGGATTGTTTATTAATAAAAAGTACAGCGTTTTTTATTGAATTGTAAATTTTATTATATATTAGTTTTATTTATCTTGGCGTTCTTACCTTAGTGTAAAAAATAAAGTGAATAAAAGAAAGAGCTTTTAAATAGTTCCTTTTCCCGATTGCTGGTTGGTAAGCGTTTGATGTATTTCCATCAATAAATGCTTAACGCCCATTTACTGACCACTATTGGATGGTAGCTGAATTGGCTATAGGCCTATTACCTGAAAGAAAAATCATTAACTTGATTGAAAATGTAAAAAAAAAAAATTTACATTGGCTGATGCCTTCATCACCTTTGGACTACGAATCCTTTCTATTCTGATGTGATTATTGTCATACAGAACTGTCATTTGATTGCAGAACTTAGAAGTTTAATATTATACTTTTGTTATTTTAAAACTAAAATTATTTTTTTAGGTATTTTAGTATTAGACCTAATGTGAAATATAGCAACCATACTTGTTAGGATTGAGATCGAGTTTCATCACAGTACCTTTTTTTATTTGATGAGGGTATTTGTTATCAATAGATTCTTTGGAATCTTTAAACATTCTTATTGTCAATATATAGCATGTAATATTGTTGTATTTGATGTTGTTTTATTAAATATAGGTAATTTAAATTTTATGCAAATGGAATGAAAAAATAATGAGTATTAATATCAGAATAAGATTAATACACTTTTACTCTGGATAATGAAGGCAGGTAGTTTCGTTTAGGTTGACAGAGCAACCACATTGAGTATTTAAAAAATTATGTTAGGCCACAAATTTTATCATAAAATGACCTAATATATATTATTTGAAACATCAAACATCAAATAATGTAATGAAGCTGAAAAAAATATAGTCATTGACATTCAAAATAATAAAAAAAAAAAAAGAATAAAAGTTAATATTTCTAATAATTATTTTCATATTATTTTATAAATTCAAAATTATCATGCATACAACTTAAAATTATATTTTTGTTAGTAGTTAGTTGGATTCATTATAATATTTCTAAAAACTTGGTATATAATAACACTTAGCTAAGGTAATCCATCACTTGAAAACTTCATACAATAAAGACATTAGTACCTTTCATTTTTCCTAGTAGCCCTTCAACATATATTTCTGTACAGGAGTTTGCAATGAATATGTTATCCTCAATAACATCCCTTATAACAAGTAGTTAATATTGAAAAATAATTAGTATAATTTGAATATTATAATAAAGAACTTCAATACAGTTTGTAATTTATTAAAAATTACTACTAAAATAGTCACTATATACAAAATAAAATAACAAGTGAATGAAATACTAAATTCATTATAGAGTTAAGCTTGAGGTACATAAGTTAATAGTTTAGAATCAGTGCGATATAGTATTATTTATTCTATCTTTATAGGTTTTGAGGGCTCATATTGCTTCATGCTATTATGATTATAAATTTAGTAATAGCTTCATCAACTGCTATCTCTCTTTGCATTTGATATACAGCTTTGAAATTTACATTGCAGTAGTGTATAATCGGCCTAAGTTTATGTACTGTCAAAATCTTTACTTTTAGCATTTGCGTATTTTTATTATTATTAAAATGCATACAAGTCATTATAGAAAAATCTAAATTGGATCATAATATTTGCAAAATATATTTATCTTTGTTTCATATTAACTAATTTAAATACTGGACCCAAGTCCACATCATACCGAAAAATGCAGATAATTCACGATATACATTTACGCAATCACAAGCTATTTTTTTAATCAGCAGTTTCAATAGTAATTTTTTCGTATAATTTTTATCAAATATATATTCAAATAATAATTAGAAAATATATAAAAATAAAGACTTACCATCAACCCTCAATACATCAGGCTAAAGTTGTGTTTTTTCCAATGTACTTGTTCCAATAAATTTTATTCCATAAAACATTTAAAAACTAAGAGAAAAACAAAAAAATTCAATTTAATTAATCACAAAAAATATCATAAAATTTTTTATTTTTTAGCGTAGAAAAATAAAACTTACCTTTTTGGAAAGTAGACAAAAAGATGGAAATGAAGGTGTAAAAAGCGCATGCATAGACTGCATATATTTTTGTTAATCTTAAGTGAAACCCGGATGTTTATAATTTGAAAATGCTTGCCCACATTATGCAGGCATAAGAACGAGGAGGTTAAAATTAATCATAAACGAAGAATCTCGTATGAAAATAAAGAGCTGTAAAATTTTCTAAAATTTAATTTGTTTTAACAGATTCAAAATATGTCTGAAACTTTGAATATCCAATAGAAAAAAAAAGTGATGAATAAAGATTTACTAAGCATGTTATTATTACTACTAATAATAAAACTAACATTTATATATATATATGTAATATATAAATTGTTTATTAATAAGAACTATGTCATTATTTTGACGTTTTTGTTGTGCGTGTGATATTTTTAAACAATTTACAGTTGCTTTAACTATTTTGAAATCATGCCATCAAAATTGTCATCCCATTGAAAAAATAAAACTTAAAAAAAAAGTTGAACTAACGTGATGTATATACTTCATGTATTATATGTAGTTTTTTTTATGAATTGAAGATAGCAGATTTTGTTTAACACAATCATTTTGTTTATTATAAGGATGCAATACATTTAATTAAAAATTAGATTAATAAATATCTTGAACAGTGCCTATTTTTTTAACTTATCTTAGGTGCAATTGATTGTTGTATGTGGTCAAAGTTCTTTTATAAGCTTTAATTTCATCTATTTTTTAGGTCTATTTAAATAAAAATCTTATAACTTAGTTTTCAATCACTTCTCAGTTTGCAGTCTAGTTAAAACTTTGTGTACATATGTATTCCCAATGCCTATATGTATATTTTTAAACTTTGCAAACAATTTTAGCAAAAAATTAATGAAAAAATTTGATTCATAATTTTATATATAACTTTAACACTAATGATTCTAGCAACACTTGCAATTTAAAACTAAATAATTCATTGGAAACTGAATCAACTGACTTTCTTTATTTTTTTATTATAAGCTTTTATTTAATGAATATTACATCATTTTAATCATTATTGATCCAATGTGGAATGAAGTCTCTCCAACTTTAGTCTAATTTCTCTTATCTTTGGTCTCTTTTCTACGTCACCCCCAACAAACTTCCTTATTTCATCCATCTATCTCACACATGGTCTCTTTCTAGGTCTTTTACAATCTCTTGCATTTGGTTTTGTGATTTCAACTATCCATCTACTAGATCTCTTCTGTCAATATATCCAAACCAATTCCACTTTAGCCTCTTAATTCTCTCATTGATTTCAACAATATTTTCAATCTCTTCTTGTTACTTACTCCTAACATGCATCTCTCCATTCTGCTCTTCTATTACATGCCAAGGTTTCAGATTCATAAGTAAGAACTGGTAAAACACATTTATTAAAAATCTTCCTTTTCAAATACATGGGCATATTTCCTTTAATATTAAGTTATTTTTATCAAAAGCACTCCATCCAAGTTTAATTCTATGATTAATTTCATCCATTATGTTTCCATCTACAATAATAATCTAACCAAGATAATTGTAATCGTTAACTTTTTCTAATTCATCATTATTAATCTTTAGTTTCTTTTGAAAAAATCTATTGTAAATTACTTTAGTCTTTTTAGAATGTATCTTTAGCCCTACTTTCTTATTTTCATTTTCTTGCAATATTTTCTGAAGCTTTAAGCATTATTTGCAAAAACAATTGCATCATCTGCAAAATCTAGATGATTTAAATAATCTGCATTTACTTTTAATCCCTTAGCTTCCCATTTTAATCCACAAAATATTTGATGCAAAACTGCTGTAAAAACTAGTAGAGATATAAAGTCACCTTATCATACACTCATCTCGATGTTAATTTTCATAATATCCTTCTGTAATCTAATAACTGTTGTTGCATTTTGATAAATTCTTCAGAATATAGCAATATTCTGGGTCTATATCTTGATGATCCAATGTTTTAAACTTTGAAGAAATACTTATAGAATCAAATGTCATATAAAAGTAAAAATAGAAAATAAAAAAATATTTTTTTTAAAGAAACATTTTTCTTATATAAAATAAATATTTTATATATATAATAATAATACAACAAAGAATATTTAATTTAAAATGTTATATTATAATTCTTGCTTGATAATTAAACCTGCAAAAATTGATAGAAAGTGGAACTAAGACTATAAACATGAGCATTTATATGAGTAAAAACATTTTTTTAATTTTCTTTTATATTTTTTATTTATTAATATGAAATAAAACTTTTTTTTTGGTGAGATTGTTTACATTTTCAGTGTAAGACATTTGAATAAATCAAATCTATTATTGCAAGCATATTAAATAATAATAAAAAAATAGATAAATAGTGTTTTAGCTAATGTGCACATTTTTCAATTTATTTTTAATAACATAATGAATAAAACTTACCTTTTGTTTTGGTTATTTTTGCGAACTTAGTTACTTTTATAATGAAAGCTTTTTTTTTTTTGTCTTTGTTTAATCAGCAATTTTACTATTATGAGGCTACTTGAATAGAAATTAGGTAAGTAAGTAGTAATTTAATTTATATATACATTTTTCAGCTTATTTTTTAGTATATTTTATTTTTATATTATCATCAAAGTTTGTTTTTATTGATTATATCATGAATACAATTTAATCTCCTTTATGTGAATCTTGCCATTGTATTTTTTGAAGACGTTGCTTTCATGATGTCAACTCATTACAAAATAGCCAGCATTTTTAAAAATGGGACTTTTTTAAAGATCTTACTAGTGAATAGTTGCTTATTGATCAAAATAGTAGATATAAATTAATGATGATGCTGTGGCCGCTTGTTATATAAAGACTATTTACATGTGTCAATGATTCTCATTTAGTTTGCTGTTCACAGTACAAATTATATTAAACTTTCTAAAGCACACCAGCTTTACAGTATAACATATCAAGTTAAATTGGTTTAATATTTGATTTTAGAAAAAGAAAAAAATATTCAAATAAAAATTACATTTTTCAAAAGAAAATAAGAGCTGACTTTACATTATATATGGGGTAGATGTTGAAAACATATTAATATGTTTATATATGTTTCACATCAATTGGCATTCCCTAATATCATTGATGAATGATTTTGCAAAAATAAAATTTGAAATTATTTGTAAATGCTGTGATTTCTCATCAAAAATATTACAGCTCTTGGAAAGTTTGAGACACTATATATGTTATGTCTTATCACTGTAATTAAAATGAAATGCTAAATTGTTATTTATATTTTTCATGTTCCTGTTAAGTTTTTTAATATGTATTTTTTTGTGTTTGTCTTATAAAAACAATAAATGTGCTATATTCTCTTATAAATAAGCATAAAAAGTTATATGGAATTTTCACTAAAACTTTTTTTTTTTTTAATTAAATTATGAAATTTTAAATACTGGTGGCCATGTAGCTATGGCATTTGGTTTCAATCTTTTATGCAGTTATCAAAATCCAAACACATTAAGTAATATTTATATATACATTTTAACACATATGTAAACATTTGCAGACATTTTAACATGGACAAAGTGTATTAGACAGAAGTATAAAACATTTTGGACAAAGAATATGCATATATTATCCATTTTGATGCACTAAATATATGGAGTAGTTGATAATGGTTATGTTTCACATTGAACTGTTAAAGATAAATCTAAGATGCATTGATTATCAAAATATTGGACACACTCTGACTCCTCATAGAAAAAGCTAATTAATGATTTCAGCACATTTTGTTTTCCAGATAATTCAGAAATTATTCAGATAATGTTATTATTTTGCATCTAAAAGGACTGATGTCACTTGACTTTCTCACTGTACTATTTTGTTTTTAAGTAACCATAGCTTCAGAGTCTGATTCAGTATGAGAACTTGGATTTTGATGTTTTCTAATCATACAGTCATGTATATGAGCTGAGATAGAATACAAAATGACATAAGAATAATGAATGATACTGATTCAGATCCCAAAATAATTAAAGTTTAATAATTTTTAGAGGAAAACATAACAAAAATCCAATAGTGCCATATATATATACATATATATTCAGAATAGCCATTATTGAACTTATTAAAGTTACATTCAGTAAATGATAATATAAGTTCCAAACAATTTAAATAAGAATATGAATATTTATAATTTGTTATGGTAATTGTAAAAGAGAGGGGAAAATATAAGAAAAAGAAAAGAATAAAATAAAATAAATAATCTTTTTTTTTCAATCTTCAATAATTTTGTTTGTTTATTAGTTTTTAACATAAAAATGATAATAGGAGAGATAAGTAGGTAAAAAATTTAAGTAAGTTTTTAAAGAGAGAGAGAGGGAACAAAAAAATAAGGTTTACCATTTTTGTTAAATAATGATGTTTTCAGTTAATTAAAGATGGTTTATAAAATTAAAAGATTATTGTGTTTTGGCAATTAAGAAGAAAAAATAACTACAAAATATGTTTTTCAATAAATAGGATATGATTGCAACTTTTTTAATCATTTAAAAATCAAAAAAGACGGGAAATAACTTTTAGTAACAATAGAATCTGTTGTTCAGGGTTGGGTGGATTGTACCTCAACATCCAAGTCTGGCTTTGCCTAAAAATTTGCAAGATGTGCAAATTGATTCCCATTTCTAAGCTATTAACTATCTAATCTAAAAGATGCCAAAAAAAAAAAATGTCCCCACCACTGATAAAGTATCTGAGTTTACCTGAGTTATATTAATTACTAAATCATTATCTTTATGGATTGCATTCTAAACATTAAAAGCATTTTGAATTGCTTAAGAACAGTCATTGATATATTTATTGTAAATCTAAAGATGATCTTTGGTTCAAATTAAAATCTCATCAAAACTATATTGCTTCTTGTAAACTGTTCTAAATACCAATGTCAAAATTATAAAATAAAATTGGATAGAATGGCAGGTTCCATTTTAAATAACATTTACCCTCGTAACATTATGTAGAAGTTATATAAAATGAATGAACTTTGTTGAACTACTAACTAATTTCAAATATTGCCACAATTTTTTTTTTAATTAATTGAGTCAAATGCCTTGATGAAATCAATAAATGCAACACATAAGTCATAACTTTATTTATTACAGTAGTTTTTGATTCTGTTTACTCTCTATTAGCCATTTATCCATGGCTTTGAAGTAACATTTGAAAGTACTTCTACTATAATGGATGTTATGGTAATTACTGTAGTTTTTTTTTTTTAATCAATCATCTGATTTTATAAACTGGGCATTAAGGGCATTAAGATCAGATAATACATCTTCATTTTTTAAATATTGTTATATTTAGGAATATTTTTAAATATCTCACCAATATCTAGTTTTTTCATTTTAAAGAAAAAATAGAAAAATGTTGTTTAAATTTTGTCAAAGTGAATATCTCTGTTCAAATGAAAATGGGTTGATAGAATGGATATAGTATTAAAAAGCAGCCATGTACATTCTTATTTCATCATTATTATACAAAAGAATGTTGTTTAATGAGATTATATTTTTTTAAGCTCCATATATTATTGTAGGTCAAATTATCTAAAATAACTACAATCATCAAATTACTGAATTTTCGTTGCAGTGTCATCCAGTCGACTACTAACAAGTGGATTATGAAGTGCCACATTCAGTTTACTATTTACTGAACAGAGATCATGTCATATTTGTTTTTAATTCAAGAAATGATAATACATTTATCAGAGAATCAGTCTAAATTTTTTAAGACTACTCAAGAACAGCCTTACTTGAATCTACAACCACACTCCTTATGAAATTTCATACCTCAATTATATGATAAACTTTAACAATTTTATTGTTTTACAGTTAAGGAAGCATAATATAAGTAGCAATAATTTCTAAGAACAAATATCAAATTTTCAGCCAATATGATTGAGGTAGAATCTATTTTTTAAAACTATGAATTTAACCTTGAAGTCTATTATTAATATATGATCTGTCTTGCAATGTGCACCTACAAATGTTCGTGTAATATTGCCTTATTTTACTTTGAATATAGTTTTTTATTATATATATTCTCTAATAAAGTATTTGTGATAATTCATGTTATGTATAAAAATTCAATAACAATGGGCCATTTGTGTTTATAGAGTCAGTATCATTTCTCTATTATGCAATAGAGTATTTCAGCAAAGTGTACTTAATTAATTGTAATTTGATATATAGCAAGTCATTAGATTATAAATGATTTACCTTGGTAAATAGATAGATAGGAGGATGCATGGATAAATAGATGAATGGCTAGGTGACACTAATTCAACTCTCATGAATTTTTTTAACAATATCTATTTTAAAACAATTAAGATTTCCAATAAAAACTAACTGCAATATACTTATTATTGGAGGGTGTGATTTATTGCCTGGAATCTCAACATTTCTACAATTTTGATCAAATACCTTTTGTAAAAAACTGATGCTCTAATTGCAATATTAAATATTGCATATGAATAATTACTGTTAATAATACTACTATAATGGTATTAAATTCATTTTGAGACAGCTACAAATTAATCATACTTTCTTTACATTAATTCTGATATATTTGATGACAGATGGATAACAAGTAAGTAGGAAAGTTTTTGAAAACAGTCTTCATATGGCTTAATAATTTAATATTTTATTAGCCTATTCATTCCTGAATGTTTCTTATCTAAGTACATAGAAGATTTTAACTTAGGATTTTAGAGTTTATATTCGTCCTCCAATCTCAAACAACCGACATGCATGTATGTGGTCATGTGTGTCAGTTGTTTGAGATAGAGTGGAGGAAGAATATAAACTGAAAAATCCTAAATTCACATTCCTTTATTTATATAAGAAACATTCATTACACTGAATGAATAGGCTAATTACATATTGCCTTGGAAATAGGTTACATCTATAAGTTTAGTCCATCCCTCTCCTATTAATATATGAATACTTAATGGTCCAATAATATGAGGGATTAGATTGACGTAATGTTTTCATGGGTATGACTATAATATCAAATCCATGAAGAGCTTTGAGCATTCTGTCATTAGTTTTTCAATGAAATGGACAGTTGAATAGTTGGAAGGGTGAGAAGAAGTTTAAGGAATTGCTATCTTAATATAAGCTAAGCACTGATTGTATATATGTGTAGGAGATTATGATCTGGTCCAACTGATGAGTGCTGGATCTGCATGAAATATGTATATTGGGGATCATCTATCTTTTTCACAGGTGGTCATGTGTGTCGGTTGTTTGAAATGGAATGGAGAATGAATATAGAGTAAAAAATCCTAAGTCAAATCTTTCTATTTACTTAATTATATACATATATTGTCATTTCATTTGATACATTTGTTTGAATATGTGCTTGGAGTCTCTCAATCTGTAGTTGCATCCTTTCCTTACTTTTGAAGTTATATTACATACATGAAATTTGCTTTTAAAAATTAACGATATGTTTGTTATTCTTGCCTTTTTTAAGACTTATTTTTTTCTAGATGCTGGCTTCTGGCAAATGTAATGTAGCTTGTCACTGATTTGAAGTCGATCATTTTTTTTACTGGCATTTTTACTATTTCTTTCTGTATTTTTCTATATCTTTGAATTCATTTGTTTCATGATTATCTGTTTTTTTTCCTCTCTGTATAATGTATGCATAAATTTTTCTAATCTTTTGACATTTTTTTTAAGTCTTTCTATGTCATTGATGAATCATTTTAACAGTTTATCAATTTCAACTATTATTGTGATTCACATTAAATTCATTTTTACAATCCTATTCTCTTTTTTTTTTTTATATCTACTTAAGATGTCATATACCAAGATTTTATCTCCAGATTTAAAACTTTTGTTTTATTTTTGCTGCATTTTCTACTTATTAATAATTCATGTGAGGCATTTTTCATTTTATCACTGTTCTTTCTTTTATTAATGCCTTCCTTGCATTTATTACTATGTGTTGTGAATTTTTAAAGTTTTATAATACTTTTGACCCACTTATTTTATCTTCTAACTTATATTATTTTATTACTTTTTTGTTATTGTTGCTGGTAATTGGGACTTTGTCTGCTGTCAAATACGCTCATCGATGACAGTTAAATCTTTACCAAATAACAAAAGGTTTTTGATATATAACTAGGTCATTTATTTAGTCCTTTTTTTTTAACTCCATTGCTTGAGATAATGATAGTTGTATTAATGATTAGTTGCAGGTGATATTTCATTCTTCTCTTTAAGTTTGCAACTTCTAAGAAAAATCTTCAGTGTGATCTATTTTTTCTCTTTATTCTAAAATATGGTTGTATGCAGCTGGTTTCTTTCATCATAGTTAACATGGAAATTGATGTTCTGGAGAATGTTTATGATTTTTTATTATATACTTAATGGTAAAATGTTTTATTTCAAATATCAGCGCAGCTCTTTTTTATTCAATTGCTTATAGTTCTATTCTGCTTTTAACAAAATGGTTGAATCATATGGAATGGTTCATATCTTTGTTTATTTCTTATCATGTTCTGTCTTCTTTTTAGTAAGGCATATAGCAATTGCATTACTTTAACTTTGTTTTTTGGGGAATGCTTTTAGAAAAAATTAACAAACCTAAGCAAACTTTTAATTTATTTTTAAGAATTGGTATTTTATATACTGCTTCTACTTTTTCGTGAACAAAACAATGACCATTTTTGAAATAATGTAATCATGCAGTTTTAGCTTCTTTTTTTTTTTACTTTCCAACCATTTTTAGGACTTAGATATCTTTCATTTTTCGCAAAACATTTACACATTAATTAAATTTTTATTTAACTCAGATTTTTTGCTAGAATGTATTAATCTATAATCAAAATATGGGGTGTCTTTTTTATTTTCCCTTTAAAAAGTTCATTTGAAATTGGAAATATTTGAAGCTGTAGTTATTTTTCATCTGAAATTTGATGATAGACTGAGCATAAATTTATTTAAGTATAATTATACAGCTTGTGAATCCATTATTACTTTATTCTCATTTGCTACAAAGAAAACATATCTTAGAAGACTTTTTATTCACTTTATATCTGTAATCACTCCAAATTCTATTGCCTACTTCTTATCTGTTAACTGCAATTAGTGCATTTCAGTGTGAACTTTTGATTGTTTCCAAGACATTAACATCAACTAGAATCAGGGGTCCCCAACCCTATGCCCGTGGGCACCATGGTGCCCGCAGACCATTTTATGTGTGCCTGCCGCTATCTGAACACGATAAAAAATTATTTATCTGATACAAATAAATTTAATTTTTAAAATTTATTATTGTATTATATTGTAATCAAATTGTAGGGCATACTATACTTTTATAGTGTAAAAATATAAACGTTAATTATATGTTAAAATTTTATTTTTGAAATAAATATTTTTTTGTACATTATATGTATTATTAACAATATCCAATTATAAATTTACATTGAAAAAGTAGCCCGCCATCTGGTTGAAAAAAGTAAATGGTGCCCACCACCTGGCCGGTATTATAGAATGTGCTCTTAAGTGCAAAAAGGTTGGGGACCCCTGAACTAAATGATTTAACTCTGCAGTTATCTTCTCTTTTGGAGCGAATAGCATAAGTATGCTGGTAGTATGACGTCGCCTTTGAATTTGAAATATATTGAGAACAGTTTTTAATACTGAAAGGTTTTTTGAATAAATAATGTATTAACAAAAATCAATAAAAGTAAATTTAAAGCTAAGGACATTATACTAATTCCGATATAGTAGAATATAATTTTAAATTCGCATAAGTTGATTTTCTTTTAACAACAACAATCACTACCTGTTTGTGCTAATTGTATCTATTTACATTACTGTATATCTTTAAAGAAATATCAATTTTATTATAAATAAGTTTCTCAATTACCTTCCTCAGATTATTTTTCTGTAGAAATATCAATATCATTGTCTAATTTCTTTATATATTTGTTCCATTCTTTGATTAGTTGTAAATGTACTTTCCTAGCTGCTTTTATTGTTTTTAGCTACTGATTGTTTTCTTATCTTTTTATTTGTCTTTTCTATTTTTTTTTTGCTTCCTTTTGTTTTGTGTGGATAGTATATCTTTTAGATTCTTTTTTTCTCTTGAACAAATTAGCTTGATTGCTACATCTGTCTCCACTGATGGACATATATAATATACTTTTACATCTGAAATTTGACAAACTTTTTAATTATTTAGAAATAGTGATAAACTCAATGATATTTAACATTAAAACAAAATTTCTATATTTTCAAGTATTCCACTGCTCATTTTTATATGAAGTTGTATTACAGTTGCTCAAGCACAAAACTTCTCATAACTCATTCATAATTTTCTGTTAATTTTTTTTTTTAATAAATTAGGATTTTATAAATTCTTTTAAATAAAAGTTTCAAATTTGAATATACATCTGGGTCTCATTTTACACGATAGATAGGTTTCTCAGAAAACACACGTAAACGAAATCATGCAAAAATAGACGTAACTTACCTTGAAAAGGGGGGGATACGGACTGATTTTTCAAAAATCACGTAAAAGCAAAGCACCAATGTAAAATTACTTTAAAATTCGCGCAAAAAAAAAATAAGGCAATAAAATATGACTAATAAAAAATTTCAAATTTGAAAAAAATTGATACAAGACAAACTTTTTTTAACTATAATATTTAATTTTATTCAAAACAATATATTTTTATGCATAATTTACAGTAATTTACATTTTTTATACACGTTTTAATTATTATCGATATTTGCCAATAAACAGATTTGTTTGCAAACTGGTAAAAAAATCAGATTCTTCACAAGAGGAAATACAACTAGCGCCAACGTCACTCTCATGTTGTGTTAATGGTTTTCTGATGACAACGTAATTAGTAATTAATCTAACAACTAAAATTAAATTCTTATTTTTGTCTTTAATTTTCAATTTTAATTGTGCCCACTGCTATTACTCACCTTTTAAAAATAAACTTGCGGACACTAAATGATTAATAATTGATTATGTTCTTTTTTAAAAAGCAAAAACAATGTGATTTAAAATGCAAAATTAACACGCACAATGTTTGAACAAATTTACATTATAATCTTGTAAAATTTAATGTGTGTATACATAAAATGTGGAAATCATGATTTTAATTTCATTATTGCATAAAATCTTACTATTATAAAGCACTGAAAATATTGAAATTACTAAGATGAAAGTCAAATTCCAATAATGTGCTATTACTTTCAATATGATATATGTGCGCGAAATTTATTATTTAAAGTAATAGCGCATTATTGGAGTTCGACTTCTAGAGAAACGTGAATCGCGTAACTTCAAAATCGCGTTAAATAAATCCGCGTAAAAAGAGACCCAAGTGTATAAGTAATCATATTTTATTTCAAGGGCCATTGTAATATATTTTCAATTGAAGTACCATTATTTTCTGAATAATAATATAAATATAATAGATTTAAATTTTTATTTTTTATTACTATAATTTAAGTTTGAAATATTCATTAATACTTTGTTTTGTTTTTTTTCAGGAGTGATTTGTATATAAAATCAGCATATGGAACAATAATCTTTTTTTTACAAAATGATGCAGGATTTGAAAAGTGGGGTCCGACTCCTGAGCGTATTAAGGAACTTCTTGACTCTTATAAAATCAAATCTTCATCACCTCATCCCTAAATGCACATCATCTTCATGTGAGAGAATAATCTCAAACAGTCTTTATTTGTGAGTCTTTCTGCAAAAGCTTTGTATTGCAATGTCCAAGAACTTGCAGTCACTATTTTGTAAATAGTTTATTAATCAAATAGAGATAAGTAAAATATTCTTTATGTATTTCTGCTAGTGATGTTAAAAATATCAGAAAAATTTTTAACCAAAGAGTGGATATAATCCACTTGCAATTTAGAAATTAAGAGATTTATAGAGGAAAAAAAGAATATATATATATTTGCAAATATTTTATTAAAGATATATTTAAAATTTGTTGTGCATAATCTATAATTGTGGAATGCACCGAGTTGTACATAAAGTTTTAGAAACCCTCTTCCCCAAGTGAAAATTTTATTAAATGATTGAAAAAAAAAAAAACCATGTTTTAAATTTTGTATGTGTAAAAGGGCTGTTAAAAGCACATTTGAAGTGGTAGACTTTTATTTTCTATTTCATGCATAGTGTTATTGTGTGTACAAATATTATTTTCTGAATTCATAATCAGTTGGATATGAAATATTTTTGTGATTTTTTTTTTATTATTACTACTAAAGTATTTTAAAACAATAAAATTGGTATTCTCAAAATTGTACATATTTTTTTTTTTGTTATTAATTTTATTTTTTCCAATTAGTGTACTATTTCTTACATCTAAATTTTTCAGATGAATTTTCACAGTAGATTTTTACTATGTAGTGAACTGTGGATTAACAATTTGTTGTAATTCTTAAAATATTTTTAATTGTTTTTGATGTGTAATATTATGCCTTTAATTTAAGTGGAATTAAATGAAAATAATAAACTATCCACATTATATAGCAATATTTTAAATAAATCTATGTAAGTATTTTTTACATAAATGTATAAAAGTTTTTTTAATCTTATTTATTTATTTATTATTGTCAACGCCATTATTTTATATTTTATTTTTTTTATTTATATGGTTTTTATTTTTAGTAATGATAAGTATTTACAATCACATTTTTGATATATTAAACAATAAACAGTAATAATAAAAGAATAAGATTAAAGAGAATTCTTTTGTGTAGTCTCTCGTTGTTAGATTTTTTGTAAAAAAAAAAAAAATGTTTTATGTAAAGTGAAATTAATTTTTCAATAAAAAATATTTTTAAAAATTTTTTAAAGACTTTTATTCACATAAACTATACTAAAAACTATTTTTAAAATATGCATTAGAAATTAACAAATTTTCTTTAGCTTTCACAGTATTCTTGAAATTATGTAATTGAACTAAAAGTTTGCAGTTCTCATGTTTAAAATATCGAACATGGTTGCTATACACTTTTATTTTGGTTGCATAATGTGAAAAATACCGAAGAATTCTTTTTTTTCTTCTTCTTTTTAATGCTTTTTTTACTTTTTAGTGTATTTATGTGAATAAAAACATTTCTTTAACATATATATTTTTTTATTTTGTATTTTTAATTTTATATACTTCAAATTAAGTTTAAATACAATTTAATACCACTAGATGGCAGTATTATAGAGTACTGAATCCTGTATAAAATTAAAAATTTAAATTTTTCATTATTTTTTTTTTCTAAAATTGTTTGCAATTTCTAAAAAAAAATGTATTATCAGAAGGAATGCGCATGTATGCAAAGTTTCAGCTATATCCAAATTTGGGAAGTGGATGAAAATTGAGTTTTTAGATTTCATCAGACAAACAAAAAAAAACATTAAATTAAATAAAAGTGTATAAAAAATATTACAATCAAATAAAAAATTGCAATAAAGAAAAAAAGCTTTGCACTTTTAAAATTTATCTTACAATATCAAAGGACATTGGGTAGCTTCACCTGTTACATTTTCATTATATTGTTGAAATATATTCAGAATAAGAAAAAAAAATATTTAACAAAGTTATGCATGTGATAGTTACAGACATATGGAAAAAGTTATACATATAAACATGAAAATAGTTTCAATAGATACCAATTTGAGTAATATATATGTGCTGATTGCTTACTCAATTTATAATAGAATAAACCTAAATCACATCACCCATTATTGAATTAAATTTCAAATGAAATAATATTTTCCTTCACCAAAAACTATAGTGGTCTGATATTCTCAAGTTTTTGTTTTAGTAAAATTGAAAAATGATGATTCTAATGTTTTTTTGTTAAGATCTAATCCAGATGTACTTAATCAGTGACCTGTATCAGCTAATTGTTTTATATGAGGTAACATTAAAATATAAGATTAAATATCTTAATTATAAAATTATATAAGTACTTGTATAATATGAGTATAAAAAAATATTCATCAGACTTAATTTATCTCTAATTGAAATGCTAATTGTTACAACTTGGCAAAATGATTCCTCCTCCCCCAAATAAAAATAAATACTCTAATTCAATAAGCTCCAAACATATTATTAAAAAAAAAATAATGTAATAATAACAATATTCATAATAAAATGATTAATAATCACCTCTTTCCTATTACATTGAGTGTATTATTTTAATAATAATGTAAATATGACTAATATATTACGAAGTCATATATTAGAATGTAATTCCAATATTTTTAAACTTTTTTCGGAAAAATGTAATTCAATATAAATAATATGTACAACATGTATACTAAAAAAAGCTTGTTTAATACTTTAAAATAAAAATGTTAAATACATCAGCATAGTATGCTGAGCATGCTTTCAACTATCTGGTAGTCGTACTCATAGCTATGAGTCGAAAGCATGCTTAGCATACTATGTTGATATACTTAACATTTTTATTTCAAAGTATAAGTTTTTCTTAAAATACATGTTGCATGTATTATTTATATTGAATCATATATTACAAAAAAAAAAAATAAGAATGTATATTAAATTTTCCTGTTCAGTTAATATTATTGGCAAACATTTGCAGTGAATAATACACCTACACCCTGCTTAGTACCAGACTTTTATCTGAGGATTCGTCGCAGCTGTCATCATCAATTTATGCTCACTATTTTGATTTACAATCTATTATTCACTATAACGATCTTTAAAAAAAGTTCAATTTTTTTTAAACCATTTTAGAATATTAATGGTGTCGTATGATAATGACTTTATATCATCTGAACAAAATGATGATATTCAAATTGAATATGTACAGAACAGAGTTTATTCCATCATCAGATTTTCAATTGGATGGACGGTTGAAGAGTTGGAGTGTAGAGTAGATTGAAGCCTGTCCATTAAAGTATGAGGATTGGCTATCTTAATATATATCTGAGCACTTATGGCATATATGTGTGGAGATGGTAATATGGACCAACTGATGATTGCTGGTTTAGCATGAAATACGTATATTGGTGATTATTTATCTTTTCAACATATGTGTTCAGGTGTATCAGTGTTGTGAGATAGTGGAGAGTGTGAAAGTCTGTGCTCATATACCCTATATATTATATACATAGTACAGTATATAATATTACAGTATTTTGATTATAAAATTAAAATATGATTAATGTACAGTACTTTATTTAATTTGCATCCAATGTCCTTGCAAGACAAACAATACATTCATCAATGACATATACAAAATAAAGATTGTTAATGATTAGAAAAGAAAAAAAACGTTTTATTCAGTATAGTAAGTGATCCAAAGCCTATTGTGGTGAAGTACAACTTAATGTATTGATATTATATTTTAAAATGTGTGTATTAGCTTAAAAACTGTATAGTTACTTTTATGAATTAAAATTTTTATAAATGGTATTTTGCTTACAGTAAAAATTACTATCAAACTTCACAATTTAGTTGCAATTGCAAGTTAATTTTAAGAAAGAAAGAAAAAGATTTTGTCCATTATGCATTTAATAATCAATTTTAATGACAAAGTTACCAAATATAAGTTTTAAAATATTTATGCATTCGGTATTTGCTTAATTTTAAATTATAATTTGTTTTAGACATATCCGAACAAAAGGTGACATTATCTCAAACATAAAAAAATACAGTAACAAAAAAAGAAATACAAATTTCATTCACTAAAAATAAAAATAAATTTTGTTTACATATAGTACTGTACTATTAATAATTAATTTTAAATTAAAAACTTCAGTCAAATCAAAACTGCTATCATTGTAAATCAAAAATATTTTCAGTAAAAAGGGGGGGAGGGTGATTTCATGAATTATGCAATTAATAATCAACTTTATATGATCGAAAAATACTAAATCTAAGTTAACATTTAATTACACCTGGGTCTCATTTTGTGCGGTAGTAGGTTCCACAGAAAACCCGCATTAAAAAAAATCGCACAAAAATAGACAACTTACCTTGAAAAATGGGGGATAGGTGCTGTAATTTTCAGAATTTGCATAAAAGCAAAGCAACAAGGGAAAATTACTTTAAAATTTGCATTAAAAAAAATAAGCAATTAAAATATGACTAATAAAAAATTTCAAATATTTGAAAAAAAGTAATACAAGATAAACTTTTTTTATTACTACAGTATTTAATTTTTCATACATATTTTAATCATTACCGCTAGCGTTCATTTGCAAACTGGTAAGAAACCAGATGTGATGTATTGTAGCTCCTTCTTAAATGAAGTCAAGAATCTCTCAATGATTATGCCCAGAGAAACATGTTAGCCACTTTATTTTTATTCATGATGTGATGTACAACTAGCGCCACTTTCAGTCTAATGGTTTTCTGTTTCTATATTTAAAAAATGAGATTGAAATCAAAACAAAATATACATTATCATTAGAAAGATTATTTTCAGTTTATAAAATCATCATTTTTTATTTTAAAAATCTAAAAGATTATTTATTTCTGTTATATATAACAAAATACGTTTTAAAAGTTTAAATTTTTTGAATATTCATTGCGATATTTTTATATGTAAGTATAAATCTATTATTATTATTTACTCATTGGGATAAATAGGTTATTTACATAGAAGCTAAGAATCTAAATACTGCTTCAGGCATATTCACGTTAGCTGCTAATATAACATTATATTTTTTTTTTTTAAAAAAGTATTTCAAGTGAAAATAAGTTATTAATAATTTAAATTTCTTGATATCTAATAAATATAGTGAAATATAAAAGATATTGAGAAGAAACATGAATCGCATAACTTCAAAATTGCATTAAAATCCGCATAAAATGAGACCCAGGTGTACTCGATTTTAGATTATAATTTCACTTTGTTTCAGACAGCTAATCAAATGGTGTCATTATCAAAAATTTCTAAAAAAATACAGTACACACACAAAAAAAATTAATTTTAAAGTATGTACTGTATATGTATCAGCTAAAGTATTCCATCAAGCAATTTTAAATTAAAAATCATTATAAAGTTAATTTCAATCAAAACTGCTATTATTGTAAATGTATTTTCAGTATATAAAAAAAAGGGAAGGGGGGAAATCATTTCATGCATTATGCATTTAATAATAAATTGGGTATGATAATAATGCAATAGAAATAGAAGATTCATGCTCTTAATTTTTATTTTTATGACTCGTATCTCTGTCATTACCACATATTACCTTATTGGAAAAATTGCTATATCAATAGCTACCATGCATAATGTGACGTCTCATAAAAATGACCAGAGTTAGCACATTTGTATATAAAATGCTGTTTGTTTAGATCTGCATAATACATACTATACAAAAAAAAAAAGTCTTAAATATTAATTACAATGCTTTCTTTTTTTTTTCTTTTTTAATATGTCAGATTATTTTTTTATATAGTTGACTGCATAATTACATTTTGATAATATACAGTACTGTAATTTGGCTAACCTTAAACTGATGATAAATAAGTCTTTATGGTCAGAATAGTACAGTTAAGTGAAACATTATTAAGCATTGTTTTTTTAAAATTCTAAATATTTTCAAATAAGATAAAATAAAACTTCAGTATGGGTTTTTTTTTTCAATGCAATGAGAAATAATTTTGTGGAAGAACACAAAATTGTCAACTGTGTTTATTCTCTTGTCTTGGTTCATTTTCCTATACATTAGCACAGTGAAACCATACTTTTTTTTTTAGCAATATTGAGTTGTTACTTTTTTTAATTTATGACTTCAACTGGAATCATGGCAGCAATTAATATCAACAAATACCACAGCACTTTTTCAGTCTTCAAAATGTATTGCCTTCAACAACAGAAGAACTTCAATATAAAAACTTGATTTTATAGTCAATGCATGAACCAAAATCACTAATATAACTTTTAACTGTATGTGAAAGTCTGCCTGCAATTCATTATAAGCACTAAAGTCAAAAAGGAATCTATAGTCAATCATATGGAAACCCACCAAGAAAGCAAGATTTACAAAAATTGATGATGACAATATTGAAGAGGTTTTGGAATCACATACGGAAGAATTATCTAATAAGGAATTAATGCAATCGAATAAAGAAAAGAAATTTGAACATGGGCATCAAAAAACTGAAGGAACTGATTTTATATCATAAAGCCATAGACAGCATAATGTCAATGATTGGGTACTTATGAGATATAGGAAAAGAAAATCAAAGAAGCATGTCAACCATCCATTTTAAACTTTTTCTAGAGATCATCAACATCTGATGTATTTCCAAAAATACTAAGATCACAAGATTTAGAAGACAATAATGGACTTTAAAATGAATGACTGATGACTCAGAAAACTGGATGATGATGATCATGATGAGTACTGAATGAATGTATTATAAGAAAGAACTTTAAATTATTTTTTCTTTTTACATATTTTAAATGTATACTTGCATAATACACACATAGCACAGTTTACACATGCATATATTTTACATTAAGGATTTTCTTTTTAATTACTATATACTATGTTAAGTTATTTGTTAATACAATATTCATAATTTATAGTATAATTTTTATGTGATGTGCTAAATTTTTTCCCATAGAAAATTATTACAATTCCTTGTTTTTTATATGATACTCTTGCTTTACAGTGTAGTTTTGGGGAAGCAATTATCCTTGCTAAGCAGGGTAAAGATGTGTTTTCTTAAATATATGTTTGTTAAAATGCCAGATTTTCAGAATAGACAACTAACATCATAAGATTAGCTTCAATGAGATTGTTTTTTAATCCTTTAATTACTATTTTTCTTTTAATATTCTATTTTTTACATGAATGGACGATTAATTTTTCACTTAATACCTAATCATTTATAGTCCTCATATATTCTTTTTTTATTGGTGATAAATAGAGTTTAGTATTACTTGTACATCTATTTACTTTCAATCTAAAAATATTCTTATATGATTTTCCTGGCAGATTCTGTAAAAATAAGACAATAATATTGGCAGGTAACTTTATTCATAAAATCGAGAATGGTATTTCTGAGAATTCTTTTTAAAAGTTCAGCAATGCATAATGAAAATTTTAAATATCGCATACAAATATTCTAACATATATTTCTGGAACTACATAAAAGTTTATAGCAAAACCATTCTTTTTTTAGAACTTTGTTGCTAACTCTCCTTGGATATTTGAATTTAAATACATATAAATGTTTGATAAATCATAAAATATTTTATCTAACAATTCATGTTTCAAGATTGTTAAACTAAGTTCTATTAAAATTTTATACCCATTATCTCTTCTAATCTTTTAAAATAACTAGATATTTATAATGCATCCAAATCCCTTCACAAATGCAACTTTCCACAGTTCTCTTAAGTAGTTAAAGGTTATAAAATAAGCTTTAAATTAAGGATTGGAGAAATAATTTTTGTTTATGGTTATGTACATTATTTGATTAACATAAAGTACCATGTTTCTCCCAAAATAAGATCTGGTCAGAAATTAAGCCCTAACACGATTTTTTAGGATGTGTGTAATATAAGCCCTAATTAATACTGTAGATACATTACTTTTTTGTCCATTTTGGTAAAATAGCACTACTCTGGCAAAGTAAAGAAGCTCTAAGATCGATCATAAGTCTGCCAAATAACCAGAATGTAGACATAATGGAAATATTTATTATATTGCCAAATGCATTAGATTTTTTTTTTAAATGAAAGGTAACCAGAGTTAGAATTACTAATTATTAATATGTACATCATGTGATACAACAGATGTGTTTATATTCATGTGAAATAAACTTTCAAAATTTTATTTCCTGCAATTTTATGTATCTTGTTTCTTCAATTATAAATATAGATGTGTGCATGAAAAAAATAAAATACCCCCGAAAATAAACCCTAGGGTGTCTTTTGGAGCAAAAATTAATATAAGACCGTGTTTTATTTTGGAAGAAACATGGTATTAATATCATGGGAAATTTATTACACAAGCATACTTAATCTATTCATTTTAGACACATTTTTTAATTATAATTTCATGTCATCATGAATATATACTGGCTTTCTCTCTAGAGGGAAAAGTGTATTTTTTATGTTAATACTCCTAAATTAACTTTAGCTGTTTCTCATTAATTTATCTTTTATTATCACTGCGCTTAGTCGCCCTTACATTTGTGGGAAAGCTTCAAATTTCTAACATCATAAGAACCTTTTATATTTCCAATCTTAAATGTCATATGACAATAATTTTAAGTAGCCTTTCATAAATCTTTTTTAAAATGTATAGATATGTCGTTGGATTATGCAGATGTAATAAGTACTCAAATACCAACATTTTTTTTTTTTTTACAAATCCGTATTTTTTATCAAAATCCTCCTGCATTTCTTTATTCTATTACCATAGAATATAAAATATTGATCAAATTTTCCACTTCCAGAAAGATGTTTAGAATCTGCAACACTCGTTTTTTGCAAATTGGAATTAGTTATTGATTGATGGCACTAAATCGTATAAACGGTAGTAATTGAGATAAATTACAATATATATTAAAGCTTACTATAATCTTTGATATCAAATTTCTTCAATATTCTAATATCATAAAATGGACAAATGTCAATTTTTTATTTTGCTTCACCAAGAACACGCATCAAAACTTTACATGATGATTATTGTATGGAGAGTTTGGTACTCAAAAACACACGTTCAATTTCTAATATAGAGACAATGTAATTATGATTATTATCCTAGGTTATGTAATCACTATTAAACTTGTAGTAATTTTACACATCTTAATGAAATTAACAATTTACATAGAATTATATAATGTGTTGATTTTTATCTTGGAGTCTGCTTATCATTATCAGAATGTGAAAAGTCAAACATTATAAAGAATGAAGATTCCAGAGTTATCATTTTTGTATAACTAACAGTTATTCAACTTTTATTATTTACTAAATGATATGCGTAAATATCCATTATTGTACTTTGTTGATCTTTTATATTTTCTAATATACCATGACAGATTAAAAATATTGTATGTAATGCAAAATTTTAAATGATTTCCTTCATTGAGATATGTTTATTTGCCTTTTCTTAATTAAATTAATTTTATATGCCACAGTATCTTTTTCATAAGTTATAAATATTTGGAATTTTTATATACTTTTAGTAATAGATAATGCATCTCTATATATATTATCATTTTTACATTATGATGATCTCTCTAAATAACAAATTTTAACTAAAAATATATTATTTGTTGTGAATTGATTTTCTGATTCTATATTATACCACATTCAAATCATAGTAACTATTTGTAAATTTTTTGTCCAAACGATTAAAATGTAGAATATCTATATATATCCCTTTATAATATTTTTTTTCTACATTAATCCTAAACTGTTACCTTTATGAATGTTTCTTTGAATTTATAATCAAAAGAAATATTTAAAGTTAGAACTTCATAACCATTTATGTATCCCAACTTTCTTGCTAAAAATTATATATATTTATCTTTTTATGAGCTCATGTCAGGTTTTGAGCTTCAATTTTTTTTTTTATAATTTGCATACTTTCTTTTGCATCTTTTAATTGCAAATCTACTTAATCCTTCAGATGATCTCCTATTTGTTCAAATTTTACATTTAAACTTTTTATTTTGCCCTCTATATATTTTTGTCTTTTTTCTATTATTTCTAGATCTATTTTATTCTGCTCACATTCCTTGATTCTCATTACTTTTATGTCATCTAGTGTGATTTTAGTAATCAATAGATGCCAGATAAGTGTTTAACAAATACATATCTGGTCCAGTTAAATCCAATTATCCCCAGACTAATTTTTAGCTTATAGCTTCTATCAGTGAGGAGTTGTTTGGGGGGGGGGGAGGTAAATGAAACTTCTCTTTAGCAGCAGTTATTCTTTACTTTTTATTATACTATCAAGCCACCAGTACAAATTAAAAAACTTGTTGATTTTTCAATCCAAATTTATTTCCCTATAAATTATATAAAACCAAAACCAGTTTCTATATATTATAGCAAGAGTGGGGAAATTTTTCTGCCAAGGTCCTTTTGAATATTTAAAATAAACATTCATGGGCAGACAAAATTATTGACTTAAAAAATTAGCCTGCTATATTTGATTAAACGTTTCATTAATTTACCCCTAATTATTAGGGATGGGCAATATTTTCATCTGTCAGGCTGATTTCAACTTGCCTTTTTAAATGAAGGTCATAATTTTTTTGTGAATTAAAATAAACATCATTATTAATGACTGGTCCATACTTAATGGCAACTTTATTGTAACTATTTTTTGTGACATGGTGATATTTTCTTTTTATGTTCTGGAGAGATTAATTCTCCAGCAACTAGGATGCAGTCTTTTATAAACTTACCTTCAAAAAGCAAAATGAAAATGTTTGGTAGATTGCAATTTATGGATAGTAAGAGAATAGTCGAAATAATATTTAATTGGGTTATGGGTAAAGGACAGGCAACAAGATGAGTGAAAAAGATAGTATGGTATGCAGAAGATCTGGATAAAGAATTTGTCAGTATACTTATACAAAAGATGGGATGATTGTGTTAGGAGAATTGTTGAGTACTATAGTGGCAAAGAATGGGATAGATGCATTAATAAAAAAATTGGGAGATGGAGAACTAGTATAGAGAGTAAATATATATATATAGAAGTAAACAGACTATTGGGTGTGAGTTAATTTATGATAATAACAAGGAAAGTAGTTTACTGTTTAAGGCTCAAACAGGATCATTAGCAACAAAGGAATATACACAAATGGAGGAATGTTGGTCATTTAGTCTGCAAGTTATGTAAGGCATGGAAAGTATTAGGCATCTGTTAATTGAATGTAAATGGAAAGATACAAATAATGAAATTGTGGGAGAATAAATATAAACAAAATGACTAGATGGAAAGTAGGTTCTTGGTTTTTATGTTGGGTTTGGAAAAAGATAAAGGGAATCTAGATATAAAGGCCATAGGGCGGACAAAGATAACATGGGATTGAACAAGATAGAGAAGAATATGGGAAAAACTTAGGGTGGGGAATGAAAAAGGTGGTTAAGATTTCTCTGAGCATAGTAGCTGAGAGAATCCGGATTCCAATAAAAGAGAAGCCATAGTGCATTGCATCAGAAAATGATTCTGAAATTTTTTGATTTGTTTGTATTTTTTATAAAACATGTCAGTCATTTAATGAAGTTTCTATTCAGGTTTTCTACTTAATTTTTTTTTTTCCCCCAAACAATTTTGTTGTAATCAGATCGTTTTGATAAATAGTGCCTTTTAGTAAGGTTTTTTTATTAACCGAAATACTTTCTAGACATATCAAGTGCGTTGATCTACTGTCTATAAAAAAAAATTGTGTTAGTTCTTTTTCTTTAAATGCAGTTTTCTGTGTCAATTTTTCTTGACCTTATTCAATGTAGTGATGCTAATTTAAAAAAAAACATTGAATGCAAAATAAAATATTCAAATTTTATTTTTGCCAATATACATTCATCTGCAAAAATCACTGTAAAAAACAAACAAAATGCCCTCAGCATTATAGATTAAATATGTAGCCAAATTATATAATATATAATTTGTTGGAATATTGTAGCTCTGATAGAATAAACAACTATTATAAAGATCAGTGAAAAAGGATGTATTTGAGAAAATAAATACTTTATTTAACTCTTAGTTCAATATTTGTACCACACACTGTGTTTAAGTAGAAGTTTTATACAGGATCATTTTATATACCTTTTGAAAATGTCTTAGGGCCAGATTGGGATCTTTTGAGAACTGGAGTTGGCCCAAAATCACAAAGTTTCCCACCTCGGTCTTATAGTATAAATAGAGAAATTTGCAAATGAATAGCAATGTGTTAGTTAAAATCATATGTATTGTTGGGTATGTGGTGTATTAATGGTTGTGCATCAACTTTAACCAAATAATCAAAGTGCCTAATGATATTTTAAAAAAATTAAGGTTACAATAATATATAGAAACGAACTATATAACTATGCAGGCAATTATGCTTGGATTAAAAAAAAAAAAGTTTCAATTTGGGCTGGTAACTTGATAATACAAAAAAAGAGTAAAGAATGACTGCTAAAGGAAAGGTGCATTCGATCCAAAAAAAGTCTTAAGTGCATTATTAAAAAAAAAAAGCCATAGGCTAAGAACTCATCTGCTATTATTTGGATAGAGGTGCACTGATAAGGATTTATTAAACATCATATGGTATCTATTAATTACTAAAGCTCTCACTAGATGTCATGAAAGTAATGAGACTAGAAGAATTTGCTAATGAATATGATAAGATCATGTGATGACTTATTGGTCATAATATTAATGGTTTTCTGCACAATATTTTCAAATCTATTTTCAGTATTCTCACATCTTTTCCATATTTTTATACTTACTTATATTTATTTTAATTTGTTCCATGCTTTCTATTCTTTGAGTTTTAAAATTCCAAATATTTTGTTCTATATATCTTTAAGATATATTTTGCTTCACATTTCCTTTAACTCTGTTCATTTTCTTTAAAATGTCATATACAGATTTTTCATTTCCTTCCACATTCTCCAATTTCTTTCAAATGTAAATCCATTAATCTTCTTATACTAAGAACTAAAACCATTTTAACTTTAAAAAGTCTAATCTATATTTATAATCATACATTGTGTAATGTTATAATATTCATGTTTTCATTTCCAAAAGTTTATAATAAATTATTTGTTTCTTGGGGGGTTCATAAGAAGCTTAAGCACTGGAAGTGACCGAATTGGATCCATGAACTATATGCCTCAGACTCTAACACTACACTAATTCACACAACAAAAATATTAGAATAGCTTCTTGCTCAGCAGTTTATAAGAAATTTGGGCACCGAAATTGAGATTTTGAAGCTGTGATCCATGAATTTTGTGTTCCAAAGTCTGTTATTTTATGATTGCATTAAACCATGCAAGAAAAATTATAAATATTGATTCAAACATTGGATGTTTAAAAACATATATAAATTATTTCCTTTAAATATATCCCATTCTTTGTTTTATTGTATACAGTAAAAATTAATTTTAGTACTGTATATATATATCCGGAAATAGATATTAATACAAATTTTGAACGTATGTATATATATTTTAAATACTCTGCATAAAGTTCAACTTAAGTAACTAGGCAACAAGGTATGATAAAAGATATCATTGGAACATTGTTGACAGTAATTTATTGTTAGCTATTTCATAAATTATGAAAATATTACCTAAAATTTTGAAGGAATTGCTCAGTAATATTATTGAATGGTGACACTATCTTTTGAACAATTAAAAGATAGTAAATAAATTATCTTATTTTGATCTCGTTAATATTTATATTCATTGATGGGATGAAATAATGGAAATGGATATTCGATTTTTTTTTTTTTTTTGATATGAAGTATTGAAATAACTATATTCTTTTTTTTTCTTTTACAGATAGAGAAATTAGGAAAATGATAAGGCCTATGTGACAAAGTTTATATCAATTCATAAATTTGTAAGGGGAAAAAAGTGCATTTATTTACCTTGAAAGTGGATCAAATTATTCATCAATATCTAAAACTGTCAAAGTATTTAATATTTCAAGATTATATATATAACTATTATATTTAATATTTTCATGGTTATATGATGGAAATAATACCTTTTTTGTGTTAAACAATATTATTTTGTTTATTAAATTCCCAACATTTAGACAAAATATTCATCATTATCAATTTAAATTAGTATTCCTTTAATTGACATCAAAATGAAAACTCAGTGGTCAGTTTTCTAGTCATACTTTATTTTTATAGTACAATAGTTCAAGAACATTAATAATAGTTTGCTCATTGCACTCAGGTACATAATATGTATTCAAACTCGTAGCTAATTTACTGACTATTATAGAATTACTAACTATAAATTAAATATTATTACAATAAACCTTAAGGTATACATAAAATAGTCAATAGCTTCTAATAGCTACCTAATCTTGTTTTTTACAACCTCAGGAGCATGATTCTCTGTGACTGGAATATTAATCTATCAAAAATTAAGACTTTATTCCCTTATTGTTTTTTCTGAAGCATAGGTTATATTATGTGGACTTACTTTCCTTTAGTCATGAGATCCTTACTAGAATTTTTACACATTACTTTTTACCACATATGGTTCAATCTTTCTCTTTTTAGACATTGTAATTTATACTATTAAAATATTTTTATAATACAAATATTTTGATATACTTTATGTGTCTACATAATATTTATGAACATTATATATATTGCACCAGACAATGTTCTCATATATATAGACCACATGAGTGCACCACCAGGCAGTTTATTGGTTTTATGCTTTGGAAAAAGATAAGGGGGATTTAGATATAAAGGCTGTAGAGTTGATAAAGATTATGTTGTGGAAATGGGATGTAGCAGAATATGGGGAAATTTAGACTGGGGGATGTAAAATTAAATAGCTAACAGGTTTCTCTGAGCATAATTGCTGAGAGATTCTTGACTTCGTTTAAGAAGAAGCTACAATACATCATATCAATATGAAAAAAGTGATTATACAGAAAGTGAATTATTGGTTTTTATGCTGGGTTTGGGAAAAGATAAGGGAGATTTAAATATAAAGGCTATAGAGTTGACAAAGATTATGTTGTGGAAATGGGATGGAGCAGAATATGGGAAAACTTAGAGTGGAGAATGGAAAATAAAGTGGCTAACAGATTTATCTGGACATAATTACTCAGATATTCTTGACTTCATTTAAGAAGAAGCCACAGTACATCACATCAATATACATGTAAATGGAAAAAATATGGGTGATTTAATCTGTAAATTATATAAGGAAGGAATAGAAAATATTAGGCATTTGTTAATTGAATGTAAGTACTTGAAACAGAAAAGGTACATATAATGAAGTTATGGAAGAATAAATATGAAAAAGTTATTATACAGAAAGTGGATTGTTGGGTTTGGGAAAAGATAAGGGGGATTTAGATATAAAGGCCATAGAGTTGTCAAATATTATGTTGTGGAAATGGGATGGAATAGAATATGGAAAAACTTAAGAGTTGGAAATGGAAAATAAAGTAGCTAACAGGTTTCTCTGAGCATAATTGCTGAGAGATTTTTGATTTTGTTTAAGGAGAAGCTGCAGTACATCACATCAATAGTAAGGAAAGCAGTTTATTGTTTAAAGCTCGAACAGGATCTTTAGCTATAAGAGAATAGACATGTAAATGGAAAAATATGGGTGATTTAGTCTGCAAATTGTGTAAAGATAGATAATAGTTAATTGAATGTAAATGCTTGAAAGCAGAAAGGGTACAAATAATGAAGTTATGGAAGAATAAATATGAACAAAGTGATTATACAGAAAGTGGGTTATTGTTTTTATGCTGGGTTTGAGAAAAGATAAGATGGATTTAGATATAAATATCATAGAGTTGACAAAGATTATGTTGTGGACATGGGATGGAGCAGATTGTGGGAAAAGAGGGTGGGAAATGGAAGGTAAAGTGGCTAACCAGTTTCTGTGGGCATAGTTGCTGAGAGATTCCTGATTCCGTTTAAGGAGAAATCACAGTGCATCACATCACAATAAAAATAGCCAAAGTAGTATTTAATTGGGTTACGAATAAAGGGCAGGCAACAAGATGGGTGAGAAAGGTAATGTGGTATGCAGAAGATTTGGATAAAGAATTTGTATCAGTATATTTGTACAAAAGGTTGGATGATTGTGTTAGGAGGATTGTTGAGTGTTATAGTGGTAAGGAATGGGATAGAAGAATAGATGCATTAATAAAGAATAGGGAGATGGAGAACTAGTATGGAGAATGAAAAGAGGTAAATATATATAAAAGTAAATGGAACATTGCTTGTGAGTTAATTTATGATAATAGTAAGGTAAGTAGTTTATTGTTTAAGGCTCGAATGGGATCTTTAGCAACAAGGGAATATACACGTAAATGGAAAAATATGGGTGATTTAGTCTGCAAGTTTGTAAGGATAGTATAGAAAATATTAGGCATCTGTTAATTCAATGTAAATGCTTGGAAGCAGAAAGGGTTATGGAAAAATAAATATGAACAAAGTGATTATACAGAAAGTGGGTTATTGGTTTTTATGCTGGGTTTGGGGAAAGATAATGGGGATTTAGATATGAAGGCCATGGAGTTGACAAAGATGGTGTAGAGCAGATTATGGGAAAATTTAGGGTGGGGAATGGAAAGAGAAGGTAAAATGGCTAACACATTTCTCTGGGCATAGGTGCTGAGAAATTCCTGACTCCATATAAGGAGATGTCACAGTGCATCACATCACATAGAGAATTTATTTTCATTATGAGATACTATTGACCAGTTAATAGTACTGTCTAAAGAGGTAAATTTAACAATACAGCTAGATCAAAGATAGAGTTAGAGATCTTTATTCCAGAAAACAATTGGAAAGCATCAACCAACACCAGGTAAATACTACAGATAATACGTTTATTCAAACATCAAATAATGTATAAAAAATACATCAACATATATCATGTTTTCAGATATAATTATTACTGAGATATGTCCTCCTTTTACACAATTGAGTGAATCTATTATTTTAAAAGAAATCAATATTTTCACATAATTTAAGCTTCACTTAAGAAATGAAATAGTGAAGCAACTTTCTTAAATAGTAATTCTATAAATGTACACAAATTAAAAGACTCACTCTTGCTTTTACTTTTGCCGATTCTACTAAAATCTTAAGCTTACATACAAAATTGATTTTTATAATATGAATGCATGGCGATCATGCACCCAGCAACAAGAAATGAAAGTAAAAAATATTAAAATGTCTAAATCTATATTATATCTGGATCATTAGTGCAATATACAGGAAACTGTCCCAAAGCTTAATTTATGTAAAAATAACCTATTCGAGATCATGCTATTTCTCATTTAGCTACTGCTTGAATATAATTGACCATGGTTCAGGATGCTCCAGTAAGACATAATGAGAAATAAAACAATTCTTAGTGTTAAATATATATCAAATGGGCCATCTTTACACATTTCATAGTGAAACACTTCCTATATATGCGAATGTTATGATATTAGTATAAGCCTAAGTAATTTCACTAATCTATCATACACACACATGAAATACCGAATTATCACTTTAAAATGTAATTATAACTATGCTGAAAAAAAATAGCTAATTGAATTTTTTCTATTATTTATTTCGCCAGATTCGCTGATTACAAAACTTGCAATCTTTAATACTGCAAAAGGGAAAACAAATCTGTTTCTTTAAAATCAAAAAATAATAATAAAGGCTAAAAACAAAATCTAGACATTATAACGTGTTTGATCTCAAATGTTTATCTTTAAAAAGGCTTATCTGTATTTCATTATCACCATTTCTTATACAAATATGAATTATATATACTAATATCTTCAACTAAAACCAACTACATAAAATTAACTCTAAACATTAGTAATTTGATAATAAAAAATAATATCACATATATAAATAAGATATTTATTTTATATAGCACTATGTTGTATAAACTGTAATATTAATAATTAGCCATTAAGCTAATGCACATGCGCTTTGTGGATTTTTTAACTATAAATGAATACTCTCACTTTTTGAACACAAGATAAAGTCTTTGTGAAAAGATAGAATGAATCCATTTATCTTTTCGACCCAAACGTTTATGTATGGGCAAATCTTGAAGTGTTTGGAAATGAGAGTGTGAAGATGTTAAGTGATCACTTTAAATTACTTTTACTATGCCTGAACGAATGACGCTTGCAAAATTTTCTAGAATTTACTATACATCATTCTTATTTGAAATTAAACATATGTAAATAAGATGTTTATTTTATATAGCTCTATGTTGTATAAACTGTAATATTAATAATTAACCATTAAGCTAATGCACATGCGCTTTGTGGATTACTTATAGCTAATTGAATTTGGATAAAAGTTCATCTTCATTTACTGTAAAGCCATGATGAGTAGTAAACATTTTCTTTCTATACAAGTTTCAAATGAGTATGTACTTTTTTTGGATAATTCATTATGATTCTTACTGGGATCCATTTAGATTTGTCCTTGGCTGATTTATTATCTGGTAAGTGCAGGTGGTTAGTTCACTAAGGATTTGTCTTCATGTAAGTGTTGAGAGTCTTGTCGAAAGAGATAAGTTCATTATTAAAAGCTTAGCAGTGCATATTGGCTATTAAGCCTTGTGGTCTGTTTCTGTTGCATCCTTGCTTGATTTATTTACAACACTTAGAATAATATAGCAGTGAAGTTCAAAAACTATCTTTGCAAAACTAAAACAAGTTGGCATTTCTTTGTTCTCTTTTGAAGTTCAGAATTCATTTATAATAAAATTCTGGAAGCTTTTATAGGGCTTCTACCATTGTTCTATATTTTTTTATTTCTAGAATCTTCTTCACACCAACAATTTCCCAAAATAGTTTCAGATAAGCTTTTTTTTTATTATAATTATATTGAGTTCCGATCTAATTAATTTACAATAACAAATTCCTTTATGACAATGCCCCATGCAAATAAATTGCATATCTCTCAAGTTCATTATTCTTAAATAGATTTAAAAATCAGTTTATTCAGATCAAGCATTGGTCTTTTGGAATTTTATAAAATTTTATATCGAATGATAAGAAAAATGATTACAAAATGCATTTCATTATTAAGATTACATCTATTAAATCTTAATTAACAAAATTAAATAATTTATATTAACTGGTATGGTTCTAGGCACCATATTGAATTTTTAAAAAAACTGATCTAAGATACAATTTTCACAACAACTTCAGTTTTAATAACGTTAGAGCAAAAACCTTTACATTGATAGAAACTAGAGAAACTAAGGAAAACAATAAGGCTAAGACAAATAGTGATTACCATTTAAATAATAAGGGAAAAAAAATTTCAACATCTGACATAATTATTACTTTATTGTTTGTTCATAATTTCTAATTTATCATTAAGTTTTAACTTGTGCTTTGTGCAAAAAAGTGAAGCTTAGTATTATTAGAAAAGAATTATATGGCTGAGCGCTTTCAGAGAACTTAAGTCTCCATATTTATAGCCTATTTTGGGAGTGTCAGCTTATATTGAGATTTTAAGCTGACATTCTGAAAAATAGGCTATGAATATGGAGGGAGATTTAAGTTCTCTGAAAGCGCTCAGCCATATAATTCCTTTCTAATAATACTAAGCTTCACTTTTTTGCGTAAAATGCAAGTTAAAACTTACCACTCAAAGGTGAAGTAAGAAACAAGAATTTTATTTCAATTTATCATTAACTAAGTTTAAATTACATCCTCATTGATAATTTCTTTGTATTCCTCACAAAATTATCTTTCAAACTATATATAATACATCTTACCTGAGATAATCCATAGCTTCAGAATCTCCAAAACAAGTTGCATATGAATTCTTCATTTTTATGTTGTACCACAAAAGTTACCAAATCTCAAAGGCATCTATAAGAAAAAGATTCATTCTAATAAAAGATACAAAAATAATTTCCAGAAGATGGGTATGCATTTGTCAACATAGCAATTTGCTTCTTGTCTATATAAATTAGAAATTGTAGGCTACTGTCTGTATCACTGATAAAATGAGTTTCATATCTTTATATTTTTTATGTACATCAATGATGTTTATATTCTTTATGCACATCAGTGATGCTATCTTGTTATATTTATTGTCCCACATAGATATAATTTATTTGCATATAGCTCATTTGCTAACTATGAACTGGGAAATAATGTGATGCAAGATATGGCAAAACTACTGACTCTGTAGTATGAGTATCAAGGCATAGGCAAGAATCAAAATTTGATTCTTTGCCTGCATACAATCCATGTGGTATATGCATAACCATTGTGACTACCACTACACACACTATTTGAAATCTCTATTTATTAAGTTTTAATTGTTTATATTTTTACATGGTACTATGCCCAGTAAATTTTGTGATTGCTTTATCAAGTGCAATCTTTCTGTATATTTGTTTACCAGTTTTTTAAATTTACATTGCATTGCTCTATACATGTAAATCATTACTTGTTATACGAACAGAAGAGAAAACACACCAATACAACACGCAAGAGAAAACACACCAATGCATAGTAATAAATTATTAAACCTTTTGAAAATCATTGTCTATAAAATAAGGTTGCCTCAAATTTGGATCAGAGACACAAAATTACACTGTACAAAAACCACTTTGGTTATATTTGAATACAAATTTATATACTGTATAATAAAGAGCATAAATGATTTAATATTATGTAATATATGTAGTACACAGATATGAAAATGCAAACAAATTAATACTACTATTTATCAAAATAATTTTTAAAAATTTAAATATCAAAAGTAAAATTGTATACTTACGATATTCTGTGATTACTGTTCACATTCTATTGCAGGTCTTGAATGCAAATATCAGCATATTTTTAATCAACTTTTCTTAGATAATGAGCCCGATAAAAATTTTCTGTCTTTATCACTCTTGTGTAAACTAGAAAATTGACTCAAATATTAAAAAAAACGTGCCTATTAATAAAAATTTCAAATTTTATCTGATTTTTATTCTATCATTTAAAAGATGGAAATAAGCAGCAATGAATGCTGGGATTTCTGTTGATGTCATGCTTATAGTTTTCGTGCAATTTTAAAAAAAAAAAAATTTCAACCAATCAGCTGTGGCGCACGGATGACAAGCTACAAAGAATTAATTAAGTGAATTAAAAGATTAAAATTAAATAATTTTGAGACCAATTCAGGCATCTCAATATATACATACCCAACAATTGAATATTAGTATAGATTATCCATGTTTTACATGCATTTAACATCCATATATATGTGGTTAAATGAACTACATATATACACTTGTACATAAGACTATATACAAATAAATATTACAAAAAATTTATAATTTTTTTGCCCTTTTTAAAGCAAATTTATTTTTATGTGAACCTGAAATCTTCAGGAATCTGTAAATATTTAATTCCATTTCTTAACAAGTATCAATTATATACACCTTTTCCTTTTGAATTCAAATGGTTAGAATTATATAAAAACATTTTGGAAAAAACTTCAAAACATAATATAAAAAAATAAATAATACCTACATTTAATTTTAAAGATAAAACACTTCTTTAATTACAATTTAATGTGTTTTCATTATTAATACTTATGTTACTATTTTAATTATAATCATATATATAAATAAATTAGAATTGAAGGAGTTTGCTATTATTAATGGACTTACATTAGTCACAGAGCCTTGGAATCAAACACAGTGAATGTAATGGCATGGTTATAATATATATATATATACCCAATATTATCATATTTTAAGAAAAACTGTGGTAAAATATTGCATTGGTATTATGATTTGTCAACAATAGATGTGGTTAAATAACAGTTTGAAGAATGATGATACTGAGGGAAGAAATAACATGATTTTTATGGTACTGATTTTAGAACAAGAATAGATCAAAGATGTAGGAAAATTATAGAATTGGGAATGATATAAGAAAGGTTCAATGCATAGATATGCTATGATTAATCTGAACTGCACAAATTCAAACCTGTTTTATGTGAGACATACATTAATGTAAAAATTAAATTGTTAAAAAAATCTGAATTCTATATATATAACAAAAAAATTGCAATTCTGTATTTAAAATTTGTTTTCATTAATTTAAAAAATAAAATGTATTCTAATGTCAAATTAGTATTTATTCAGCTAACATCAAAATGAAAACTGGTCAGTTTTCTAATCTTACCATATTTTTAAACTCCATAAAATTTTCAACTATTTCCACAATCTAATAGCAATTTTGTGTTAAAACCTTGTTTTCAATAGCAAATAAAACAAATTTCATACAGCAGTAAACCAATTTCATATAGTGGTGACTTTTAATTGTCTAAATTATTACATCAGCTCAGATTTTATATATATATGATCAGACCTTAATATTCACAACACATTTTATAATAAAAAAATGTCCTTAAGATGTGTGAAATTCCCAACTTTCTACATAGTAATTTTCAACGACAAAATATCTGATTCCATGCTAAAAGTTTATTTTCAATATCAAGTGAAACTAATAGAATATGTTATTATCCAATAATGTTAGGTTGCTGTATTATTGCACAACCAAGATTAAAAGAAAAAAAACATATTTAAAAAGGTTCAACATACTCTTAAACTAGTAAAATTCCCAATTTTATTTCCAAATGCAAAAGTATTATGATTTACTACATCAAAAATTAATTTTTAGAAGGGAAAAAAATCAGTAAAATGGTATATAATTTTAATGGCTAATCTACTTGTATAAAATAATGTGTTCAAACACAATTGTGTCAAACATTTTTCATAAAATTTAATTTATCTATAAACTATGAATATGATGACAAATCAAAATGTAAATCTATATTAAATGTTCATTTGCAATAAAGAAAATGATGGCAGTTTTAATGTTCATGCAAGATTACACAAGTAATTAGATGTAATATTATCTCAGAATGCATTTCTTTTTTAGGTAGTCTTCAGTTATGCGTACTTGGGCATTTTAAGTTTTACAGCCTCCTGTGATTTTTGCATGTTTTGCCTTAGGCATTTTAATTTTCCATCGATTTCAGCCATTTTTGTATAGAAATTTATCACTTGCAGACTTCTTGGTGGGTTCTGCAGCATCACCTGGTGGCCACAGTACACGTAACCAAAAACTACCTAAATGAAAAGGTTAAATTGTTAAAAAGTCATAACACCAAAAAATTTACAATTCTAAACATTTTTAAAAGATAATTTTTCTGAAGATATCATTTTTATGTTGTTCATGTTTTTAAAAAGAGCATAGAGAAGCTTTAACTTTCATTATAATTTTATAATTTGAAATGCAAACTTTTAAGTAAATGCAAGTAGGTACTGAATTTAAATATATTTTTTATGATTTTTTTATATATAGAAATACTAATATTTACTACAGTCATTCACACAGCTCCTATAATATTTCCAAAAATATTGCAGCAACCATTGTCAAGAAAATGGTATCTCTTAACCTATGATAAATATTGGTATGATATTAAACTAATAAAGTAAACTTCTCTTTTTATCATTATTTTTATGATATATATAAAAATGAGGCAGTTTTTACTACAATACAATACCAAATTTCTGCCACATGAATAATTTGTAGCCAAAAATATATAAGTAATGAATTTAGATTTATTTTTTATTAATTAACTTTTTAATTAAATATTCACTAATTAAGTATTTCTAAGATATAATAATGCATTATATTTAACTTTTAAATATTTTACTGAAATAATTACAAGTTCATATTTGACGAACTTGGTTCATTTTTGAAAATTTTTTAAATTGTAATGGAGTGTAAACCTAGATTTTCAAATTCGGAATAATTTAGCTAAACAAACTTTTTTGAAGTTCTTTTTTAATTTATTATGTGGAGAAGATTTTTTATTATGGAAATTATGAAACAGAAAAAATTGAATTGGGCATTTAATTAGAAGTGGAATATCTATAAAGGCCATATTGAATGCAATATCTTGTGAAAAGCTATTTTTTATGACTGTACATATGTGTAAGAATTGTTTCACAATATTGTTAACCCTTCTGTTTTATGTATATGTGTATTTCCAAAGAAATATATATGGTATATCATAGCTGTGATCAAAGAACCTAAGTTAGATGGCTATGTTATTATCTGGAGAAGTAGAGAAATTATGATCAACTGTAAATTATATAAAAGTTGATCTCTATTTGAAAGATTTATATAATGATAAAGAAAGGATTAATAGTATTTGACTTGTGTGGAGATAACTAAATAATTTTGGGAATGTGACTAATGAGAGAATAAAGAAGATTAATTAGTAAATTTAGCATGATATAGGAAAGTGGTTGACTTGAGAAAGAAATGTTTTGGATGATGACAGTGAACAAATGGAAATATATGAAATGTGAGACATGGTTATGAAATATATAGAGAGTAGATAAATTTATTCACAATGGAGTCTTTGGCGATCAAAAGTTTACAATTTTGGGGCATCTACCCACATATTTACTCAACTTATGTTAAAAATTGGAAGAAAACATGCTCAATACTATAGTTAATATTATCTAGATTGCAAATGTTTTGTAACTTGTGTTAGTAGGGAATGGATACTGCAAACTAAACTTAATGCATATGCAAAGCAATAAATACAAAAAAAATTTTGTGAAAGTACTAATACGAAACAGAAGGAATTAATGTATTTGAAAGAGTAGGAATAAATGTTAAATTAAGTAATGTCTTTTTTTTTTTTTTTAAAGCAATTTTAGATTTTATTAATAATGCATTGAAAATTCAAATAATCAACACGAATGACATCTGAATACTTTTTATAACTAAATTGTTTATATTAAAAACTTGATTTTTTTATTTTTCATGTATCAAAGCATCGGCTGGGAAGCGAACCCGGGACAACTGCCTGTAAGGCAGCTGTGCTGACCACTCGACCACCAACGCTTGACTTAAAAACTTGATTTTGTGATTAAATATATATATATTGTCAAATCTTAACTCTTAATACAACAGATAATGATAGTTGATGTCCCTTATAACCAAAAAGGTCTGGTGGAATACAAGTTATTTGAAAACCATCAAGAAATTACATATATTTTTATAATAAAATGAAAATCATTGCCTCGTTTAATGACTACCGTGTCTGCCAATAATAGAGAATTTACAATAGAAAGTTTTCTTCACGTTATCTCATAATTAATGACTGACTTCATTTTTAAATGTTAATTTTGAACCTATTACTAGCAATTAAATGTAAATAGTGTGCACATTACATCATAAAATTATCTTGGCATCAAAAAAATAAATATTTATTCTCAAACAAAAAAAAAAAAAGAGAGAAACCAATACATCATTTTACAGAGAACATTTGAATGTTTCAGACTTTTTTTTTTGTATATTTTTCTTGTCGGAAGGGGTGGGGGGCTAGATACCCTTTATAAATAAGTAAATAAATCATTTTGACACATATGTAGAGTTATTTAGAAAAAATTTTAGTGTTCGGTTTTGGTAGATGTATTTATATTTTCTTTAAAGTATACACTTTCAAAATAGTGTAGATTAAATATCATTCACAAATATCATTTGTTACAAATATTTGTTCATTTACGATGCACTTTTAAAAAAAGGTAATTTATTTTATTCATTGATAAATAAAACTTTCGTAACATCCAAGAAATAACATAATGTTGCGTTAATACGTGTTAGAATAAATAAATCAATCAAAATACTTAGATTACTTACTTAAAATTAATCTGGATGCCATGCCGGTCAACTGGTTCCTCAGATATAAAAGATCTATCACCAAAGTCCAATCAATTTGCCACAGCTGTGGCAGGGATGAGGAAACATTTGACCACATAATTAAAACATGCATGGGTCTAGGTAATATTAAAACAATAATATTTAACAATTCAAAGATAGACTACTACAAAATACTTAATATAAAAGAATGCATTCGTGGAAGAGATATTCCTACAATCAGGCTGTCAATTTTCATCACCTATGCCATTTGGATTGTAAGGTGCAAGGCACAATACCAACATCCCAAGCCAGATGAAAACTCATTATTTATTCAGAGCATAGAGAAAATTAAACAAAAAGACAAAACTCTAGCCACAACATTCATTTTTCAAGAGACATGGAAGCTATATCAGACTCTCTAATAAAGTTAACAAAGAACTTAACCACTAAATACCTAACCCTGTTTAACTCAATAATATTGTAATTGTTCATTATCCATATTTATAATATATCACCCATATTAATTAGTTTAATAAATGTTTTGAGAATAAATAAATCACTCATTTATAAATATTTCATTATTTATCAATTTTATTTAGTCATTTTACAAATACTATTTATTCGTTTTTCTAAGTAATTATTTTATTCATGATTCAAGAATTAAATTTAGTGATTTTTCTTTTAAAAATGAAAAAGTGTCACGAATGTGGAATTAACGAAAAATAAACTTTCAGTATTTGTTTTGTTAGTAATAATAATTAAATGGTTTATTGTTTTAAAGGAATTCATATGTAGTTTGAGCACAGGAAGTATTTGATCACCGGAAGTATTTGATCACCGGAAGTGACCACTATAATCGCAATAATGGATTTTGAGCTCCAGAAGCTATCATCTATTATTGCTAAATATGATCTTTAAATAAAGTAGATGATTGTTTTAGATATAATAGTTTGGCTAGTTTCTCAGGAGGTCATAATGGTTGAAAAAAAATAAATACAAATGAATGAACTGAGATTTTTTTTTTTATGTTACTCAGCTAAAAATTAAACTTAGCATCTTTAGCTCTAAGTTCTCGGTAATCAGAGTTAAAAGTATTACTTGTTTAAATCATTCTAAAGTAATAATAACTATTATTTATACCTACTTGGACAGCTTTTATTTATTGGTATATGAAATACTGTTTTAAGCAACATATTCACACTTATAATAAAGCATTAATAGATGATTTGATTTATTCTGATTTTTATGTTCATCAATCTTTCACTAGGCATATTTTTCATCCACAATCTTTTGAGATATTAATTCATGAAACCAGGGTAATGTAATCAAAAATATTCTTTATGTGGTGAATTCTAAATTGAATAGTTTTCCTATTAGTTCATCCTGGTCTACATAATAGCCATTTTTGACATTTATTGATTAGTTTTCTATACAGTTTACTGCCTTTTATAAGGACTTAGGTCAAAAACACTAGGCATTTACACATTATTTTATTTGTTAATATGATACTTTGGTATTAATCCTGCTATGACATATTACTCTGATGACATTTTATTTAAAGTTTAAGTTAACGATATCATGTCAATGATTAAGTTATGTGCTTGTGACCTTCTAGATTAAAAAACATGCTGCCTGTGAGATTTTGTGCTATCATGTCCTTTCCATTCTAGAACACATTACACAGTTTAGTCTGCAACAGAGACTCTCATCATTTGTAAATTATTTTTTTTTAATTTAAAAATACATTTATAGTTAAACATTATTATATATTTATGTTTTATTTATTTTTGCTAAATGTTTTATATATATCTTTTTTTTTTTTACAGTTCACCATTTTGTTTTTTTTTTGTTTTTTTTTTTAGATTGACCATATAGTTTACAACAGTGCAAAGTGCTGCAATATGAAGGGAGGGGGGAAGAAGTTTTTGGTGACACAGTATTGTCCAATAAATACACAACTCATAAGTACCTATTTATTTAATTTTTAATGCCTTTAAACCTTTTTTCCATAATCAATATATGTCTCCATTATTTTGTCATATTAACATGCTATGACATATTATCTCCAGTGATGTATTATTCTAAGTTTGCAATATGTTTCAAATAATGACTCCATGGTAACTGCAGATAAATTTTATTGATTAAGTTTGTCCACACATTACTTGGAGACATTATCTTAGACATTGCAAACTTAGATTAATATGTCATAGCAGGACTAATACCAAAGTAGCATTAATATTATATAAAATATTATTGTCTGTGTCAGTAACAACAGCCTTGTCATTTTATTATTATTTCAAGTATAGACAGAAGTATTTGTTATATTTATTGGTATATGATAGTAATTTATAACTCTAAATTAAAATGAGGTATATATTTTTAAAAGAATGATATGGATTAACAATATTTTAAAACTTGAATACACTATTAATTTTTTTAAAAATTACATATTATTCACATTTAAATCAAAAAATTATTTATATAGTATCAGGTCTCACCTGTTACATTAAAAACTCATTATAAAAAGGTTCACTATGATAGAGCTTGATTGTGTTTGTAAATAAAAAATGATAATTGAGCGGTTTCAAGTGCCAGAAAGTAGAAATGATTTGATCACCTTACAACTCACATTCTGACATTCTACCAGTGCACTAAAACACATAAGGCATTCCATATATGAGGTGAAATATTTTGATAAGTAAAAAATCCATGATATGCAGAAATATGCATGTATGAATTTATTACAAGTTTGTCGTAAAAAGGCACACATGGCCACAGTGTTTACTGGTATCTGGAACATCTCACTAATAGCATTTTGTTTTAAAATCAGCACATCAACATTTTTATATGACTAACCCAAATTATTTAAGACTCTTTGCTCTCCAATAAAGAATAGCTAAATACTAATTTTCTGCCTAGTGTTAGTTGACTGGTTGGTTTGGTTTCTTGGAGAAATTCTTATTTATCTAAAAAAAAAAAATATTTAAATTCAATATGAATTTGAACTCATTTATATGGTGGTAGATTAATGCCCCAATCATCATAATATTATTTTAGTAGTGACTTTATTTTAAGTTTTTACACCTTCAATATTTGGCACCAAGATAGTGAATATTCAACAAGCATAAGTTAATCAATTATATACAAACGGTCTCAGTGTGTATGATTTATATGTATTTCTAATATTACTTCTTAAATTATGTATCAACAAAATTAAAAATATTTTTTATATATTAATAATATGACAAACTTAATTTTTGTAAGCATTTTGATAAACCTAAAGATTTCATTTAGTAAAATATAAATATTTTTTTGGTTTTAATTTAATAAAATTACTTGGTGATTTGATAAAACTCTGAAAAATTATTATCACATCTGCTAAAAAAATTGTTTTGAATTTTTTTTAAGTGAAATTATCTACTTCATTTTTTAAATTGATTTGAATTTATTTAAAAAAAAGATGTTAGACCAGTAAAAGCGAGGGAGAGATACATATCAATATTTGATGAAACTGAAAATTTTTTTAAGAACTTCAAAATTCTGACAACTTGCAATGTGTATTGTAATGAAGCACATTTCCTGTCCAAAGTTTTTTATGACAATACTTGAACTTTTAAATATGATGACTGATTGAATAAAAAGTATAAATATTTGAGATTGCAGATTCTAAGTTTCATGTGAAGTTGTGTAAAGAAATGAAATTATGGATAATATCTAGTCTGAAAAAAGGAGATAGTCGATATCAAAAATATATTTAAGCAACGAGGATATATTTGATTTTAATATGTTGTGAAATTAACAAATAGAATATATATTATATTAAAACTTTTGAGTGGTTTGGCACAGATTGTTTCCAATCCTAGAACAAATAGGATGTGTAGGACATAATATTTGCATTTTTAAAAACAAAAAGCCAAAATGCTACTATTTTTTAAGTAAGGAAATTAATTCTTAGCAGAGAAGTTAGACAAAACCAATTGTTGTCTCCTAATTTATTTACTGTATTTGCAGAAATCATAATAGAAAAGGTTTTTGTTCAAACTAAAAACCAATAAACAAATCTATCAAACAATTCATAATGCAGATACTCAGAAATTATTGTCAGGAAGTCATAAAATGATAGAAAAAATATTGACAGAACGGCCATTTAATTTAGTAAGAAGATCGATTGTAATTAAAAAGAATAAAACAATGATTACATCCAGAATTCATTAAGATATTCATATTAAAATAGGAAATAAATTAGTCTAAGAAATTGACTATTTAAAATATCTAGGTCAAATAAATATGAAAATATGAACTATAAAAATGAAATACACACACACAAAAAAAGGCAAGTCTCTATCCATAACAAGCAATTAATTTTGAGATGGGAGAAAAATAGATAAGATTGATAAGAAAAAGGATGAAAAGGTCACCCATCTCTCAATTTAGGATTTAAAGGTGGTATTGAGACATCCAACTTAAGAAACTGGTGAAATAGTAAATTAATTTTGAGATGGGAGAAAAATAGATAAGATGGATAAGAAAAAGAATGAAATGAAAAGGTCACCTATTTCTCAATTTAGGATTTAAAGGTGGTATTGAGACACCCAAGTTAAGAAACTGGTGAAATGGCAAAAAAAAAAAAAACACCTCATTTTACTTTTATAGATCAACTATAGAATATTAAAAGTATCCTTAAAATCAAGTAGCACATCTTAATGACTCTATATATTTTTTAAAAGTTCAAATATTTTTAAAAAGCAGACCATATTTTAAAACTTCTCCAGAAATGAATTAAAGCAAGTAGTAAAAAATTGTAGACTATAGAGACCTTTTAACAGAATTATTAATCAATTTTTGAATTGAATAACTCATAAATGAATGATAAGAAAAAAATTGATGAATAGCAAACTTGCAACTAATAAAGAATTGATTCAAGTTTTATTGGTATGTAAAGAAATAATATATATAAAAGAAAATCAATTAGTATAATAATTGTTTAATAGAATATATTAAAAAGTAGCATTGATACGATAAAGAGATATTGATAAAGTAATTTAAAACTTAACTGACTATGGTGTTTATATATATATATTTTTAAATGTCATAAATTGTTTATATATATTTATTTAAATAAAGTAAATATATTTGCTTAGATTAATAAGTCTTTTTTTTCCAGACGTATATTATTTAAAATGCATGTGTAAAAACATGTTTTCATAAAAATATATAGGATGAAAAATATAAAGGTATTGAAATTAGAGAAAAGTGTGGAAAAGAAATCATAAAATTGATTCTAGAGATTAGATAATTTGAGAATTATTGAATAAATTTAAAACAACTGGATCTTGAATGGTATTTGGGTGTCTAAAAAGATTTCATAAAGGCATTGAATTTGATTATAAGCCACCAAATATATACAATTATCAATTCAAAATGCATCTTGTAGATTAAGTATTGGCAGTGATGTACTTTTCCAATTTAACCTAACTTTTTGTTGGCTGGAAATTTATTAAAGTGGGATATTTATTATAAAGAGCCCATGAAATAATAGATCTTTAAAATCAGTTTATAGTGACTGCTCATAAAATAATAATTGAAATGTAACTTGAGTCTTTAAAATTATATTATCTCTGGTACTACCTTATCTATGACTTAAAAGCAACTTATTTCCTAAAATTCTTGAAAGTGTTTTGCTGTAATCCACAATAACGATTGCATTTTTTCTTATTTTATTATTATTAATTTATAAATTGAAACATATCGTTATCCTTAATAAGATCTGGTGGTTCGATTACATAAGTTCATAAATTGTAAAGCTTCATTAGGTTTCTATCAAAATCTACAATTCATTCGGGTTTTTTTTTTTAAATTAAAAAGAGGTGTTTCTTTTACTAAATGAATAATAGAAATCTAAGTTCAAAACATAGACGAAATATGTTTTCTATTTGTGTAAATATTATGAACATCACATGAATATCCGTTGGTTTAATAGGATTACTATATTAGTAGATACAAATATATTTTTAAAAAATATCTAAATTAATCACAATCAGAAAATAATTGTATCTTATTGTAGCTTTAATCCGACAATCATTCGAATTAAACTGTTGCTTTTAACCCTATATTGCTTATGAAATTCTTTCGAGTAGAGAAATGCAATTGTTTTTATTTTCAAGTCATTAATAATACAATCATTGAGATTCTTCTTTTTTAATGAACTCAAGAACACAATAGATTTATTCATTTTCATAGCATACTACTTAAAATAATTACTTGACTCAGTGTTTAAAGATTAATTAGAAAGCAATGGCAAAATGATAGCTTTTTTTTTTTTATGGCATAACCACAGTTTTTTTTTTTTTTTGCCATCAGACTTTTCAGAGCCAATAAACCAGCTATCAAGCATATCACTTAACACATATATGTGTATACAAACATCATTCATATTGTATTTGTTATTGAGTTTGTAATGTATATGATTTCGAAAAGTAATTAAAATACAGTACTACTTTTCTCATACTTTGTCAATTCTATTTGATAAAATCATCGAAGTTTAGATCGTATATTCACGATCTAAACGTCGATTATTTTATTTTCCCTAAAATTTCATATTGCTATAATATACTATCGATTATTAATATATTATCGATTATTAAAATATTTTAAATACTGTAATTAAAATAATTATTAAATTTTTGCACAATAATAATTCCAAATTTGTTTAGAAAATTCAATCTTTCACTTTCATTTTTAATATATATTTTTCTTTTTAAAATATTTATTTGCTTTTGGTTTAATTGTTCATCATGATGTAATTTCATTCGTTGTTTCTTTTAATAAGCATTCTCCGCTTTGTGAGTTATTAATTTGTAATTACGAATAACGATAATAAATTTCTAGCAAATTTCCCATAATAGAAATCAGTTATTAGTCTACTATTCAATAAGTTGTTTAAAAAAGTAAAATACAAATTTGACTGGATTTATTTTTTATTTTACTTTAAAAGTAGATAGTAAATGTTTGTTATCGCTACAGACTGATTTATCAGTCTGTCAGCATCAACTAAAATCAGCAAGATGATGAGAGAGATTGCCCATTATCAGTGAAGTGTTCCCAACCAATGGTCAATAAACAAACAGCTGGAACATCTCACGACCTGCAAATTAAAAAAAAGTTATAAATGTAACATAGATATAACATATGTCTGTGCGCATATTTTAGGCTAATTTGCTTAGTGTTTAATCGCTTCAGTATATAAATGTATGTGGTTATACTTAAATTAATGTGCACTAGGTGGGGCATATTTATTTTATTCTTTCTTTGTAAGTAATAACATATATCTTACTTGATTATCAAAAATTGAATAAAAAATATTAAGATTTACAAAACAATTTCAAATTCAGGAAAGTCTTATCTGTAGTAAATTGCTTTAAAAGATCAACATACATATGAAATGTAAAGTTTTTTATTATTTTATGTAAGTATGTTAAGATTTTTTGTGTGAAAGCTTGAAATAACAAAGCAATTGAGTAAGTACTATGAATAACATCATTATCATTAGTTCTAGTTTTTCCTTTTCTTGTTAATCTTTTAACACAATTTATTTTAATTTTATGATTAAGTTCCAAACATTGCTTATCAAATTTTCGATATGTAAATATAGGATGCTAGTTTAAATAGTTTTAAAATGTGGAAAACTGCTACTAATAGTATTGACATTAAGCGTTGATGGCCGAGTGGTTATCACAGTTGCCTTATAAGCAGTTGTTCCGGGGTCGCTTCCCGGCTGACGTTTTGACACATAAAAAAAAAAAAGTAGATTATTGACTTAGTTGAAATACTTTATTGACTTGATTTTATTAAATCTGTCTTTTGGCAGAAAATAATGGTAATGTTAAAAATAATGTTAAGCATACTTTATAACTTTAGTCTCTGAGGTTTTCAGATATACTGTATTATAATAGGAGTATTTTGATAACTTATTTTGAATTGAAAATGTTAATATAATATAGTCAAAAGCATAATATTTAAAGTACACTATAAATAAATGTTATAGTGTATTTAAAATTATATTTACAGTTTTTAGCATGTAAAAGTTGTATGTGCAATTTTAACGTAAAACAACTCTCTAGTCTTATATAATAAGTTATATAAAAAAAAAATTTTTAATTTGTATTTTGCTGACGTATTTTTAACAAAACTAATTTTAACATGTTATTATTAGAGCAACAATCCGAAACTTTATATTACTAAGATTCATTTGTAGCTATGTAATTTAATTCATCATTTTGAGTTTTAAAAACAATATATGCAAATAAATTAAAAGTATTGCGATAATAACAATAAAAAATGTTTTTAAATATAAATTACGTTGAATATGGCATTTCATTAGGCGAGTGTAAATTGGGGATGGGGTGGGGGTATTGCAATTTATAACATACTTTATAAAAGATCTTACTAACATAATTGTCAAAGCTATAGGTTAATTTCACCTTTGGCATGCTTCAATGCTTGATAGTCATTGCTATTCTTAATTTTCTTTAAAAATTTCTTTTCTTTTTTCTTTTCTTTATGTACATGCGTACTAATTTATTTATTCATTTTACTAAAAGTAACTCACAAAAGAATTAATATTTCAGTAAGCATTAAACTACTAAACATCAAACCTTAAAGAAATAAACATCTGGTTTTAATTTGAATGCCTTAAATAATTAACCACAATGGAGTGAAGTTACTTCTATTATTAAATTTTATAGATCCTCATTTCTGAAACTTCTTCTTTTTTTTTTTTTTTTACAAATAAACTCACTTTTATTTTATAGAGGTTCCCATTTGGTGTTAATTTAAGATTATTTATTTATAAATAAATGTACGTAAAGATATTTATTACAGTTTAAACAAAATTATCTAACTATCATGCCCTATCCATGACGTGTTATTCAAATTCCCAAATTTTTTTATGTTATAATCAAATTTAGATTGTTCTTTTTTTAAGCTGATGGTCTACATCTTATCTACTAATTGTTCAATATTGGTTGATAAACAATATCTAGCTATTCTTAACTAAGTAATAAGTTTTCATATGCAACCCCTCATTTAGAAATACTGATGAGTAATGCCTTTTTCTTAGCAGTTTTTTTTTTTACAAGAAACTTCCACAGATATTTTAGTCTTTCAGTAGGCCATTTAATTATTACAGTTTACCTCATTTTAAATACTTCAGAAATCATTAATATTTTTACTTGGGATATATCTATATCATTTGATTAGTAAAGATTGTTTGTAAAATGTATGCACGATAAAAGAAACTGATCTGATAGTTGTAATATGATGGAATTGTTAAGAAATAAATTGATAATAAAAAAAAAAACCTGAAAATTATTATTATTTATAACATAGTATACAATTTTTTTTCCCCTCACTTGGAACTGATGACAAAGATAAATTTTTAGATTCCTATGCAAAATTTTAAAAAAGACTTTTTAATATTTATAATATATATTTTCATGTTTTTTTTTAATATATAATACCCATTATGCATTGATCACAATTTGATTTGTGATAGTTACATCATTGCTTCTTAGAATTAATTCAGCAATCTGCAATTTGAGGGATACACCATATTGATTTTCACATTAAGGCATAAAAAAAATTCTCATAATTGTTTGAATTTTTTATATGTGTTCTTATTCACTCACTGAAAAACATAATTATAATATGATTGATTAGTCCAAGAGTCAAGTTTTCTAAATAATAAAATATGAATTTATCTGACTTTTAATTAAATTACATATATATACATCAGGTTTTCAATGGCAAATAGACTTTTGAGAATGGGAACAAATGTTAACAAATTATATCAGATAAGTGCTTAGCATACATATATTATAACATTGTAATACGAACTTGCTTTGAAAACTTTGCATGCCAAAAATTATATGAGTAAAAATATTGGCATTATTAACACCTAACCCGCAAAGCTACTATTTACATTTTATTATTAAATTTCTCTGCTGAGTGCTTTTGAGAGGTGTGCTCTCATATATTCATAGTTCTGAGTGAGACACGATGTGAAAAAAAAGTGAAAGAAGCCTGCTTCATCGCTATGGATTGCAACGCGATCAACCGTAAAGATACATGCTTCTCGATATCAAAGAAATGGAGCAATTGACCTTTAGCCTTGTATAATTTGCACATAATTACAGAGAGTTACTTCATTCAGAGCTATGAATATGACAGCATGCTTATCGAAAGCACTTAGTAGAGAAATTTAATAATAAAATTTAAACAATAGCTTTGTGGATTAGGTGTGAATAGCGCCAATATTTTTATTCATACACATATTATTAGAATACTTTCAGAGGATTGACTGCTATGACAGTTACATAAATGCATAAGTTGTTTTTTACATCATTGTGAAATAACCATTTCACTCTTTTATAATGTTGAGTCATTGCCATTCATTAATTAATTCAGTTCAGTCCCATGATTTTATGGTTTTTGTTTTTTTGAAATGACAAGTAGTAACTTTGAGATCAAACCAGTTTGAGATATCTTCTAATAAACAGATTATCTCTGGCCCAGTTCTCTCAGATTTTATAGCAAAATTATTCAATCTCAAATATAAATCAATATCTCATTGTACATCAAATGACCCATAATACATGTATCAGTATAATGCATTTTTAGACTATGATATGCATCCTGTTTAAGAATGGAATGACAAATGAATATAACTATTACAGTCATATATTTTTTTAGTAAAATAAATTGTGAATATGATATAAAAAAAATGAAGTGCAAAAATCGCCTTACATTCATATACAAATATATAAAACAACCTTATATATCAGTCATATCTGCAAATATCTCTGGTTGGATTTATTGCCTAAATTCGCCTGCTCCATTTAACCTTTTCTATGATATACATATTTGCTCTATTAAATCACTTAATAATTATATGTAACAAAACGATATCTCTTTAAAATAAAAATTTCTATTACTTAGTATGTGATATTAAAAAAAAAAAAGTATTACAAAAAGAAAACGGTAACTAAATCAATATTTTAAAATCTTAAAAAAAAAAAAAAATTAGGGTTGAAAAGGTAAAATTATCTCTTCAATTAATAAATTACTGCTAGCTATTGAAAATATTTTAGTTGATTCTAATTCTTGAAACTATTATCAGTATTTCATAGTTAATATCATCCATTTTCTTTTCATTCAGTATGCATATTTTGAGAAATACACTTTTAACAAAAATCATTTTTTGCAAGGCTAATCCTTCAAGTTTGCATATTCTTTCAAGTACTATTTCTTCCTCTCAACTGTACTTTTATATTAGTTGTTTTGCTGAATTTTATCCACTACAAGTTTCATTTTCTTCATAGCATCAATTTTATATAATTTTATAGGATTTTTATTTATCCAAAGCTTTTTCATCCGATAAAAAAGCTGTCGTGTAGTACAGAGACAGATGTATGTCATAAGACATCTTTAGATTCCATATCCTATAGTCAACCAGCAGATACATTTCCAAAGAGTAAATGGTCACTCAATTGTGATTTGAACTCAGCACTTTTTTTTTTATAATATATATATATGATAAACAAAACAAGTTATAAATTTTGTAACTTGCTCTTAGCTTGCATTTTATGATCACTAGATGGAGCTTCACCAACAGCAATTTGCAATGCTGGCTATTTTGGAACAGTTGGTATGGCAGGGTATAAATAGAAAAGAAAAAGGGGGTGGTGGTATAGGGGTTATATCAAAAAAATATTTAAATATTGTTAAATGTCAAGAACACTTGTGGTTTGAAATAAGGTTGGGTAGACAAGAATGGATGGTGGCTATAGTTTATATAGCTACTGGAGATAGTCAAATTATATTGGAGTGGAATAGTAACATATACGAATGTTTAGTTAAGGATATACAAAGTTTTAAAGAAAAGGGAAAGAGAATTATGGTTATAGGGGATATGAATGGACATATTGAAGAAATTGATGATGTAGATAATAAAAATGGACAGCTTTTGAAGAATTTTTGTCAGAAAGTGAATTTGAATATTGGAAATTTATTAAATATTTATGAGGGACAATACACATGGTCCAGAAATAATATATTTCACACAATAGATTATGTATTGGTAGAGAAAGAGGGAATAAATAAAATACGGAAAATTAAGGTATTTGATAATGAAGAAAAATTATGCACTAGTGATCATAATTTCATTGTAATTGAAATGGTTAGTAATGTGATGGAGAATAGAAATAAAAGTAGAAATAATAGTGAAAGATGTGGATGGAGAGTGAATGATAAGAATAAGTTGGAAGAGTATAAAATACAAGTTGAAGAAATAATGGAAGAGTGGGTTGGGGATGAGTATAAGGATTGGTGTAAGGAAGTAGAAAAAGTTGCAAATAGGGTTTTAGGTGAGAATATTGAAAAGAATAAAAGTAATAAAAAAATTTAAAATTAGTAAAAGTGTAAAAGAAAGGAAAGAAGCATGTAGAGAATATAAGTGTGCTATTAAGAATAAGGAAAGTGAAAAAGATATTAATGCTAAATGGGAAAAGTACTTAGAAAAGAAGAAGTTGGCTATAATAGATATTTATAGCGAGAGAATGAAATTGAATAGTAAATTGTTGGAGGATATTAATAAAAGTGGAAGAGATGGGAGTAAAAAATTTTGGAATTATATTAAAAGGAGAAATGTAGGGGAGAGAGAGTTAGTATTACTAGCTGATGAGGGAACTGAGTGTAGTTCTAGAAAAGATTTAGAGAGAATCTTAAATAGTTATGTAATGAATATAGAAAAGATGTTAGATGTGAATGATAGAATGTTAGAAAATATAAAAGAATATAGTAATGGGAATATTAGCTTTTCAGAAAATGAACTAAATGAGGTAGAGAAGAAATTGAAAAGTGGGAAGGCAAGAGGTTTAGATGGATGGACTGCAGAGATGGTAATGAATTTAGGATATAGGGCAAAAGTAAAGTTATTATCCTGTTTTAATAAAATGGCACAGAATAGAGTTTTCCCAAGTAGTTGAAGTAATACAAGAGTAAGGTTATTATTTAAAGGAAAGGGTAAGGATCATAGAAAGTTGAATAATTATAGACCGATAGCGGTAACATCAGTTTTATATAAAGTTTTCTCGTATATGGTGGCTAGTAAAGTTGTATAATGGATGGAAGGGAATAATGTAGTGGGGAAAATGCAAGGAGGTTTTAGATTAGATAGGCATATAGGAGATAGTTTATTTGTAGTTACACAACTTATGGATATGAGTGTAAATTCAGGTAGACCATTATATATGAGTTTTATAGATATAGAGAAGGCATATGATAGAGTAAATAGAAATATATTATGGATAAGTTTAGAAAATTTGGGAATGGATGAAGCTTTAATAGATATTATTAAGAAATTATATGAAAATAATTTTTTGATTATTATATATATCAATTATAAAATATAGAATCAATTAAAGTTAAAAATGGTGTGGGACTAAGGCAAGAATGCCCTATGTCACCTATTTTGTTTCTATTGTATTTGAGTGAAATGGAAAGAGAAATAGAAAGATTAGGAAGAGGGATAGAGATACCGTTAATAGGTAGTAAGGGAGTATATATTTTGTCAGGTCTTTTTTTTGTGGATGATATATTTTTGTGTGCAGAAAAAAGAGAAGATATGGAAGTTATGTTGAGGACATGTGCAAGGGTGGGTAAAGAGATGGGGATTAAATTTAGTGAAGAAAAATCAAATATAATGATGGTTAATACTGAGGAAAGAGAAGATGTAGAATTTTTATTGGGAGATATTAAGTTAAGTGTGGTGAATAGATATAGTTATTTGGGAATTATTTTAAGTAATCAGAAAAATTATTTGGATGAATGGGAGAAAAAATTGATAAATGAAGCAAAGAAAAGAAAGGGATTGATAAAGAAATTAACAGTATTTTCATATAATAAATATGATGTAGCTAGAATTATATGGAAAGAAGTTGCAGTAGCAGGGTTAACATATGGTAATGATGCATTATATGTTAGTAAAAAGATATTAGATTATTTAGAAAAAGCTCAAAGGGAAGTAGGAAGACATGCATTGGATGCAGAAGTATGGACAGCAAGGGAGGCAATTCAAGGACAAATGGGATGGTCAAGTTTTCATATGAGAGATGCAAAAAGTAAAATGAAAATGTTTGGTAGATTGCAGTTTATGGATAATAAAAGAATAGCTAAAATAGTATTTAATAGGGTTATGAGTAAAGGGCAGGTAACAAGATGGGTGAGAAAGGTAATGTGGTATGCAAAAGATTTGGATAAAGAATTTATATCAGTATATTTGTACAAAAGATGGGATGATTGTGTTAAGAGGATTATTGAGTGTTATAGTAGTAAGGAATGGGATAAATGAATAAATTTATTAATAAAGACTAGGAAGTTAGAGAGATGGAGAAATAGTTTGGAGAGTAAAAAGAGTTTAAATATATATAGAAATAAACAGAATATTAGGTGTGAGTTAATAGATGATAATAGTAAGGAAAGTAGTTTATTGTTTAAGGCTCGAACGGGATCTTTAGCTACAAAAGAATGTACATGTAAATGGAAAAATATGGGTGATTTATTTTGTAAATTATGTAAAGAAGGAATTGAAAATATTAGGCATTTGTTAATTGAATGTAAATGTTTGAAAACAGAAAGGGTACATATAATGAAGTTGTGGAAAAATAAATATGAAAAGAGTGATTATACAGAAAGTGAATTATTGTTTTTTATGCTGGGTTTGGGAAAAGATAAGGGGGATTTAGATATAAAGGTTATAGAGTTGACAAAAATTATGTTGTGGAAATGGGATAGAGCAAATTATGGGTAAATTTAGAGTGGGGAATGTAAAATAAAGTGGCTAACAGGTTTATCTGGGCATAATTGCTGAGATATTCTTGACTTCGTTTAAGGAGAAGCCATAATACATCACATCACACATCAACAAGCTTTGTTTACATAAACACTGAGAGAGATACAATTCAATATCTCTTTCATTGTCTCCAACCTCTAGACCATGGTTTCAAGCTAGTTGGCCCATGTCAGTAAAGGATAGGAAGACTAGAAACTAGATCTAAAAAACCCAACTCTACAATCAGCATTTATGAAACATGTTTCTATCAGCTTGAAAGCATGAAATTTTCAGATATGTAAATATCTTCAAATCCAGTCAAACAAACTAGATAGCTATATGGGTCTGAATTCAGTTCAGTTTCACCATATAGTAAAAGCCTCTGCAATCTATATCATTGCAAAAACTTTCAAGGGTACATTTATGATTAACAAAACAAGTTATACATTTCGTAACTTGCTCTTAGCTTGCATTTTATGATCACTATATGGAGCTTTACCAATAGCTCACTAACAAGCTTTGTTTATATATGTATATATATATGGTGAATAACAAGCTTTGTTTATATATGTATATATATATGGTGAATAACTTTCTCACAGCGGCAATAGAAAAAATTATACAGATAACTTGCAATTTGCAATGCTGGTTTAGTCTGCTATATAGTAGATATCTTCAAACATTGGACACTCTTTTTTAACAAACTGACAGTTCACTTCCTCTGCTAACTGAACTGATTAGTGACTAAATTTTTAGTAACGTGCTGTTTTAGCACTTTATTCACAGTTTTCTCATATAATAATCTATGTTGGCCTGAAACAAAAACAATGCTACATGTTTTTCTAAAAATATGTTCATTTGCTTAGTAATGATAGATCTTGTTTTTTTATTTCAGCCAATCTTTCAAAACTGGACACACACACCTACAAAACAGTTACTTAAATTAATCTTACATTTTCTTATAATACTTTAAATTTATAACAATTTATCTTATAAAACTGAAACTTAAATATAACAGCTATGGATCTTTATATAAATTGATTAGTAAAACAAATAAAAGTAAATGCTTTATATATACATATTTTAAAAAAACGCATAAACAATATTTTTTTTATTTAGCCACTAAAAAATTGCTCTCCATTTAGTCATGTGACCTTTTTTATTTACTTTCTACTAATATAAATATAAAATTTAATTACTATAATGTTATATTTTAATCATCTTCACTCAACTTGATAGAGCAAATTTGATTTAAATCTTCCAAATAATTCATTAATCTTTGAATTGGCTGGTCTAGTTGTTTGACAATTTTTTATGCCTTCATTTAGACATAAATACACGTTTAATATTATATGTGTGTCCATAAAAGTTGGTAACAACTACTAATATTTAACCCTCAAATTAGCATATAGCTATTGCAATTTCTATCCTTTTCCAATTTTCCAACTGTATAAGTATGTATTTCTACATTTTCTTAAACTACTAATAAATATATAATGCCATCATTATATGATTCCCTTCTAAAATAAGAAATAAATTTGACTTATTTATATTGAAACCTTCATTCTAATTTATTATCCAACTCAATATTTTGACTCATTGCTAATTCATACAATTTTTATTTCATTATTTTAATAATTCACATTATGGTTTTCTTATAATAAACCATATGCATATATATAGGTATTAACTGTTTAGACAATTTTTCTAGCATCTTTCATAGATGATATAGGAATACGCTCATTATTTAAATTTTGATTTCTAATAGTGAGTCAGTACATTGATAGTATATCAATCTGATGTTTTTCCAGTTGCTTTCATAATTTTCCATATCTGTGTATTGATTTCATGTATCTGATGCTTTATTTTTAATTATTGTAACTTTATTCAATACATTTTCACACCAGAAATGTCTTTATCAATAATGCCATCAATCATTCAATGGGAAAATAATTAGTATTTCATTCTCACGTGTTATTTTCCAGCATTATAAACAGAAATGATCCTGTGATAATCAACATTTTTTATGCTTATAAATAATGATATGAACAAGTTTAATCAGTGCACAGAAACACAATACTATATCCTTTGATTATCATCTGCTGTAAGAGAAAAGTACATAATAAATAAATGAGCTAGAAATTATTAACTTCTATAGAAAATGACTATAATTCAAATGAATATAGATAAGACCAGAGATTACAATTGCTTTCATTATCAGAAAGAATATACATGATGCATATAAAATGTTTTCAATACATGACAATTTTGGACTCACAATTTTCCAACCTTCAACAATCAGTTATATTAGAAACATTCATCAATAAACATTAACATTCGTATTTCCAATAAATCTGTGAAAAATCCACACACATTTTATTCCCATTTTCATTTTTTCTGATACTATATTTTCTTAGTAATGCACTTTATAATATAAAATAATGATGCCAAACTCTCCATACAATAGTGCCACCAAGTGCAAGCCTTCATAATCAATGAATGCAGAAAGGTTTGTGCATAAAATCCCTATTTAGTGCCTACTTATCCAACATATCTGGATGAGTTTCCAGCTTGTGGCTTTCATTAGTGGAGAGCCTTGAGTTTGAGAATCCTGCACCTAAGTCTTCAGATCTAATGCAATCCTCCAGAAGTCATTTTTTACTATTTGGTTAACTATAAAGCTAGGAGTCCAAGATTAAAATACCATAATGATTCCAACTTAAGCTCATTTGCTTGTATAAATGAATGAACTTGAGTTGGAAACATTATATTTAACCAAATAGGTAAAATGTAGCTGCTGAAAGATTTCATTAGATCATACAAGTGAATGAGATTGGGTTAGAAACATTATGGTGTTTTCAGCTTAGGCTCCTAGCTTTATAATAAGTAAAAAGGTATCTGCTTGAGAATTAAATTACATTTTAAAAATTTAGGTGCAGTGCTCTCAAATCCAAGGCTCTTCATTGATGAAAGCCACAAGCTAGAAACTAGTCTGGGGATATTGGATGAGTAGGCACTAGATAGGGATTTTATTCACAAATCTTCCTAAATCCATTGATTATGAAGTCTTGCACTTGGTGGCACTACTGTAAGGAGAGTTTGGTACTCTTATTAACAGTATGTGTAAGCATATGAAAGGGTAATCGTGTGATAAAAAAATAATGAACTTATCTTTATAAAAAATAATTTTCTTTCTTTCTACTCATAAGGTATTTTTTTAATATTCGGAGATGCTTAAAGTTGATCTGGATTAAAGTCACTTTTTAAACATTTAATGATGTTCATTATAGCTTGCTTTAAAATGGTTAAATAATATATTTTATTATAGGCCTCCTTTAACTCAGAATATTAATTCTTTATTTCTGACTATATATTTCTTTTATCTGATATTATAATTCCAACAGAGTGAATTGTCATTTTCAAATTTCGATATCATGATTTTTTTAATGCAATTTTGATATTGCCACTGATGTTAGACACAAGTATCTTCAGTAAAGTTCCTTTTACAATTAATAATATCATCCTTGTCTTAAATAGTGTTTTGTCATAATTTCTATCCATAGTCCAAATTCATAAATCAATTTGCAAACAAGATCATCAACATTAAAGTATTTGGTTTTTACTTCAGCTTTTCTATTTCAAGTTTAACTTTGTCTGTATATATTGGCCCAACAACCTATCTTTCATTTTTTCAATAATTGTCATAATTGTTATGCATTTTCATATATTTTTTATTCTTCTTTTGTCTAGAACAAATTTGTATTTAGCTCTTCCAAAGCTTATAAGTATCATTTTAATGTCTAGAACCTCTTTTTGATTTGATATTCCATCCTTGCTATTCATTCTGTCTAGCTACTAAATTAGTAGCTTTATTTCCATCAAACTACATTTCACTTCTGAAACATAATATTAAGCAGTTATACCTGCTATACATTTGATAATCTGACAAGCTTTTGACATATTGTAGCTGTTTCTTGTTAAAAGTCAAACAATGTTATCTAGGGGTATTTTCCCCTTTTTTCCTCAATACGATCTTTCATTTTCATCTGTTGCAATTCATGAGAAATATAATTTTCTTCAGCAAAAACATTTTTATAATTGATCTCATTCTCAATATCACTTTCAGATTTCTTCATGACTTTTATATTTTGTGTAGAATTCTCATCCAACATTAATTCAGTTTAAGGATCTTCTGAAACTTTTACATTACTTGTAACTTTTTCTACAGTAATTTTGGATTTACCAGCTTCACCATTTCCATTAGTTCACTAATCTTTTTATTATTACCATCCTTTATTCCTTGAACTATCTTATTTATCATATCTAACTTTGCATGGATGTTTGACATTTCTTGAGTACTCCTATTATTCATTCTTTTAATCATTTTCATTGTTTCTGCATTGATTTCTTATTACATATTATTTGTTATAGATCTTGTTTTCAGTTTCCTGGGAATTTTATAGAACTTAATTTTTCATTCTTTATTTAGATCATATGATGATCATTTATATTAACTTTATAATTTTTTTTTAGCTAAAATTTATTTAAATTTTTTTTTTTTGTATATCTCTATTATAAAATTTGAGTCATAATCATTTTCTTCTATACAATCCTATTTCACACCATTCTGGATTTATATATCCTAGTCTGTTCTATATTAAATCCTACTTTAACCTAATGTTTTTTCTCCTATTCTATCTTTACCTATATACATTTTCTCTTTCTTTTTACTATTCATAGCTTCTTATTCCATTTGATTACACTCCTTTGCATACACTTTTTTTTTTAATTAAACACTGTTATTTATATATATTTTAGTCATCAATGCAGAATTTTATGAATTTTGGATAATTCATCCTAAATGAATTGTTGATCAAAAGTTGGTTGACCTATTACACATTGAATGGAATTATGAGAAATTCAAAATACTTCAACATATTATAAAGCCATTATGTATTAAATGGGCAATGCTAACCATAAATATTAATATCTTACTTAAGTATAATAATAAAAAATTAATTTATTCAATATAAAATTGGTTAGTAATTGGATCATTGCTTGAACACTCATCATCATTGATTTATGTAGTTTGATTACTAAAAGTATGATCTCAGTGAAGTAGTAATGATGAAATGATTATGTTTTTCTAACAATAATCATTCATTCCTTTGGATTGATTATAAGAAAATATTGATTAGACCAATCAGTTATTTTTTAAGAGTAAAAATCCTTTTATATACTCACATCACTTTCATATTTGAAGAGCTAATCTACTTATTGTTAATACCATTAAATATTTGTTCTCATCTACTAAGTTAATATTTGAGTATTTTTAGATTGTCTCTTTGTACATCAGATGACTCATAGATATACATAGAAGCATAATATATCCTAATAAATTAGACTGAGAATGGAAAGAAAAATAGGTATAATTTTTATTATTAAATTACTATTATAATAAAACAACAAATTATGAAAATGTCAAAAAGAATTTCAAGTGCGAGTCCACTAGAGAGCCAAGGACTCCAGTTAACACTGTTCTGACTCCCTGTTTCATTCCCTTTTTTCTAGTTCAGGGAATTAAATTTCTCTAAAACTATCCCTATTAAAAAGAGGAGTTCCTTAGCTCTCTTTTCATATACAAGCTATATCAACAATGGAGTCACAAGTAAGCATAATTTCAACTTTTATAAATATGCTATATAAATATATGGCAGCCACTGAAATTACAAACGATTTCTACAGAAATTTTACCTTTTAATGAAAATTTTCATTTCACTTAATTTTGTTGAATGAATGAGAGGGTCCAGTTGTTGGGAGAACTCCCAGTTGTCTAAATCCTAGTTCTTTTGAGGGAGGGGTCTGAGATGAGGGCGCTGTGGTGGTTTTTCTCATTCACAAGATAGAAAAAATAATGTTATTTATGGTGATTCTTTAACGTCATCGATATGAGTGATTTTATCCATGTATTATTGCAAAATAAGTCACAGTTTGGCCTCATGATTCTAATTGCAAGTGATCCACCTTATTTAATTTTATTACTTCCAATGTTGCTATTAATAGGGCTGGCCTTTTGCTGTTCATGTGATTTTCATAATGGATTAGAATGGTTTTTGGCAGAGACATTTTGAAGCTTGGATTTTTTTCCCCTTGTTCTCCATAGGTATTCTATAATTTTTCCAAAGTATTCAGGATTGCTCTTTTGTGAAGATATTCAAGCCATTTGGAAGAACTGAACAGTAGATTGATTTAGTCCATATTTTATGTTATCTCCAAGTGTTTTCCTATTTCTCAACTTTCCCAATATTGTACTCCTAGACTATTCATATTTGATTTCTAGACTTTACAAATAATTCCTAATTGTAACATTCGTTTGTCTTTAATGGTTAACACAAACCCTTTCCACATCCCTTTCCCTTTTCATATGTATCCTTCCCCCTTCACTATGTTGCTCCAGAATTTCATTTTTACCATTCTTTGTAAACCTCTTATTTAACTATATTTGTACCTTTTTTTTTTTATGAATAAACTTTCATCACTGAGAAAAAAAGAATTTCAAGTATAAAATTTATCTAATATTCATATTCAGATACATAAATTGTTCTTATATAGCAGGCATATCTGGGCATATTTTTGACTATTCCCCTCTCCCCCATTAAGCTTTTCAAAGATATATCCACATACTGCATAAAATCGTTTGTTAATTATATACAATAGATTAATGCAATATCTTTTTAAAATGAACATTTAATATCTTGTATAAAAAAATGATTAAAAAAACACAAATGTAGTACTCTAACTAAGATCTTAAAAGAAATGGAAAACAATTAATGTTGAAGAGGTACAAATCACCTCTTTTATTATTATTAAATTATTTCTGGTTATTGAAAATATTTTAGTTAATTACAATTATTGAAAATTTTATAAATACATTAATCTCTACCAATCCTTTCACTGTTAATATTATTCTTTTTTAATTTTACCATGGATGGTATAATTTTTAAAGATATATTTTTACAAAATCCAAAATAAACTTCCTATTTGCAAGACTAAACCTTTATGATTGTAAATCATTCTTCTAAGTGTATTTTTTTTTTTCTTCAATTATTTTCTACGTCAGTGGATTTTCTAAATTTTATTTTTATGTGTTTAATTTTTTTCATAGCATCTATTTTACATCAATCATTTTTATCTGCAGTTCTTTTATTGATAGATGGGCTATTGACTCACGAACACATTTCATCATATTAGGTAGGACATTTAGGGTCAAAGCTGTAAGACATTTTTCAGCTCTATATTCAATATTTCATCACTGATTATTTTTTCAGATTAAAAAAACAGTAACTCAAGTAAGATTTGTAATCTGAATGCATCTTATGGGTAATAATCTTCTTGCACCAACAATTAAAAAATGATAACAATAAGTTAAAATTTGCAATGCTGTTTTTGTCTGCTAATTCTCTGTGAAATTAATATTTAAAATCTATCACAATGCCTGCAATATCAAAATGTAATAGTTCACATTAAGTATAATAAAACACTGTGGTGATGATGATTGAAATGACCTTAGTACTTTTCAAAAGCACTTTTGAAATCCAATTTAAATTAATCTTAGACACCACTTTTTTATATAGAAAGAACACTTCTGGATGCATTATTATCTCTGAATATCATTTTGATGTATTTTCATTACCCCAACATATCCCTTAGAGGCCTGCATGACTTCTCAGGTCTAACGATATACTAATGGCATATGTTTAGAATAAGTTCAAACAGAAAAATAATTAAATTTGATAATAAATAATTTATTTACATTAATTATAAAATAAAGAAATTGTAGCTTATGTATTTGAAACCACCATAAAATCATAAAATAAATAAATTACAAAATATTGAAATTAACAAGTAGTCATGAACATTAAATTTAAAGGTAATTGTTAATATATATAAATCTATACTAATATTAATTTTAAAGTCTTATAATTTAAATACAAAAAAAAAAAGATCCTTAAAACATTTTATTATATAGGTAAGTTCTTGCCTGTATAATAAAATGTTTTAACCGTTATTTTTGTTGATATCATAAGCTTACATTCTATCTTTCATGCACATCCTTGATAATAGACTTAATAAATTCAGTCTTTATTTTAATTAACTATCTTGGGAGTATCAATGATGGTAGATAATGGGGGTGGGTTTCACTATAGGCAAATATATGGATGATCTTATGACAGAATACTCTTTTTTTTTCTTATGGCATGGTTTTCTTCTTGTAAGCAGACAAAGTTGAATCCTATGCACAATAAATGTTCATATCTGGATAAAACTGCATAGTTCCAGATATTTGACAGATGAGCTTTGGATTGTTTAATCACTATGGCAAATATTCTTCTGGTAGAAAATTTTATTATAATTTCTGAGTTAAATGTAGTATTGAAAAATACTTTTTAAACAGTCAGACAGTAATCAGCAGTTTCTCCCTTTCTGGAATTAATCTGCACTTCTTTCTTTTCTGATTCAAACTGCCCAAAGTAAGAACACCATATGTCAACAATTTAAGTCTTTAATGGTATTTATTTTTGTTACGTTAATAAACATATTTAGTTCACTGGACAAATTAATTAATTCTGTATTAATTTTGCATTGAACTGCTTTATAAAGCATCTTTATTTAAATTTAAATATCAGATTTAATATAATTTTATAAAACATGTTTTTTCTTTCACATTCATCCATAGTTATTTCACAAATAATTATAAAATAGTGCTTTATTTGCACTGATTAGAAAGAAAAAGAAAAGAGAAAAAAAATTATGACCAAACTTTGAAGTTCTTTCTTTAATTTTATTTAATTTTCATGCTTTATAATTTTTAATAAAATATTTGTATTTACCATCAGATTCACCACAACAAAAAAGCAAATTATTTCTTTAAAAAAAACTCTTCTAGAAAGCAAGGCCACAAAATATGGTATATTTTTGCTTCTTTTTTTTAAAAAAAAAAAAAGCCACAGATTTCATTTACATATACAAAACTTAAAACAAATTAAGAATTTTCACTTTCTTCCTTTTCATTATATGAGTTATAATTTTGCTATTTTTAATTTTACATAATATATTTATTTATCAAATATTTAATGGCCTCATTAAATCTATAAACCAATTTTCTTTTAATTTCTTAAACCGATGTAATTAAGTACTATGCATATATGTCTAATATGCACTCACATATATAGTAACTTATACAATTTACAAATCAAATTAAGCTATGTTAATAATTTGATAACAATGTAGCTTTGTAATACAAATGATTCTAATTGCAGTCGATTGCAATCATTTATATTGTTACAATACATATATATATATCACTAGATGGAGCTTACCAATAGCTCTAATCAAGCTTTATTTTATAAGTGCCGAAAGAGAAAGAATTCAAAATCTCTATCAGAAAGTCCCTATCTCCAGACCAATTGGTTTCAGACTTGTGACTCACTTCAATGGAGTGCTGGCACTCTAGAATCTAGATCTAAAATACTAACTCAAAAGTCAGCACTTATAAAACACGTTACTATTAATTTGAAAGTCTGAACTTTTCAGACACGTAAATGTCTTAAAATCCAGTCTTACAAACCAGATAGTTATATGGGTCTTAATTTAACTCAGTTTCACCATATAGTAATAGCCTCTGCAATATAGCATCGCAAAAGCCTTCAAGTCATAAATTTCGTAATTTGCTTTTAAGTTTGCATTTAAATTATCACTAGATGGAGCTTACCAGTAGCTCTAATCAAGCTTTATTTTATGTGCCGAAAGAGAAAGAATTTAAAATCTCTATCAGAAAGTCCCTATCTCCAAACCAATTGTTTTTGAGCTTATGGTTCACCTCAGTGGATGCTGGGATTCTAGAAACTAGATCTAAAATACTAACTCAAAAGTCAGCACTTATAAAACACATTACTATTAATTTGAAAGCCTGAACTTTTCAGACATGTAAATGTCTTCAAATCCAGCCTTACAAACCAGATAGCTATATGCATCTGAATACAGCTCATTGGTAAGCTCCATCTAGTGATCATTTAAATGCAAGTTTAAAAGCAAGTTACGAAATTTATGACTTGTTTTATTAATTATTGTAAGTGTACCTTTGAAGGCTTTTGCAATGCTATATTGCAGATGCTATTACTATATGGTGAAACAGCTGAATTCAGACCCATATAGCTATCTGGTTTGTAAGGCTGGATTTGAAGACATTTGCATGTCTGAAAAATTCAGGCTTTCAAATTAATAGTAATGTGTTTTATAAGTGCTGACTTTTAAGTTAGTATTTTAGATCTAGTTTCTAGAGTCCCAGCACTCCACTGAGCTGAGCCATAAACTCGAAACCAATTGGTCTGGAGATAGGGACTTTCCGATAGAGATTTTGAATTTTTTCTCTTTCGGCACTTATAAAATAATGCTTGATTAGAGCTGTTGGTAAGCTCCATCTAGTGATCATTTAAATGCAAGCTTAAAAGCAAGTTATGAAATTTATGACTTGTTTTATTAATTATATATATATATATATATAATCTTTAAAGACTGAGCTCTCTCTTTTTTTATAACAAACATTGGCAGTTCACCTCCTCTGGCAACTGAACTGACTAATTAGTAACTAAACTTCAACTCCAACTAACTAGTGTTATTTGACCACTCTTTCTTATTGCATTGCCAAATGTATACCATGTAATACTAAATCATTCGTGCACTTTACTACTGTTACACAATGCTTTATTTACCACTCTCTTTTACAGTTTGATTGCCCCAGCAATCTTCTTAAGAAATTTTATTCTCTTAACTTCAACAGCTCCCTCTTTTACAGTTTACAGTTTCAATTGCCCCAGCAATCTTCTTCAGAACTTTTATATCTCTTAACTTCAAGTTAAGAGATATAAAAGTTCTGAAGAAGATTGTTGGGGCAATCGAAAATGTAAATTGTAAAAGAGGGTGGTAAATAAAGCTTTGTATAACAGTAGTAAAGTGCATGGATGATTTAGTATTACATGGTGTTATTTGACCATTTTATATATTCACATTTCTATTATGCAATAATCTATACTGGTCTGAAATCTAAAGCAATGCTGCATGTTTTTTGTTTTTTTTTTTCAAAAATATTATTAATTTGCTTACTGATGATGGATCCTGTTTTTTTTTTTAGTCATCAATCTTTCTTAACTTATTTAATTAACACAATTGGACATAAAATATAAAAATACTTAAATTAACCTTCTGGAAATATTATAATTTATCTTCACTTCTTATTTCTATGTGCACTGATTTGTATATTTCTATATAATACCATTTATCTAACTTTTGTTAATCATTTTTACAATGCAATCAAGTAAAATGTATTCTTTATATTTAGAAAAATTTAAAAAGCTATACATAATTAAAAATATTAGATAAACTTTAAATAAAGAACATTTCTTTTATAAAATGTAATTTATTAAATAAATATATACAAGGGATATGCCCCCCTTCCCCGCAAATAGAATTTTGTAATAAAAAATTGTATATTTATTTTTGGGAGTTACCTCCTTCAAAATATTGTTCATTTGATGCAATGCACTGGTTTAAACATGCTTTCCTCTTTTCAAAGCACTCCTGAAACTCTTGCAAACTGATGCTAGTTAATATCTCCATCATTTTTTTCTTCACCACTTTCAAGTCTGCAAACCTTTTTGCAGGAATAAAATAAGTCACACAGAGCATTATCAGGAAAATATGACGGATTGATAAATCTACAAAGTGCATGTGCATTAGCTTTATGGCTGATTATTAATATTACAGTTTATAAATATAGCGCTATATAAAATAAATATTTTATTTAATTGTCTTGATGTTTTATTTAAAAATCATTTTACACTCAAAGCCTTGTGTGCTAACATATTGTTGTGATGAAGCTTACACTCCCTACTTTGTCACAAATCATGGTGTTTTCATTTAACTGCATCTCACAAATGTTTCAGAACTTGTAAAAAAATGTTTGATCATTAGGAATAAATTCTGGGTAAACAATGTTCATTTGCATAAAAAAAATCAACATATTAGACTTCATTTACCAGGCTTGGGAGGGGGAGGTGAATTTGAACTCTTTCATTGAATCACATCATTAAGTACTCCAATAACAACAATATCAATAAAGTAATCTTATATAAATCAAATTATTTATATAAAAAATTGTATGGATTCTATCAATATGACAATTTCAAAATAATATGTACTTTTATATACACTTCAAACACTTTTACTATTTAAATAGATTTTTTGGTACATGAATGTGATAAATGGCAATTGACACAGATATGTAATTAAGAAATAAAATAAACATTTATTACAAACACTAAGTATATTTCTTTTAGTTTAAAATTTGACAATATATATATAATTTAAATTTAAAAAATTTCTACATCCATTATTATCTCAGTTAAATATTATACACATATAATATAGCATATCACTCATAAATTTATGCATTTCTCAGAGCATTTTGCTTGTAAATTTTTTCAAGCATTATAATTTTTTATTTTGCCATTTTCCTTATCAGAAAACAGAATTTCATATTATTCCAATTTTTATCACAAAAATCAATATGTGTTATATATTTAACAAAAAAATTTATTATGGGTGCAATGACTTAACTTGATAACAGTGGTTAAAAGATTGGTGCAGAATCTAGTGACAGAAGCCTATACTACAATGGGACTGCCCACCAGAGAACAATTCCAGGGTTTTTTGGGAGTGCCCCCTCATTGATTAAAAATGGAATAAGAATAATTTTTAAAAATACTCATAGCAGGAGTTAATATACAAAGTATAATAAGACAATTTAAATTTTGCCAATTAAAAGTTTTTAGAGTTAATGGGAGATAAAGTTATATTTAAAAAAAATATTTATTTATTTTTTTGGAAAAAGTAAAAATGTATAATTATATTATAATTAAGTAATGCATTACTCAAACTGTAATGGACTAATTAAAGTGATAAAAATAAATTATTAAAAAGTTTAAAAGTTATATAAATGTATAATAATAAATATATTAGAAACATAAAACAATTTATGCAAAAGAAATCAAACAAAAATAAGAATAAAAAACAAGAAAGTTAATATTTATAAAATTGTTTAAAATATATAAAGATATATAATTACTGGGTTCATTCAAATATTTTACTAATGTAATGTCAGATTGGACTTCTATTTAGAAGATAATAAAGCTTCCTCACTAGCACTGTACATAATATTAAATCAATGATGTTCAATATGAAGATACTCTCATTTCCAGCCACAAGATAAAGACTTTGAGAAAATAAGAATAACCATCTTATTTCCAAACCTAAATGTATTTATATAGGCCTTAATTAAATGACTTGAAACAAACCATGAATATATTAAATCATTCACTTTAATATGTATTATTTAATTATAACTATTTATGTATATATTAATATGTATTAATTGTATGGTCAGATATGTTTGAATATTGTAGCTCTGATGAAGACTGCAGGCAGTTGAAACTGTAAGAAAAAAAAAGGAATAAATTTTATTTGATCGCATTGTAAAAAGTGATTACAGAAGATGTATGCATTTTCTTTTTTAATTTTAAAATTATAATAATTTATCTTAGAAAACTGAATCTTAAATATTGCAGCTATTAATCATCACATGGACTATTAAACAAATAAAAGTAAATTTATATTTTACAAATAATAATTTTAATGAGTTTAATTTTTCTCTATTCATCAATTTAAAAATATTTAATTACATAAAATGTACTTTGAAGTATTTATTAAAAATTATAAATAATAAAGTTTTTATTTAGTCACTGAAAACATTGCTCTCTATTTAAATCCATTGCAACTTTTTAAATTTACTTTCTACTACCATAAATATTGAATTTAATCACTATTATAATATTAAATTTTAAACACTTTAATTTGACTTAATCACAGCAGCAAATTGGATTTAAATTTTTCAACTTATCCAAATCATTCACAAACTTCTAAATAGCTGTGATTTGATAATATTTTACATCTTCACAACTCACATACATTTTTAAACATCATAGGTATAGTCAGTATTAAAGTTTCATTTTAAAAATACATTATTTGATAAATTTGAATTACTGTTCGAAGTTAGTAATAGTAACTTCAGAAATGTAGCCTCCTTCTCATATTTATGACTGCTTATCATCTTTTATTTAATCATCAAATCAATGTGTTATGTAACTTTTTGAATCTTCTACTACTAGTACTTTGATCGTATAATATAAACTATATTGTGTGGCACACAATCACACTTTTACTATATTGTTTCATTTATTTTATCTTATGATTTTGTTATCCAATTGCTCTTTGGCCAACAGTATAACTTTGCCTTTCTCATTTTCTTTAACTACTACCTAATATATAATACTGCCATTATAATTTATATTGCAAAGAAATAAGTAGGATCTATTTCAGTTATAATTGTGAGAAATTTGTTCTTTTTTAAGAATCATTTATTATCTGTGTTAAGTTATAACAACTATTAAGCACTAAAATTGTTAATTTAAACTTTCAGAATTATCGTGTTGTTGTTGTATAAACTCTTTTAAAGGATATAATAAACACCTCCATACTTCCCCATTCTTTTTTAAATTCATTTAAATAAAGATATAATAAAAGACAAATGACCCCCAAGATGCATTTCGTGCTGAACCAGCACTCATCAGTTGGCCCAAGTCACTATTTCTCATATATATCTTTATTATATGAAAAGTATTTATCTAGAGTAAACTATTACATTTTTATTTACCATTGTCAAACTTCCTCCACTCACAACTTTGACGCCATTCATTTCAGATAAATACAATAATGATTATTAAAGGAGTGTATTATGGAGTTAGTTTTTTAAAAAAGGTTGTGTAAATAATCTCTTGACAATAATTCGGTTATGAAGTTCAGTATATTTTACTTTTTTCACAAAGTATATTATTAATTTATCTTTCTTTGTGGATTGATAAAATTATAAAAAAAATCATAAGTTCACCTTTTTATTTTTTCGATGCTTATTTTATTAAATTAAAATTAATACATCTGACAGTTTCTATTGCCTAGTAATCTTCCTCCGAGCTATAAAACATATATAAATACACAAATAGTTAATCATATAAACATACAATATTATATCTACTTATAACTAACTCATTTTTATATACCTTTTTACCCATATCTATATATATATGCATACATACCAAATATATATATATTTCTCAATTGTACTATACATACATATATTATCCCTATTTATATACAATACCTAAACCTTCAATATATCTATACTAAATAGATACACATAAGTATATATGTTTAAGGTATATGTATATATTTGTATAGATATATTGAAGGTTTATATATTAAATATAAATAGGGATAATATATACATATATATGTACAGTATAATTGAGGAATAAATATATATTATGTATGTATACTTATATATGTAGACATAGATATGGGCAATAAGATATATGTAAAATAATGAGTTAGTTACAAGAAAATATAATGTTCTATGTTTATATGATTAAATAAATATATACGTTTTGTAGCTCTGAGGAAGATTGCTGGGCAATTGAAAGTGTCAGATGGATTAATTTTAATAAACTAAGTATTGAAAAAATAAAAAGAAAGATGAATTTATTTGATTTTTATTACTGACTTGACTAAAAAATATATATGACAATTTCTGTGTAATAAAATAATAAATTGAATTTGAAACTTCATAAGCAATGAAGATATTTTAAGGCAGAAGTTCAATAATTGATAAAAATACATAAAGATGGTTGGAGGATTAAAACTTCAAAAAAATGTATAGTTATATCTAATCGTTTTTTGTTTGCACACTGAAAGTAACATATGAGTTTGTGGATGGAATTTTTTTGTGTGATAATATTATTTTGAATAGATCGGAAGAATATTTTGATTACATTTTAAATAATGATATAAGAAATGAGATGATGATTTTTAATAATGTATCCATCCTGTTGTTTATTTTCGATTTCATCAAATATATGCTATAGGTTTTGGTAAAATATCTGTTTTAAATTACGATGATGATGTGTTAGCTTCAATATTGTTGCAATTCTTGTACTATCACAGTGTCAGTGATATTTCTAATTGTTTCCACTTATAAAAGTGGATAAATTAGACTGCTGCAATTATCATGGAATGACATAATAAATGAATGGTTATTAAAGAGATCTAACAATCATTTTAGATATGTTGTTTTTTGGTTGGAAAAGCAAAAAAAGTGTCAGAAACATTTGGCTCAGTGGCATAGTTTGAAAATAATTGGTTGTTCTTTGAAGTTTATTCTTATTATATAGCATGGATATAAAAGAGGAATAATTATTTCTGCTGATAAAAACTCTGACAATTTTCTTTTTTGATGATAATGATATGAGCTTCATAAAACATAGGTCAATATATGGTGCAGATTTTATGTTTTTAATTTGAATCAATTAAAAGTTAAAACAAGAACATCATCTTTTTGATTTATGAATTTACAGTCTTCTGATAATTATTTATATCAAGTCAAAAGAAGATCTATATATTATTATTGCATTGAATCCAGCCTATAAATATTATGGTTTACTAATTAATATTTAAAAAACTTAAATATCAGTCAATGATGGAATAAAAGTCTTCAGTGACTTTTAGCTTTAGATGATTATGAATTTGAACAGTACAAGCTAATTTAAATATTATGATAACTTTTTAAATAAATCTAAAACATAGATATTGAAGCACAATATAAATTGGCCTACTGCTGCATTTCACAGTTTAAAAGATAAAATATTCCATTATTAATATATAATAACTACAACTTAATTAGTTGTAAATAGTATTTTTATGTTGTCCAATTTATTGAATGAAAAAGGATATCTGAATTCTTACTGATGTCACATAAAAGCATTACCATATAAAAATTCAATTTTAGAAGTATCTGTAAGCTTGTAAAAATAGATAGCAAGATAGTAAGATCAATTGTTATTCATTTTGCTAGATTTAATTCATAAACTATCATTAGTTGATTGTATTTTACACAGAGGCAAAACTCTCCATACAGTAGTGCCTTTCAGTGCAAACCAGAGTAATCAATGGATGCAGGAAGGTTTGTACATAAAATCCCTATCTAGTACCTATTCACTCAATATTCCCAGACTAGTTTCTAGCTTGGCACTGGAGATATTAAATGATTAGGTACTAGATAGGGGTTTTATGCACAAACCTTCCTGCATCCATTGATTACTCTGGTTTGCACTGAGTGATGCTACTGTATAGAGAGTTTTGCCTCTGTAAAAAACAGATTGTGTATGCTTAAAGAATGTTGATCATGTGATGTTAATTGTATTTTAGTTAAATTGGTCATAGGAAACCAATAAATGACTTAATATTTGATGGTTAACATGAATATGATTTTCACGAGAGACGCAGGTCCATTAACGTTAGAAAGATGATATCAAAATACACTAAAGAAATACAATTTTAATAACTTTTCATTGAGAAGATAAAACTGTGAATAGATGAAAAAGAAAAATTAAAATTGGTTAAGTTGTTGATATATTTCAAAAAGTAAAGTTCACTACAGAATAAATTAAAGAACAGCAACACAAGATATTAAATAAACACAGTAAAGATCCAACATGTTATGTATGTGGACGTATTTATGGTACATGAATTGGTTTATATAGTCACTTCAAAACTAATCTCTATTGTATTATTAATATTAGTTTTTTTTAATCTTGGCTTTTTTTTTTCTGGAGATGAAAAGGCATACTCGTTGGCAAGTGGTTTCTGCTACTAATACTACTTATATATGTATGTGTGTTCCCTAACTTATTAAAAAAAAAAAGAGTGCTGGTTTTACTACATATGTATGTGATGTGTGTGAAAGGGAGATATAGTGACCATTTTAAAAAGTTCCTACTTTGCTGTTACATATGAATTTTTAAAAGTAGATAAGGTTCCAAATATATACTCATAGAAGGCGAAAGGAATAAGCTTGCTAACAGGTTGTTTATCATTTGTTTGCCACCTTGACGCAATATTAACAGCTGTGATTGAGAAATATCTACAGAATGGAATAGGGAGGCATCGATAAGCTGAAAAAAATTTGCTGACGCGGCTTCATGGTTTTGTCATAGAAAACAGTCTATCAGCCAGCCGGAGAATATCAGCTAAAAAGGCGGGTTAGGTCACAAAAGTGCCGGATGCGAGGTGAAGCAGGCCAGCCACTGTACAAGCAGTCTCAGATTTTTTACCCCAGATTCCGTATGGGAATATCACTGAAAATAATATGGAAATCCATCTTGTTTAAAAATTTATATTTTCAACAGGAAATGGCATTTTTAAAAAATTAAATATGATTTTTTTTTTTAATTTGTACTTTTAATATTATTTCCTGGAATTTTGAAAAATATTATTATAATGTTATCAAGATTATATATAAATTTCACTACTAAATAATTGTAAGGATTACAAAGGAAAAAAGTTTATATATCCCAACCTTTATTCATTTGGAATATAATTGTGAGCTGTCGGTCCAATGGTTGCTTACTGGCTTATAAAATAGAAGATATCCAGTTTAACCATAGACATGATAAAATGTAATAACTATAGAAAGAATGTGCACGCCATTTTAATTGTTTTTCATGTCACCTTTTAGAATCCTTTAAAAGCAATTCCTAAAATGATTTTTCACCGAGGGGGAAAGGTTGGAAATGAATAAGACGTATCATTCCGTAATGTTTAATCTATAGGAAAAATATAATATACTTTTATGAATTATTCTATATTAGTAGATATAAAAAGCTGACAGAATGTTTACAGATGAATAATTGACTCATTCAAAAAAATAATCACTAAGTTATTTTCTTAAAACATTTGAAAATGTTATGTAAAATTTATAGAGAATTTACATAATGTTTAGATAGTTTTCTTTCCTTATATTGATATATGCGATTAACTATTTATTCTTTGTTTCCAAACTTGTTTGGATTTAATTAACCGATTTTATTGTAATATATAAAGAATAAGAATATCAATTGCTATTCTAACTTTTTTAAATGGTAATGAATTAACAAAAAATTTAATACAAATTTTTTGATGAAGTAGAACTTTAAATTCGCCACTACAAACACTTATATATTAAAATATAAAATTTATTTATAAATTGTTATATTTTGATTTACAAGTGTCAATCTTAGTCTGTCCACAACTTTGATACAGTCTACTCTAGATAAGTTTGACTCTTGGTAATCAAAATATAACAATTTACTATTGGTAAATACCTTATATAGGATAAAGATATGTATGAGAAATGGTGATCTGGGTCACTGATTCAATACGAAATGCATCTTGGGAATCATTTCTTTATTCATATTTTCAAAAGAATGTGTGGTGTTGTGGACATCATTTAATACATTAGAAATATATATATATATACGTTTTTATACTGATGATTTTTTTTTTTAGATATACATATTTAAAAACAATATGAATTGTATTTTTGAATGAGACTATTATGAATGTTTTTTAATTATTGTCGAACCACACTATCAAAGTGTTTTCTAGCGTAATTTTATACTATAATGTGGATTTAATTCAAAAATTGTTTTCACTAGGAAAAATTATTTAATCGATTATCATACCAGCTATGTGTCTAAATTCTCATTTTTTCTTCTTTTTTATTTGTTTTTACCTTTTCTTCAAACAAAGTTAAACTTTAAACAAAATATTCTGACATGCCTAATTTTTAATTCTAATTTTAATGAACCACAAAATAAAATATTACCATTATTTTAAAACCTATTTACTTGTAATTTTCATTCTAATTTCTTTATCGATATTTTCATTAAATCCAATTTCTCATATATTTAGAATCATATTTCTGCTATAATTTTCTGCTCATAGCTTCTCTTAATGTTTTTATTCTATTGTTTAGTTTCATTTACATTTTGTTTCACCTACAAACCTACAAGTTTTATCAGTCTTACATAATATTTGGTTAATTTCATCCTTACTATTCAAAATTACATTCATAGCGTTAACACATCTGATACAATAAATTTGTTTTCAAGGCTAATTTCATCATTAAGTTAAAAAACACCCAATTAATTATATATTAATTAAATAAAACAATATATTCCATGCCTCTGACTTAGATTTCTTTTTATGTCTTTCTCTTCAGCTTTACTAGTACATTTTGTGTATAATATCTTATTTGTATATCAATTTTCTAATAAATATATTTTCCATTTCCGTTTATTTTCACAGCAAAACATTCTCCCAATCTTATATAACATTTTCTTAAATTTATTTCATTGTTAACTGCTATATTAATAGCAACTCTGATCCTACTTTCAATACTAAATTCATCACTATTAGAATAACATTTATTTAACAATTTAACTAAATATATATCACATAAAACAGGAAAAATACAACATTGCTATCTTACACCCCCTTTACACCTATCTCTTAAGAAAATCATTCAATCTTGCAAGTATCTTTTTGATCCGTATACAAATCTTCTAATGTTTCTTCTTTCTATCTATCAAAAACAATCAACTTACTCTAAAAAATGTTCTTTGAGATCAATAAATATAAAGCTTCATATATATATTGAAATATTTTTATATGTGAACATATGTTATATTTTTTAGACTTCAGTAAAAACATCTATTAAAAATTATTAATTTATTATTATATATATACAGCATTTGCATATTTTGTTCTTGAACATTTTCTAAATACAAACCACTTTTTACATATAAGCATGCATAATAAGTTAGAATTCCAGACACTTTAACTGCCTATGAGTTTAAACTTATTGTTCTAAAGATTTTTCATTTTATAAAACTTTAATTTGTTCATTTCTCCATTGAAATCGTATTTGTTGACTGGAAATCTAATGGGTCCTTTTCTAGGCCATAGATTTTTTAATGAATATCCCTAATTCTTTCGAGCTCTTTTTCCTCAAAGTCAAATTTGAAACTCTCAATTTTTTTATGCTTTCTTATTCTTCACTTCAATTAAAACTTTCAATTTCTTCCTTCGCTACTGCATAATTTATTTCATTCTTAATTAAACTTTCTATTTTATTTAACCCTAATAAAAACTTGCATTTTTATATATAAATTATTTATATATGTTTTCTATATTTTTAAATTATCCACTTACTTTACAAATAATTTGATATTACTATCTTCAATAACTGTTTATTCCTGTTATGTTGCTTCCCAAACCAAACTATATTCCTACATTGTTTTCTAGTCACTCTCTTTTATCTTGAATCACTAACATTTCTTTTAGAGTTTGACTTTTACAAAATGTCTAACTAATTTATTACATCTTTTGCCAATCTAAAGTTTTTAGCTCTCTTACTTTTTTCATAGTCCAGATTCTTTGTTTCAATGGCCTCAAAATCATCTCTAATTTACATCTTTGACTTCTCCTAAGTAATCCAAAAAAAAAAATTTTATATTTCTATTCAAATTATTAACAGCTACATTCTTTTTTTTAATCAGCTCTTTTTATTTTTTTTTAAAGTCATTCTACTCTTTATCATATTTTTTCTGTCCGTCTATAACAAATTAAACTTTTATTAATATTATACAATTATTTTTGAATACTTTTCAAATAAACTTCTTTAAGATCTTATCTCAGGATTTTTTACCTCCTTGAATAAACACTAGATTCCTCCAAACTTTAAATCTATAATTTACAGGAATATTATTTATATTAAAAAAAAACATCCACACTTATGTTTACTGCTACCTGTAGAATAACAGTCTTACTTCTCCTTTTCATACCAACTTCTTCAGCTTGTCTCATACAATATTACAATATCTAGTCTTTACTTTTTAATCTCTGAGAATAAATTTATCTTTTTTTCTTAGTCATAACATAATACAATATTCTTTAATTTCAAAAATTTTGCATAAGCAATCTTAACAGTATTTTTTGATGAATCAGAACAATATTGTTTATATATATGCTGAACAATGTTATAGTTTGAACTTCATTTTGATCTCTTTAGAAAATAACAATTATAGTATTTAAATTAATTGTCCTGAAGGTTTGTGATGATAGTGCTTCAGTTGTATTTACATGTTGAACTATTTCCATTATCTAATATAAGTATTGAATGTCTTTAGAAAAATTTAATTCTATTTAAATATTCCCAATGCATTCAACTGTTAGTAGTAGCATCACATGTTAATATATGCACAACATTTTGAAATGTAATATTGTCCCCTCTTTTTCAGGTGTTGTTGGACTGACAAATGACAGTACTAGCATGGGAATCAAACCTGGACTCTTAGATTTTTGAGTACTGAATTTTAAGATAATACTCTAATCAACTGAGCCATCCTGCCAAAGATAAACAGTCAGTAGAAATTTCATATACTTATCTATGAGGTTCCTCTTGATTTCTCCACTTTTTTCTAAGAGCAAAGTTGATTAGTGGTTTCCATACATTACCAGTCACACTAAGTTGACTTATGGGATTGTTTGCCATTGTCATGTGAGCAGCTGCTTTAAATTTTCTTCTTTGTACTTTTTCCTTTGCTCTTAGAAAAAAGTGGAGAAATAAGGAGGAACTTCATAGATAAGTATATGAAATTTCTACTGATTGCTGCCTTTGTCAGGATAGCTCAGTTGGTTAGAGCATTACCTTAAACTTTAATACTCAAGAATCTAAGGGTCCAGGTTCAATTCCCATGCTAGTACTGTCACTGATCAGGTCATCAATACTTGAAGAAGAGAAAAGAATAATATCTTTTGAAATATTGTGCATATACTAACCTGTGTGTTATTACTAACAGTTGAATGTATTTGGAATATTTAAATAACGTTAAATTTTTCTAAAGGCATTTAATACTCGTATTAGATGATGGAAATAGTCCAACATATAAATACATTTTAAATTAGTTATTGCTTTCATAATACAGTATATTTATTTATTCATATACTGATATTGATTATGTAAATGCATGGGCAGCTAGTATGAATTTGATCTAATAGAAATAAACTGGAAAAAATTGATAAAAGAATTAAAAAGTATATTTGATAAGTTTAATATTTAATTAATAAATATCCTTTATGCTTAAAAAAACTTTTCAATTAATATATTTTGGCTACTTTATTTTTATAATTGTGAAACATCATTAATATCACTATTTTCAACTATTATTAATCCACTGCAGGATGAAGAAATCTCCAAGTTTAATCCAGTTTTTTCAATCTATAATTTTTCTGCTTCATATTGCATCAATAATTTTTTTTATTTCATCCATCCATCTCACATATGATCTTATTCTAGGTCTTTTAAAATTTCTGAAATTTGGTCTAAAATTTCTATTGTATCTATTTATCATTTCGTTTAGAATTAAGTCCTTCCCAACTCCATTTCTTTTTATTAATTATTTCAATGATACTAATGATATTTATTTGTTTTTTCACCCAAGTATTTCGCTTTTGAGTCTTTCTTGTTATACCCATATGCATATCTGCACATTCTATTTAATGGTCTGAAGTCTAGGTGTTCAAGTTTCAGATCCTTAATTAAGAATTAGCTAAATATATCTATTTATAAAAAACACTTCCTTTTCAAATGCATAGGCATGTTTCATTTTAATATTGTTTCTATTAAAAAGAATTTATCGAAGTTTAATTCTATGATTAATTTCATTCATTGGGTTTCCACCTATATTTAAAAACTGACTTTTTCTAATTCACAATTATCAATTTTTATTTTCTTAAAAATCCATTCAACATCACATCATTTTCAAAATCGAGATCATTTAAATAATCTCAATGTATTTTTATTGCTTTGATAGACAAAATATTTGTTGTAAAACTGCTATGAAAAGCTTTGGAGTGAATCACCTAATAATACAGCCTTAATAGTAAGCTTCTTAGTGTTACTATGTAATCTAATAACAGCAGTTGTATTTTAATAAATATTCTTCGTAATATGCCAGATATATATCTTGATGATTCAACGCTTTATTTATTGTGGAAATGCTTGTAGAATCAAATGTCTTTTCATATAAGTGTGATGGCAATTTATTGGTTCTTTATATAACTTTTCCCAATGTTTGTGTATAGTTAAAATCAGTTTTAAATCTAGTTTGTTTTTTGAGTTGATTTGAATTCAAAATATGTTGTAAATGAACTACAATTACCTTGTATAGAAATAAAAGAAAACTGAAACATAATGTTTTAAAGAAAGAAGTAATGAGATTTGCATATGGAGAATGGATAATAATTGATAGAATGGGATAATTTTCTATTGAATCCAAGAAATAAAGAAGTGTCTTCAGAAAAATTTATTTTGAGATAGAATGATAAGTTTTATCATTATAAAAAATAAAGGATTATATAGAATTTTATGGAAAAGTATCATAAAAGTAATTGCTAGATGCATATATATATATATTGTACCTGCCCAGATTAGAGCTGTATATTACAGTATAAAAAAAGGAAAGGAAGTTTACTGATCTTATTTAATTTCATTTGATTTGATTTATGGATAATGTAGATGTTGAATTATAAATGTTAACTAGTAACTATGGCAACTGTAATATTCAATCAATATTCTTATTTATTATTAATATTATCATCAAGTCATAAATTCATTGGGGTCAATTTTAAGGGAAAATACAAATAAGCGAATAATAAATAAGTGAATAAAATCATTTTTATTACTTATTATATGTCCATTTTGTTAACACATTCACAATAACAATTTACTTATTACAAAATTAAATATTTCATATATGTTTGCATATTTATTTTATTTATTGGAATATATTATTAAAGATATATGTTTAAAATATATATTCATTAAAAAGTATAAAAAATGTCATGTGAATTCTTTGTTTTTGATTGAAAATGAAAATAAATATTGAAATTGTAAAACAAGATTTGTTTTTATTGTAGCAAATGTTTTCTAAAAGTCTTCATTTTTATCTAACATTAACATTAAAAATGAGAGGTTATAAATAGAACTGATATGCTTTAACTCTGGTTTTATAACTTTTGTCATTGTCCAAGAATGGATACTTTTACATTTGTCGTAAAATTATTAACTTTACTTTAAAGTGATTAATTTCTAAAATAATGGTAGAATAAAAAACTTTGTCTGCTCATTCAATTGAGGGCAGTTCATTGATGGAATTCCAAGAAAAAATGACAGAATGTTTTATAAAAGAAAGAAAAGACTATCAAAATTCTTTGTATTACACGTAAGCTATAAAATATTCCTTTGTTAAAATTTGGGATTTTATCTACATATTTGTGATAAATACAAACCCCATGATGTATATATATGGATTTCATATTTTGATCAAGAAATTTTACAAGATTGATTAATTAAATTTCTATGTCATATTAAGCAATTGAAATTTCACCTTATTGACTTTGAAAAAAAAATGCTAGCATTTATTACTCACTTGGATCATAATGGGAATTTGTCAATGGAAGAACATGTTTTCATATATATAATTGCAAATAAAAGTGGAATACCAGTGGTGTATAATACTGCCTCATCTAACTAACTACTCTTTATAAAATAAGTTGGACATATATTTAAATTTAAAAAAAGATATTGGGAATAAAAGCTCAATGATTATTATTGTTATTATTAATCATGCTTGTCTCTTCTCTACCTCAAGAGGATTGTTTCTTTGGATTTGGGATTATGAACCAGGAGTTGTAATGGAATGTGTGGGTAAAAAAAGGAAAGAAAAACTTTGATGTAGATTATGTGTTATATATAATTTTTGTTATTTCAAAAGAAAATGTATATTAGTTTATTTTTATTTTAAAATATAAATTTATTTATGAATAAACAATGGATATTTAATCTATTTATACAATAAAAGGTTGGGGAGATATTTTTTTAAGTATAAACTCTTATCCAATGATATAAATTGATTCCTATCTCAATATTTTCAAATATTTATTTTCTTTTAATTTAAAATTTAACTTAGTATAGAAAAGTTTATAATACAATCAATTTTATGTTAGTTCAATTATTTATAACTCATATCAATAGATGAATAAAGTCAATTTTATTTAGTCATATTTTTGATTATGCATTTCATTTGAAGACTAGGGAAGTTATCTTAAAATTTCTTCAACAATTTATATTGTTCATTGTCCAATACCATATTTTGTGATTTATATATATATATTTATTATTTGTTATTACTTTTTATAAAATAATCGACTATCAAATTAATAAATTTATTAAATATATTAAAGAGAAATAGTATTTGTACTTCTTAACTGACTACAAGTTTAGCCAATTGCATGCACTGGTTGCTTTTTTATTTTCATTTTTATTACTATCATTATTAATTCTTATTATAAATCAATAAATTTAGTGTGCAAACTAATTCATAACAATAAATTTATAGAAGATACAAGAAGCTGTCTATATGGGGAAAACTTCATTTTTCATTTGATCATTGAATCATAATCTAAAAGTCAAATCAATATCAGTAAGTGAAGTATGGTTATATTCATGTATATTTTATTATACGATTATTATTGGGCCTAATTAGATATAAATTTTATATTGTCGTTATATTGAAATAGTTGTTTGCTTTATGTGAGTTAATGTCCATTGTATAAATAATTTGCATTAGTTCATGGTTAATTATTAAGAGCTTGCTTATCTTGTCCAGTTATAAAGTTCTTGAGATTTTATTCTGTCATTAGTCAGAATGATTTGCCTTAATTATCTTTAAACTTTATCAACTATTAATCTTAATGTTTATCTTTGACTTAAATAAAGGGCCAATAATTATTTTATATGGTTTAATTGTCATAAAAATCCATTTTAATAATTAATTTGCAGGAAATTTAAGTAGATGGATAATATTAGTTGTGATTCAGTAAATAAACAATAGAAACCTGCTGTATATTTGATATAATATGATTGGATATTATAAATGCAAGATTATTTAATAGGTTTACTGATAATGTGTTTTTGTTAAGCATTTCATTTTGATATATAACTTAAGCAATAATTGTATATTGGTATAAAGTTCAGTATAGATAGGTTAGTATTATTTAATATTTTATTACATTTAATATAAAACTGATTAATGGTTTTATTTTATTTAAACATTAGAGATATTGTAAGTTTATAAAACATTTTCTAAATGTTATAATAATCATTTATAAACTAGTTTATTTAGTTAGGGAATATCATTAAATTTTATCATAAATTTACATTACCATATGTTAGATTTGATTAGTAAAGTATATCAGAACTTAGTTATTTATTGGTTTGAATTTGGTTTTATTCAATTAATAATTAAATGGATATTTTATGCATAAATCATTGTTTAGCACAATGATATATGATTGCATTACTTATTGTAGTTTATTTGGGATAATGAATAGAGTTGATGATATCTGAGGTGATGATCTTATTTGTTTTCTTTTGTTTTACATGCTATCTGAATAAATTGGGTTTTAATAAGGATTGTCATCAGTATTCTAATTTAGGGTAGTGGACAATCTAAATAGTTATTTGTTGGAAACATTGTTATTGCTTAAAGTAACTAATGACTGAGCCAAATAATTTTATACAGGTTATGACAGAGTTACTATTTATTGGTATATGATTTTCTTTGTTATAAAAAATATTTAAACCATAAAGGCATTTTTTCATTATCTTTTATTTAATTTTGTGTCAGTAATAAATGGTTATATAAAAACCCATAGAGCAATTTATTTTGTTTCATGACAAATGCTGACCAAACCAATGTAGAGGGTTAATGGGGTAGAAGATCAATTGTTATTCTGTTACAAAATGGCTTCCAAATCTATGGGACTATTAAATAAGAGGTGAGCATCATTTTTATTTCATTACAAAATGGCTATCCAACTGAGGGCTGATGATGATTATGTACTGATGGCTATCATTACAAAATGGTGCAACAACATTGGGGCCATTACAAAATGGCACAGCCATTCATGGAACATCATTAAATCAGGATGATTCTTCCATGGCTCACATACTATTCCATTATAATATATATATATATATGGTCAGGGGTTTTGGGGAGGGGTTCCTGACAGAGATATTTTAAGTGCTGGCTCTGGCTAAGCATTTATCATAAAGCTTGTAGAGGAATTGGCAATCCTCACTGTTTATAACTTACAAGCTTAAGAGATAGGGTCATGTGATCTATGAATTGGATCTTTGACTCTTATATAGTCTCTTCCAAAAGTCTTATGCAATTTTATATTGCTATGACTACTAATATATGGTATGGCTGAAGATCTATCAGCCCCATATAGCTATTTGAGTTGGATAGCTGGGTTTGAAGACATATAGATGTCTGAAAATTTCAGATTTTCCACTCAATAGATAACTTTTAGATAAGTGCTTGGCTTTGGCTTGGTATTTTTAGATCTAGTGTCTGAACCTACCCTGACACCTCTCTGAGGAGTGCCAAAGCATGAAACCATGGTCAGGGGTTTTGGGGAGGGGTTCCTGACAGAGATATTTTAAGTGCTGGCTCTGGCTAAGCATTTATCATAAAGCTTGTAGAGGAATTGGCAATTCTCACTGTTTATATATATATATTATTTAATAACAAACAGAATCATAAATACCATTATTGTAAGTTAATGTTGAATCAATCAATTCAGTGTGTGTAGAGAGAATGATTAACCATATGTATTAAATATTTATGGACTCAGGATGATATTAAATATTATATATTTTAATATTTAAAATATATAAATGCTATTTTGTTTTACTATTTAATTAAATACCGTGGAGTATTTGGAGATCTGTATATTTGATATTATGGGCTCTTCTTTATTGAAATATTTCATCATTAATTTTATCCACCAAAAAAAAAAAAATCATTGACTCTCTGATGTTAGATTCCAGTATGGATCAAAGTAACTGTTTCAGAGTAAAATGTGTATTCTATATGGCAGTTGGTAAGTTTCTAGAATTATTGATTTTTGTGACATAAATTATATATTTGTGGTAAAAATTTATTTTAACTAACATATAACAATGAAATAAGGAATTCGAAAAAGCAAAAAAAATTTCAGAATAATTTTTTTAGCTTTTTTAATTATTTCACAAAATATTTCTTTCCTTATTTTTTTGTGTTACTTGAAATATCTATTTTATTTTAAAATTCAAAATCTGTGTCTCACATTTATAAAAATAAGTAATAGTCACAAATCAAATATATAAAACATATAAAAATAAAAATGATTAGTCAAATAAAAAATATTCTAGGAAAAAAGTTATGGTCACAAAAAAATATTGTGTAGAATATATTTCCAATATGAAAGAGAGCAGAGACCTAGTTAGAGTGATAAACTGATAGTTCCAAATCAAAAGAAGAATTCTAAAAAAAATTACAGCTCTTAATAAATTAGGTACTGTTTAATTAACCACTGTACATTGTTTGGTGGTGCTGTTTCTGTGCAAAAACACAAAAATATGCTGTTTATACAGCTGAACTTACAGCGTATAGAACAGATCTGTTCATATTAGCCATTAGCAGACCTAGATGGCATTTACACACAAATATTTTGGCCTACTGATGTGCTTCACAACACTATGTAAATAGTGCACACTTCACAGATCACTACTGTATGATGTGAAGGTGTATGTAATTCAACTGACCATAACTCTTTTAATGTGCATTTGAAGTAATGATCTTACACCCTAGATGATGTCCTATTACATACTAATAAATTTAAGCCCATCCCCATGCTTTCCTATGCAGCTAGGAAGGTGAAAAGATTGCAAATAGGGGCAAACACCATTTCCCAAAACTCGTAAATAGGCATGTTTTCGTGAGGAGAGCTGAGAGACAAATCATAAGCTTGGTTTGATCAGAGGATGATTCTTCGGACTGGCAAAACCATTGTTCCCACCCTCTGCACATTACAGTGCTATGTGCTGAAATTTAATTTAATGGAATTTAATTTAATTTGGACTGATTAGTTTGTTAATCAAGTGGATTTTTTTAATTTTGTTTAAATGTTTACTATTAGAAGAATAACATACATTTTTAAATAAAAAGAAAAGTGTTTTGTTTTGTTTTTGACGTTTAATGTAAAATGCTAAGAATAATGTAAACTTGTCTGAGGTTGAACATTGTTTTGAAAATCATAAGCTTGGTTTGATCAGAGTAATGCATCTTTTGTACAATCCTTTGTATTGGCAAATCCCATTGATCCCCCCTGCACATTCCAGAACTATGTGCTGCAAGTTAATTGAATGGAATTTCATTTAATTTGGACTGATTAGTTTGTTAATCAAATGTGTTGTTTTTTTTTTAATTTTTGTTTAAATGTTCCATTTACTATTAGAAAAATAATGTACATTTTTAAATAAAAAGTAAAGTGTTTTGTTTTGTCATGGCCTGGAAATGTCATATTAAAATGTTTTTGCACAGAAACAGCACAACCAAGCAATATACAGTGGCTAATTAACAAGTACCATAAAATATAGAGAAGAGATACATGAGAAAAGAAAATTTGGAATGCATCTTAAGAAATATTTTACAAAACATGATATGCATACAATGGTAAGATAAAAACATATGTAGTATTTTCAAAGAAATATAAATTTATTTTACATTATATATAAAAACAAATAATTACTGAAAGACAATGAACTATCCTATACTTCATTTTAAGCATTGAAAAATATTAGATAAATAAACACAGTGAGAATATTTTTTCCTTACTTTACCCTTTTGAATAAGTAAACACCCATTTCCTCTGCTAATACTGATGGCTGATTGTCACTATTAACCAGTATCTGAAATTATCTTGACTTTCTTATGAATTTTTCAGCTATTTGAAGAATGTTCAGACTCACTGTCGATCATACATATATATATATAGTAGGATCTATATTTTTCTTAGTCTACTTGTAGTCTGCAATATAATCAGGTCATCATGTCCATAAAATTATGCCTACAGACTCTTCTCATTGGATTTTGGTTATCCAGAGCTTTTATTCAAAAAAGAAAATAAATCTACAAGAAAAATTGAATAATATCTATTTTAGTAGTATTTATTATTATTAATTCCAGTAATCATTTGCAAAAAGTATCAATATTCCAATTGACTGATATTAATGCTTGAAAAAAAAAAATGGTTTGCCAATAATATTTTTACTAAACTTTTAATTTTAGAGCTGCTTCTAGATTATAACTTTTCAAAATGTAGTGTTTGAAGTTTAATATTATCAGTTTAAATAGCTTAGTAAAGTAATTGCGACCCGTGGTGAGCACAAGTTGTTGTTGTTTTTTTCTTCTAATTTGTGCATCTTTTTTTGAGAAATGAAATGTTTAGTTTAACCACTTTTATTCCTTCTTTTTTAAATTTATTCTTAACATATACATTTAAAACCCTACGAGTCTTTTATATATAGTAGACATCAAATAAATTTCATCAAATATAATGACATATATATTAAATCATACTTCATTTCTCAAAACGAACAGCTACATTGTAGTATTGTGATAATGAGATTTATTCACAAATAAATTTAAACTATTTTTATAATATGCTGAATTTAATAGAATGTCACTAAAACATCATTAGTCTATAACTAATTGAAAATATTATGAATCACTATTTTTGAAATAAATCTTTTTGATTGAACACTCATGAGATAGATGACTTGTAAATAATTTGGAATATTTCAGATTAATCAGAATATTTCCAGTTTAGATTGTGATTACATTTTGACAAAAGTATGAAGAATGTATTTATCACTATTAATATTTTATATTTGAAAGCTTTCTTTAAAAAAAAAAAAAAAAAGGCCATAAAATGTTATTGCCAATATATTGGAAAAGGAAGTAATTTCTATTACCTTACATATAATTTAAAAATGCTTTATTTATTAATATTATGTGTGTGTGTGTGTGTGTGTGAGGATGTAGTAGATTACTATAGCTGAAATGTGAATGGAGCATTATGACCAAAAATGTAATATATATATATTTAATAGATTTGAGTTTTTAAAAGATGTCAGAATTCCAAATATTTTCATTGTTTTGCATGATCATTTAACCAATTAACTTGTGAAGCTTTATTATAGAGAAACTCAAGTTTTGATAATTATGTAAAGTCATAAATTCAAATGATTAAAACTGAAATCAATTAAAAAGTATATATAATATTATTGGGGAAAAAATTATTGTGGAAACTGTTTTTAAAATGTGGCTTGAAGAATATGGAATATATTTCAAAAGATAAATACAACAAAAAGACCTACTTTTGTTTGACAAACAATATCCTCCTACTAATAAAATACCTAGCTGCAATTGTAAAATTCTTAATTTATTGTAGACTCCATTGGACTTTAAAGTGATATATGTTTTAAATAAAAGACATAAATTCATGGCTGAGGGGACATCTATTGAAGAATTATATGAAGAATGTTGGAGTATCTGAGAAATTTTTTTATGATAATAACATATATTATAAACAAATTGATATAATTAGAAATTGTTTTAATTAAGAAAAAGTTAATCAACCAAAAAGACAAAGATAATCACATGTGTGCTTAATATTAGGCTCTTTAAAAGGAACAAAAAATGGCTCACCTAGTTAAGGTGTACATTTTGGAAACAATTGCTTCATGGATACTGTGAGAATAAAATTGTGACTTTAGTATTTAGAATATAAATGTATTGAAAAAAGTCGTACTTAAATATATACTCAACAGCTACAATTCACAGAGCATTCAGAAATGTAAAAGATTATAATGTATATTGCCTTTAAACTTAACATTGGATTTCGAAGGGTATGTATAAGTTTGCTATTAATTAAAAAAACTCCTGTGGTTTCTCTTCAACCTGTTCATGTCCCTATAGCTGATATTATTACATATTATTGATACAATAAAAAATTCAACTGGCATGTTTTAATGCATTCGGTTAGCATGGTGAGTTTAATGTTTTTCTTAAATCCGAGTCAAAAACCATCATGACCTTCTTTCTCAAATCCCTAATAGTTCTTAACAAAGATATTAACTGGGTTTTCTTAAAAGTAGGATGAGTGAGTGAAAGTGCATTCCCTTTTACCCTTTTAACCACAAGAAACAAAAATAAATAATTATTCTCATATCTCAGAGGTTATAGTCATCAATTAATGCAACAACAGAAAATAGATATACTAAAATTTACCAGGTTACATGTTTGATAATTACTTATAACTGTAAACCAAATTGCATGAATGAAAAAATTACTAATATTAAATGGATTATTGATGGGTTTATAAAATTAGAAATAAATGTGAAGAGGCAACTTAATTGAAAAGTTATCATATATTTTGGAGCACACATTGAGTAGGATTTATTATAAATAAAATATGAAAGACACACATAATGAATGGTCAGAAAGAGGACTAAGATTAGTTATTTAACTTAATAGATGATAAGTTATATATCTTAACAAGTTCTCAATGTAATGAAATATAAGATTTTTATAAAGATATACAGAATGCATTTCATTAGACAAAACAACATTTTAAAGTTATCATGAGAAAATTTTAATACCAGAATTGGTAAATGATTGAATGATGAAAATGCTGTGGGTAATATGGTTCATCAGCAGCAGCATTCTGTTAACTGGACAGGTCCAGAGAGTTAGCCACATCATCAATTCATACAATTTTCTATTTCATTCTCTTTCTTGCCCAGCTTTACAATTCCATGTAACTCTTCCTATCTCTTACATCAACCAATAATGTCAATCTCTTCCATCCTTTCTTCTTACTACCACTCACTATTCCCTCCAAAAATCTTTCATTAAACTATAATGTCTTCTTAACATATATCCAATCCAGTTTATCTTTTTCTCTCTGATTTACTCAATCTTTTTTTTCCATTTACACTTTTCAAACTTCTTCATTTGTTATTTTATTCATCTAACTGGTTTTTTTATTCTTCTCCTTGTTTACAACTTAAAAGCTTCCAATCAGTTCTTAATTTTATTGCTCATTGTCCATGCTCCTCAACAATACATTAGTACACTTCACACATAGCACTTGTTTAACCTTTTTCTTAATTCTCTTTTCAAAAGTCCACAAAATATCTTCTTTCTCTTAATAAATGCCTTCTTTTAACTTCATCTTCACTTCTTCCATTTCACTCAACAAACTACCCAAATATCTAAATCCCTTTACCTGTTGAACTATGTTATCATAGATTTTAATTCTTTTTGCATTTCTCCATCTTCTCAACATTAATCTTCATTCCATTCTCCATACATCCTTCTTCTAATTTATTCAACATATTCAAAAGATACTTTTTATCCTCATCTATAAGAGCCATATCATTGGCAAATATTATACATTTTATTATTCTACCTCTAATATTTGCTCCTCCACAGTCTAAATGAAAGAGATTATACTCTTGTAAAATTTTCAGGAAAAAAAAAATCTATATATATATGAAATCTGAAAAAAAAAATTGAAACTGAAAATGAACTTAGAAACATGCAAATGAAGATATAACAGAATTGAAGCATATTTTAATTTTAAAAAATATGTATTTTAGTAGTACAATGCAATTAATAGATTCAACAGAATAAATAATCCTTGATTAGCGACATGTAAAATATGTGTGAATGCAAAACTAGAGAAAGAAAAGGTAACAGTTAATAAGCTTAAAACTTCCCAAATACTTAGTGAATTTAAGCCAGAATTCACTTCAATAATGTCTCGAATCTCAATGTTATTCAACAACAAGAACAGCAACAAAAAAATCTGTTAGATAATATAAAAAAGCAGCAATTCGTTGAGAAATTTTCAGCTGTGACAAATAATATGTAAAGAAAAGAATGAATTTATTATAGTTTAAAATTACCCTTTTAGAAGATTTGCATATCTAGAATTCTGTAAATGTAAAAAGAAGGGGAAAGATGATATAATGAAATATAATTAGCAAAACAAAATTATAGGAGACAACAAAATTATATCTTTGGCACTGGAAAGAAGATTATTTTATCAAAAAAAAAAAGGCAATAAATGCTAAATAATGTAAATAAAGAGGTAAAATATGTAATGAAATCTATGAAGAATGGAAAACTTTCAGGAAGTGGAATTATTATTGACTAAAAGGAGTAGATAAAAAATAATACATATCAGTTTTCTCTCACAAGTTCTGGTACAATTCATCTATATAGAACTATGGATCAACCAAATTAAAAGCTAATATTGAATTTATAGACTTTAAAAAGATACATATTTCTATAATCATTATAGCATTAATTAATGTGTTGAAACATTTAAGACATACATTTTGTAGACCCAGGATATTATCAAATTCTAAAGATTACATGGTCTAACACTAAAAACATTAGCAATGATAAGAGAATTATACAAGATGATTTCATTATTCCAAAATATTTTGAAATAGTTTTAAGGGATAGATTTTATGGGGTAAAATGAAAAGTTAAGAAATAAAAATAAATAGTAACTATCTAAGTCATTTAGATTTTGTTAATAATGTTGCTTTGCAAATAATAATTCAAAACTTTAGAAAACATTATAAGAGTTATTAGATGAAAGTAAGAGAGTAAAATTGATGATAAAAGCTTAAAAGACTTTTATGTTCAATATCTTTTCAAAAAATGTCTAAATAAAGATTGATAATGATGCTTTAGAAGAAGTTAACAAATATAAATACTTTTATTAAACAGGCAAAACTCTCTATACAATAGTGCTACCCTGTGCCAACCAGAATAATCAGTGGATGCCCGAAGGTTTGTGCATAAAATCTGCATCTAGTGCCTACTCATTCAATATCCCCAGACTACTTTCTGGAAAGACTTTTCACTGATGAAGGCCACATGGCTGAGTAGGCCCTAGATAGGGATTTTATGCACAAGCCTTCTGGCATCCATTGATTACTCTGGTTGGCACAGGGTGGCATTACTATATGAAGAGTTTTGCCTGTTTAATAACAGTTATGTGCTAGCATAAGAGATGGTAATCATCTGATATAACTACTTTTATTACATCGTTAATACAGATGAAACTTAACCAATGAAATTAATTATAGAATTAAACTGGGATGGAGTGATTTTGATAGAAATAACTTGATGTTTAATGGAAATAAGTCTATACCATTTAAAATGATTATTTAATAAATGTATTTTACCAATGGTTTCTTTTAAACTTACTTGGACACTTAAAAGAAAAGCATTGCAGAGAATTCAGATCACATGATTAGTTGTGGAAAATTAAATAGTAAAAACAATTAGAAATAGAAAAAAAATACATGGATAAGAAATCAAAAAGGTATCATTCATCATTGAAAAAATTAAGAAATGAAAATGGAGCTGAACTAGACAAATTACTAGAAGAGATGTTGAAATCTTAAATTAGATTTCTATAAATTGTAAAAGATTTTAAAAGACATACTAAATAAATAGATGAGATAATGCAGTTTGTTGAAATATTATGGAGAAGAAAAGCTATAATTTAAAGAAATTAACTTAATTTTGGAAAGATATTTAGTTTAGAGTGAGTTGCTAATAATTGAAAATGATGATGATATTATTTTGTCAATCATCTAGGTAGTGGAAAGAATGGTATATATTGTAATTGAATTTATACTCTTTTGAACATAATATATATTAAAGCAAATTTTTTCTAGTAAAAGATATTTTTGATTCCCCTATGTATATGTTGCTCACTGTTAGTATTAGGATTGTGTTGACATTTTGACTAGGTCTCATCAGCCATTTTCCAAATAGTAAATATGTCTCTGCAAGAATTCTGAATAATTCTACTACCCAGAAGATGACCAATAAAATGTCAAAATATTGATAAGATATTAATGTTAACAATGAGTAAATGTATACATGAATGAAGCTGAAATGTAAAAATATATATGGAATTGATCTTGATTGAAGCACTTTTGGTAGAAATAACATTTAAAGGAAATTATGCCTTTGCAATTGAAAAGAAATATTTACCAGTGCTTATTATGGTCATAGAAGTTATAAAAAAAGCAATATAGAGACTTTAGATTACATGACAAAGTCCAAATAAGATATATTTTGAGAGAAACAATGAGAAATCAAAAGCAAAATACATATGTAAGAAATCAGACCAATATTATTAATTCACTGAAAAAATTAAAGAGACTAAATTTGAATTGGCTGGACATGTTGATAGAAGAAAAGTTTAAACAATTAAAACTGTTTATTAACAAAATAAATAAATACAACTTTTGTCTATTCTTCATTGTCAATAGTTTGTCATATTTTTTTAACTAATCAAATCAGCAAAGGAATGCATAATTAAAATTTTGACCATAGTTTGTGGATATTAACCCAATTTGATAATTTGCTAAATTTTATAAAACTTCGTCCTGAGTTTCCTTTCTAAAGATCCCCTTTGATATGTTACAAACTAAATTTGAATGACTATTCAGCTGTTAATCACAAAGATTTTTTTATTTGAATATTCATTTCCCATATATGCTTTTTCAAACTACATCTTGATTTCTTTATTAGAAGCTGCTAATAAATGGGTAAGGTCAGCCAATGCCCCTCCAATATTAGTAGATTGATAAGAGCATAAACCATTTTAACTTTCATTAGTAATGAACAAAGTATGATAAGATAAATATTAATACCTTTTTAAAGGTATCAGAAATAGAAACTATTTCATTTTTCAAAAAATTTATATACTTTTCTAAACATTCTTATTTTGAAATAGCAGTTGAATTTTTATTTGACTAGAACTATTCTATAAACAATTCCAAGTTATTTTTGTTCAATTTTTTGGAAGTTTAATATTCATTAGGAATGAACATACATAACTAAGAAGTGCAATAATTTAACTAGTAGCTTTTCTTATGATATTTTGTGTAACATTATTTAGCCAGTATTTGAAATTTTGCTGCAAATATGTTTTTTAATTGCTGAAATGTTTTTTCCATATGAGCATTAAAAGAAAATATATCTATCAGAATTAAGCATAAGAATAAATTATTTATATATAAAATACCGAATATTTTTTTTATATTAAGTGATCTATTAAAAAACTTATAACTCTTAAAAATTTCTTATAATAAAAGATGATAAATAATATTAATATTAATTTTAAAGTATATAAATGTAAAATACAAACAAAAGAGAATATTAAAAAAAAATGTTATTATATATCTATTAAAAATTCATTTTAGCATAACTTATTGTTAATAACAATTATCTTATATTAAATTCTTAAATAATTATTAATCATTTTATAAAGTTATATATATATATATAACAAATAATTCTGTCATTAAATACCAAATAAATAATACTTTAAAATGGAATGAAACTTATTTAAACTTCAAAATGCCAAGGGGCTTTTGACACTTACATGGCTAGTATAATACTACTCATAACTAGGTCATGTAAAAAAGCTGATATTTTTTGTTGTTTTGGAATTTAAATAACTTTATTCTTATTATATGTATAAATTCTAATATTCTCACAGATAAATTATGAATTCATAGTATTATTTCCAGGAGCTTCCATGTAATAAAACTATGATAACTAAATAACTGATGTTTCAGTACAATAGCAAGTACTTTCCTCGAGCTTCTTCTTTCTCACATCATAAGAATGTGTGTGGTGAGATTTTCTTTATTTTCTCTTCATTCTCAAATTCTATTGGTTGAAAAACTTTAAAAAATATTTTATTCTCCAATAACTTTTTCCAAATATTGTTAATTTTCTTTAATTCACACTTTTCATTTATGTTCTTAGGCTTTTTAAAAATCTCTATAGCTTCCCTTAGCGTCTAATTTTTATCAGAATATGGTTTGTTAAAATTGATGTCATGATTAGTTAATTTAATGAGCAAAAATATATATTTATATCTTGTAATTAAATATTAATAAATACAAAATATATATAAAGCACAACTTTAAAAACTTTTATCCATCTAGGAACACTTTTGACTAGCTTTGTAGTCTTTGTCAACTGACACTTCCAAACACACTTTCAAAATCTAATACTTTAAAACCGTATTTGAAAGTGTTAGTTGACAAAGATTATGAAGCTAGTCGAAAGCACTCCTAGATGGATAAAAGTTTTTAAAGTTGTACTTTATATATATTTATGTTACTGTACTTATTAATATTTAATTACAAGATTATGTATATATGAAGAAATACAGATATTGAATAAGAATATCATTATATGTATATATACACACATAAAAAACACTTCTTTTTCTTTTTACAGATAAACTCATAATGAAATGTTAAAAAATATTGGACCAATCTTATTTTAAGAGAGATCACATTATGTGTGTAAAAAATTTTCAAACTTCACATCTAAAGGATGATAAGTGTATTTACTAAAGATAGAAAATGAAATCTGCTTCAACCAACTATAGTCAAAAGCCTATGAATACTGATGGAAATTGACAGGAATTGTAAAAATTTAACAAAAAAATAATAGAGCAAAAGACAATTCATTGAAGAGATCAATAAATATCAGAACAATTCATTTTAAGTTTTACAAGCTGCGCCAGATTGTCTGATGTAAATACTAGGATATGGAAGTAATGACATCAGAAAAATGATTCATAATGAGTGATTTAGGAAAGCCATATAATCTGATAAATCAATATCTATATTTTTTCCAACCACTTCTTTTGTTAGTTGTCAAAATGTTTTATATAATTATCTTAGCTCAATCTTTTTATATATTCCTTGATTGCATTATAAATGTGCTGCTATAAGAATATATATCTAGAACTATTTTCATATAACCCTGCAACTTCTGAATGCTAATATTACAATTAATATATCCCATATAATCAAACATTGCTTTTATTAATATGAAGATATGTGAAAATGATTTTACATATTTTCCATTTCTCTCTAATTATCAAATTTAAACATTACTGTGCCCCTATAAGCTATTCTGTAATAATATGTATATATTTTGTACAAATATAATAAAACATGAGACTTTATCCATGAGACAATAATTAAATGTTATATAATTTCATCTTACATAGAATGCAATCTCCTTTAGTATAAACAGATGTTACATAATAGGAATAAATGGCAAATGTGTTCTCATTATTTTGTCCAATCTCTTTTGTTCATATATACACTTACAAAAAGTTGAATGAATAAGATTATTAATATAAAAAATTGAGATGAATGAATAAAAAATATTTACTAAAAATATGATATTCAAATATCAGCCTTTCAAGCTAATTGTGCATACGCTTTTGTGAGTGTTAATAATAATAAATGAATACTTCCCTCTCCAATACAAGATATAGTATTTGTGCAAAAGCATATGCACAATTAGCTTGAAAGGACGATATTTGAATGTAGTACAATTGTAAACATGCGCTATATAAGAATAAATGCTTATTTAAAAATATGATAATAATTTTGAGCATATTTTAGATGTTACAAAATTAAAAAGATATATTTCAAAAGACTATGAATAGTAAAAAGAAATTTTAAAACAAATAAATAAATGGAAAAAAAAAGGGATAAATTGGAGAATCCAAAATGGAATTCATACAACTGATAAAAAAATGCAATGTAATCAAGCAATGTATTCAAATGCCATTGATATGAATTAAAAAGTAATGTTATTGAAGCGTTAGACAAAGTTGAAAGATATTCCAAACTGAGTAGATGATGAAATTTAAAAAAATATGTCAAGAAATAGACCCAGTTAAAATCATTAAGAAATTAGATAATAGAATACTAGAACCAAGTATTATAGATGATCATCTCCCACAGTTCTGAATACAATTTATTATAACAGTTCAATTTTATAGCAACATCTTAAACTTTAATAAGCTCTTATATCAGTAAGATGTACAAAAACTATTTTGGGATTATTTCTTCTATATATTTGTTGGCATTTTATGTTTGGGACATTGCTGATTCTTCAGCAAATTTCTTTTGCTACTATTGTATCTCCATTTAGTCAACTTATATTCTAATTAGCAAATTACTGTCAGAATATTTTAAGTCTAGAATCTTTACTATACAACACTTGCATTACATTTGATAAATATTTGACTATCTTCCTATAATCTTTCAATAATGATGATCAATTTCTCATTGTTAATTTTATAAAAATAATTGCAAATTTTTCAGATTTCAATAATACCTTCTTCCTCTTTATCATTATAAATCTAAACATTACTGAAAATTTAAATAAACATTAATTTTAATTTTTATATTCTGGTTACAACTTCGATCTGCTTAACATCAAAACAGTTTGCACTGAGCATAACAATCCAAAAAGAAATTTCAAAGAAGCATGGTTCATCGCCAACAGGATAAATAAAAAGGATTCATGTGTTGCGTTATCATGTAAGTGGAATATGTAAATTTATCAATTTACATATTAATTTTTATATGTTTGTTCTCTGCTTCCTTTCAATCACACCTAAATGTTATGAATATGATTGGCGCAGTCGAAAGTAATGCTAAGCTGTAGTTAATTTGTAATATTATTAATCTTTCCTTTATAGCAAAGTATTCCTATTTATTAAATTATAAAATACTATTTGTAAATTATATATATATTTATTTTATTAATAACAATATAACATTTAAAAATACAGAATATGATTATATTTATATAACACAAAAACTAATACAGCAACAATTAACGATATGAATCAAAACTGTAATTTGTACTTTTGTCCAGCTAATAGAAATTTTTGAATTGAAAGTTTAAATTAAAGATAGTATCTGTAAATAATATTCTTTGATTCTTTGTTTATTGTTTTAATCATAAAGCATATATCTATATACTGTATATAAATCATGAAACTGCAGTAAATCTCTTAACTTTCTATTAATATATTATATATATGTGACTATATGCAGAATAAAGATGACCACTTTATACCACAATCTTTGTTTATAACTGAAATACAGGCTTATTATATACCTGTATCAATATATGTAATATATAGGGTATATGGGCACAGACTTTCACATGACTCACCACTCACGACTCTATTTCATATCACTGATACACCTGAACACATATAGGTGAAAAGATAAATCATCTCTACACATATATGCAATAAGTGATCAGATATATATTAAGATAGTACTTTAATGGACAGGCTTCAATCCACTCCATACTCCAACTCTTCAACCGTCCATCCAATTGAAAATCGAATGATGTAAAATTCAAAGATCACCCTGAGGCTGAGATAATCTGGACCAACTGATGATTGCTGGTTTAGCATGAAATGCATATATTGGTGATTATTTATCTTTTCGGCATATATGTGTTCAAATGTATTAATGATATGAGATAGAATGGTGGGTTGTGTGAAAGTATGTGCTCATACACCCTATAATCTTTGTTTATATAAAAACTAGATTTAAAACTAATGAACTGTTGCTAATAACGTTTTTAAATACAGTAAAGTTTAGATTATTTTATGTACAAAAGTGGAAGCATATAGTGTGATTGTTTGTACATGTTCTATGTCCATGATCTGAGGTTCAAATATAGATGGAAAAAAATGCTAAGTTTCACCTGGATTTGGAGCAAAATCTCAAATTAAAAAAAAAAAAACCTCTTCATTTACAAACTAACCAGAAATCTTTTTTTTCTTTTCTAAATAGCCCATTCATAGCCATTCGTCTAATTTTTGTTTGTTAAATGGTTAACTAGATATTTTTAGCTTAAGGGTTAAAAAAATGACCCTTTAGCATTTGACTAGCTTAGTGAATATTTTATTATTCATTTTATCTCTGTACATTGCCAGAAAGATCCTTACCTAAAATAGGCAAAGACTTTACTATTTATTTTTATACACAATATTTGCATGTATATTTGTATGTTCATATTTTAAAAGCTAAAGTTTATATACTAAACTTAAAACAAATAAATGATAAATAAAATAGGCTATTAAGCAAAGACTGATCGAGTATGTGTTTATATATTACAAAATAATTACCTAAATCAAATACGGTATGAATTAAAATCTATACTAATAGGATGTAATCGACGCTAATAATAACTAATTATTTTTCTTTCTTTTTTTAAATCATAATTTCTTATGTATATCGTATAATATCAGCATTATTATTTTATAATAAATCCTTAACTTTAGATATTATAATTTTGTTTTTATTAAATATTATAAGAAAGTATTTGTAAAGCAGCACGGTAAAATCTCAAAAAGTTTTATTTATAAATTTGATTAGTATGTTCATTTTTAGGAGACTTTTTAGGATCAATAATCCTGCTTACCAACCAACCGATTATTATAATTAAAATTATAAAACAACATGAATAATAAGAATTAATATATGCATATTGCTCAGATATGTTCATATGCGAAAATATATATATTGTGTATATAATAAGCAACAGATATATGTTATGCTTACTTTTAAAATGTGTTAATGTGAGCAAAGTTGAATTCAGGATACCATTCCTAGTGGTCATCTATCTTTCAATATTCAGCCTGGACCATGTAGTTCTGTTATCAGTCGATCGCCTCACACAGACAAGGATAACAAAGATGAAAAAAAATATAGTACATTATGGTTTCAGTTAGCAGTTTTACTTGCTCAGAGCGAAATCTCTACAGACTTGTTTGTCACTGAACGATCTTATCACCTGACTAATGTCGTAAATGACACCTAATTAACCGTCTTAATTTCAAATGATCGCACAACGGGAACGTTTGAACATTCCTAATTAAATTTAATATGGTTTTCTTTTTAAAATAGAAGATATGTATAGTATGCATATATTTTTTTCTACATATTCTGGTAGATTTTACAATCATGAATATTATTATTTTGCACTTGCAATTTTTCTCTCTCATTAAATTTTAATTTTTTTAAATGTTAATTATATATATATAAAGTCGAAATAATAACTATGAATAATTTTTAAATTATAAGTGTATGTTTTTAATTAATCCGACGCTAAAAATATATATACTGTGTAAAATTAACAATTTGTCTATACAATATACAAACTTATGACGCGAAAAAGAAATATTTGCTATCATATTTTTTTTTAAATTCAGTTATTTCTTAATTAATTTTTCTGATTATTATTTTTTGCGCCACAGCAAGCATTCAACAATAATTAAAACAGCAATAGTAAAATTATCTCCAAAAATTATATGTGTTTGTTTAAAATTAAAAAATCAGATCTATTAATCTTTAACTGAAGTTTAAAGTTTATGTCTGTGCTAGAGATAATCTCTAGTTTAGAAAATGATTAGTAATAATCATTATTGTATTTATCTGAGGTGGATGGTGTCTACTGAGTGGAGTTTTTAACAATGGTAAATAAAAATGTAACAATTTACTATAGATAAATACTCTTCATATAATAGAAATATATATGGGAGATAGTGACCTGGGCCAACTGATGAGAGTTGGTTCAGCACAAAATGCATCTTGGGGATCATTTGTCTTTTATTGTATTTTTATTTATATGAATTTAAAAAGAATGGAGAAGTATGGGGGTTGTTTAATATATCTACAAAAATTATTATTGACATAATGTTTGTATAAAGATATTTTTTTGGACTATAGCATAAAGTTGTGGAATGACATATTCCTCATCGTGCCCAATTTGCCTATTATTATAAATGGGAACGGTAATGTTTTTAATTCAAAACTTTAATTCTTATAATAAATAACTATAAATATGAAACAAATTATTTAAATTTGTATATTTACAAAGATAGTTTTTTTAAATGAAAAAAAAAAATGTTATCACAACATTGATATGAAATTATAGGATTAAAACACTTTAACAATAGCTAGTTTGGATTAGTTGAAATTCATTTGAATAGCAATGTAGAAGTTAATTGTCATAGCTCATCTTGCCATCAGAAGTGGACTAACCCAGATTCCTTCCTTATCTGGTCCGATTGAGCATTCACTGCCGCTAACCAATGGGTAAACAGATATGTAAAATACAGGTATGTAAAACACAGCCAATGATTAGTACTGATCAATAGGTAGGTAGTGATGCTTCCAGAATCTGATGGCTGCCAGTAAGGTTGGGGATCTGGTAAAAAATAGTTAGCCTTTTATGATGCAAGCAGAGAATGTCAGTCTAACCTGAATGACTGAACGTGCTCTCATTTGAAACCGAATGTTTCTATTATAGTCATTACACTATAAGTCTACCACAGTGAGACAAGTCCATAATAGAACTGCAAGCTGCAAAGACTAGGGCTGATTCAAGGCAAGCTGTCTATTACAGCTGGAAGAGTCTTGCTAAACTCATGAGGCAAGCTATTATATATAGCTGGAAGTGAGTCCAGTCATTCAGGCATTACCAGCCCAGTATTAGCTAAGTTTATATATGTGATATTGTATTTATTGACTGTATAATATGTATCTATATATGTTACTAATAAATTATACTAATTAACTTTTGAGTGATTATATTTTTTATAACTGTCGGTTTGAGTCTGCACTTCAGACCAAACACAACATAATATTAGAGATAAATAAGAAGTAAATAACTAAAAGAATAACACAATTTGCTAAACATTATTTAAATCAAGATTCTTTGACCACACCTTAAATTCAATGAAGTAATCATTTTGGTTCTCAATACAGCAAATAAACATTGCAAACTTGCCATGTTTAAAGTTAATTGAGAACTTACTGTATTAGTAATTATTAGTATATATCATTTCTCTTCATTTTTGTAGATATATTTTTAATGTGAAATGTGAAGAGCATTGCACTACCTTCATTATCTTAAGTATATGGAAGAGAACCATGGTTAAATAAAATCTAAAACTTCCATATATTACTGATTAGTTTTAAATTGTGCTTTATGCAAAAAATGAAGCTTAATATTATTAGAAAAGAATTATATAGCTGAGTGCTTTCAAAGAACTTAAGTCTCTATATTCATAGCCTATTTTGGGAGTGTCGATTAATAGGTTTTTAGATTAATCATAGATGAATTGTAAACTATCTATGAAACCCAAATATAAAAGATTATTACTGCTATCCTTACACAGTTGAAAAGGGGAGGAGTCAATATTGATGCTAAGATCAATAAAAAAATATCAAAATGATAAAATGCAAAAGATAGGAATGATGTGTGTAAAATGGAATTATGTGTAGTTTAATTTTTGCTTCTACTTAATCTTTTTTATGGCTGACATATGATGCTTTTATCAAACAGATTATTTGGTGTCAATAGATTCAATAGTAATTCAAAATACTAAAAAGCATAAGATAAAGTGAATCTTAACTTTGCATCTGATTGATATCTGGGAATAATTAAAGGCAGCAAATGTGACAGCATTTTCCATATATAAGCATTTGCAAATTAATTGATTTCTCTGGATTGCAAGCAAAGATAGGATTTTTATTTTGATAATTTGATCAAAATGGTCATAAAAACGTTTGATCTTGGATTTCAGTTTGCAGAATATAATCTTGTTAAGGATATTGGATAATATATTAAGAAGAGTAATGATACATCTAGGAAATATAACTGTATTTTCTTATATAGGCCAAGTAAAAAAATTAAAATTGGAATATTGTATAATGACATTATGGTTGTGTTGAAAATTTTTTAAAATATTATAATTGCATAAATATTATTGATGTGAAAAAAATTAAGAAATACTTTGATTGTGGTCCCAAGATGAATTAAATAAAGTCTGCTTGTGACTACTTTAGGTTTGCATCAATATAAATCATAAGTAATGGAAAAGTTGAAGGAAAGCTTTGTAAAATAGTTCTAATTAAAACAGAAAATAGCAGACAACTATATATAATTCTTGAGTATAGTTTGACAGTTTGATAAATAATTTGTCTAAAATACTGCAGGATATTCCTATACCATATATATGTGTGTGTGTGTGTGTTTGTGCATGTTACAAGAAAAAGATTTAAGAAATTATAAATATATCAATTAATTTTAAAAAGTGATGTTATCTATAAGTATTAAACTACGAAACAGAGTTGATAAACATAATCTCAGATGAATAAGTTAAATGCCAATTGAAGGCAATCTGCTCTGGATAAGATCTTAGTGTGGTTCTGCTGCTTCACATAAAACAACAGCTCAGAATAAGTAGACTGATAATAGTTTGAGAAATATCAAATTATTAAACTTTTTCTGAGCAGATATGTTTGATTATGATATTTTATGTAGAGTCCTAATTTCATTAAAGAAAAGGCTATAAATTGACATTTATTTACTAGCAAAAAGCTGAAAGAGTAGAAAATTCACTTGAAAATTTTGCAAAAGAAATGGCAATAAGCTGATAGTTTATATAAAATTGCTCGAATTATATAATCCAGTCAGTATTTGGCTTCATTACTTCTTGAATAATGCAGTCTCTATTTCATATTTCAGTTTATTAAAGATATTGCTTGATGCATCTAGACTACCATATATCTGTAAGTTGAACTACTCATGATTTAGCACAGATAAATGATTTTTAGTTTTGAATATAAGGATTTTTCAGAGTTTGTCAGAAGATTATCTTGATTAATACATTGAAATAATTTTTAACTTTTGCTTAAAGTAATAAATATAATTAAGAGCTTCAGTGACTGAAAAATTGAATTCTGATATCAGATAGACAAGAGAAACAATGTTGAAGTACAAGGTTTGTTTTTATAATATTTAAAATATCATATTGTAAACATATTAAATAGGAAAAGAAAGTGTTAAGAAATAGTGATTAGAAATCTTTTCCTGAGATGTGAACGTTAATATGTGTCAGATATACTTGCCAAAAAAGATTTTGAAAATCCTTATCTGATAATGGTTGAGGGGATGGGGGGCAATATTTGTGTCATTTGAAAATATCTTTTAGAATATATTGATAGATTTTGTTGCAACTGATGCTAGCAATAATTTTTTTTGAAACGGTAATTAGATTATTACAAAATTTCCAGTAGAAAAAGCATTGTAGGAGGTTTTGTGTATACTGTATATAATACATTAGACTAAGTGTTTTTTATTACATTTACAGACTTTTTGGATAATTAAAACATATATGGAGAATTAAACAAAATTTGGGAAAAAGTTAGCATATTGAAGAATTGAAAAGCAGTAGTATAAATATCATTCTTTTTTTAAGCTCAATTAATGAGTACATCAATGAGAAAAACTACTACAATGTTTAATTAATTACAATTGCGCTTTACGCAAAAAAGTGAAGCTTGACTAAAATATTATATATGGCTTAGCGCTTTCAGAGACTTCAAGTCTCCATGTTCATAGCCTTATTTAATTAAAGTTTATCGGTGATTTATTCAAAATTTATGCAAAATTATAAAGCCCATTTTTTGGAGACTGCGAAGCATGACTCCTTGCGGTTTATTGCACAGTTGTCACATGCAATAAAGCATGCTTCCTTAATTTTTTGCTTCACATTGTTACGTTCTGTGCACAGTGCTCTTGCCACAGTAGGCTCGAACAATAAACTGCAAGGAGTCATGCTTTGCAGTCTCCAGAAAATGGGCTTTATAATTTTGCATAAATTTTGAATAAATCACTGCTAAACTTTAATTAAATAAGGCTATGAATATGAAGACTTGAAGTCTCTGAAAGTGCTAAGCCATATATAATATTGTAGTCAAGCTTCACTTTTTTGTGTAAAGCGTATTTGTAATTAATTACTACTCAGAGGTGAAGTAGAAAATTAGTATTTTATTACAATGTTTAATGTTTAAAACCAATGATGATAATTCTATTCTCTGAGAATGAAGAAATTGAATATGCAGCACATTGAGTGGTATTTACTAAGAAAGACTGACAGTCATTATGAAGGATTGCAGCCAGAAATGACAAAACCACAATGTAATAAATTTATATTCAGAAATAAACTACATATAAACACTTCTTCATCCATCAAATCAATCTGAAACTTCATAAACAGAATCTCTATAACTAAGCTGTCATTTCAAAATCATTGGCACTTGATCTGAATTCTATATCTTGATTGCACTAGTGTGCTGGGCTTAAGAATTTGACAATGAATAATAAAAAGCATGGTATATGTTTAATAAGTCATCTTCAAAAAATTTCTCAATTATTGAAATGGTTTATATTTGGTGCTCAACAAAAAGGCTTATTATTTAGATTGCATTTAGCCATCTGTGAAAGATGATGTTACAATTTTTGTAATTGTGGGAATTCATATCCAAATAGTCTTTTATATGCCACCACTATCCACATGAAAAGATTCCATTTGAATACTATTAGATATTTAAAAGAGGGTCAACAAGACAATATTACTGCCTTTCTTCTAAATGTTCTGTGTAATGTTTCAATTTATAGATTTTATATGATCAAATATTCATTCAAGGAACATAAAGATTGTATTCACATCTTCTGTGATCTTCCTAGTCATGTGAATTAAGTATTATTAAGACTCTAAGAGCTATTTTAAGCAAATGTGAGATTATAATTCTTTATCAACATTTGTAGATGAAACTTTTAACTTTTCAAGAGGAATGCCTCAATATTTTTTAGCCATGACTTCATTGTAAAATAATTACATTCCACACATAATGCTAGCAGTCATTGCTGCAAATAGTGAACTTGCAACATATTAGTAAAGATATTAATAAAGTCCTATTACTTTGTCATGTGTGTGTGGGTGATTTTATTTACTGAAAAGTTTTGGATTTATTATTAAAATTAAATATGCCTTTAAAAAAAGGCAAAATATTAAAAAAAAAAAAAAAAAGTACAATCCAGCATTGTAAAAAGTAAAAAAAAAAAAAAAATTTTAAAATAAAATTTGTACATTTCCATGTGGGTTTTGAAAAATATTGCTCAGCATAAAAATTGTTTTTGAAAATGGAGGTGATAATAATAGCATAAAAATAATTAAATGTAAATCAATAGGTGTGTTATGAAAATCATAAAAGTTAAAAGAAAATTATTTATAAGCCATAGAAAATATAAAGACAGAGTTGAAAAAAAGTCATCTAATATGGTATTTTTTGTATTGCAAAGAATTTAGTAGTGATGTAACGTATCCAAGACCTAAAGGTGCCTAAACGGCATGCTTTAAACCATAGTCAACAATGAATCCAGATATCAAAACTGTTGAATAAGTTAAACAACAGTTGGTAAATTACTAATTCTTTTGGACATATTGTACATGTGGCAAAGTGCAAATTTTACTGCAAAGAGCATTTGACAAGCAGGAGCAATGAACAATACCATCACAAGTCAAATGCTGAACTGAATATTAGTAGATATTAGCAACTTTAGCAATTGTAAATTGTACTAGGAATGATATCATGTTGTTCTTAGCAATGAATCACAGCTGTCTGTACACCAATCATCATCAAGAGAGCATGGCCGTGGCAACCATTCATTTGTTATTCACCACCAATTGATATTCATTCCATATCATTCTATCAATAATGACTTCATATATGGCTTTAAATTCTATAGCCATGTTCTAGTATCTATTTTTCAATAAAATACCATATCCCCCACACACTATCAACATGTTTCAACAACAACAGTAAAAAATTCTAATATTTTTTTGAACTATTTAATTTTAAGGTCTTTTATTCATTGAAAATCAATGATAGTTTATACTTCCAAGCATTATTAATCATGAGATCAGACAAAATTGAGATCTTAATCATTCGTGCTATATTATATATTGAACTGCATTGAACATTAAGATATTGATTGTTATAACATAGTATTCATTTTTGGAAAATATAATTGTTATTATATGCTGTTCTATGTCAGGCAATTTTTTTACTACCAATTTAGTTATTGCTCTGTGCTTTTTTTACATACTTGGGGGAGCCACTGAATCATTAATGAAATTTGGTATTTGGAATTATAGTAGTAGTTTATTTTTTGTTGTGGGTGTGTTGTGTTTACAAACAAAAATAAAGAAAAATAATGTATGTTATATGTGCTTTTTAAGGGAAAAAAAAATTTTTTTTAAATGTGTGTTATATGTACTTGTATACAAAAAATACTACAAATATCAGATGGTAAAAAACAAATATTCTGAAATTTTAATAAATAAATAGAATAAAAGTTGCAAAAGTTTAATAAACAAAAAATAGGTTTTTTTCTCTTGTAATTGTTAAACAACAAGAACAATTTAAGTGAGGTTAATGACAGTATAAGCATAACAAAGTTTATTTTTGTTGCTGTTATTGTTGAAAAAAGACTACAAACCAAAGAAAATAGTTAACAAGTGAACTTTTTCTTTCACTGGTGATAAATTGCTTGACTGTCCTGAAGGACAATTAGAAATATTAAACATTGTTATTTGATTTTTTAATAAAATAATCTTTAAAAAATACTTAATGAGAAATGTATTATTTTGCAGATTTTTGTTACTTGTTTGGTGGTAGGGAGGGGGAAGATTTCATTATTTCTAAAGTGGCAACCAGACACATTGTAAATTTATTGTATCCGTTATTTAAAAGGAAGTGGATAACTGAAGGAGGCTTGAAAATCTGTGTTCAAATCCACTTTAATTACATCTAAGGTTCAGTATATTTCAATATACTTCTATTTGAATATTAGACATATTATTGTTATTAATACTCACAAATAAAATATTTAATGCATTTTTATATTATAACAGATACATGTTAACTCTCTCATTTCTATCATCAAGAAAGAATGAATGTTTACCTCAGTCATCCATTCCTCCTATGAATGGCCACCTTATGACAAAAAAACCTCTATGCCAGGAAATTCTGCGATAAAGTCGATCTGTTGCAATAGGAGTTTACATGCAGGTTGTCCAACATTCTTCTGTTGTAGCCAAGAGCAAAATTCTCATGAGAGGCATATCCCCAGAACAACTATTACATTCTCATCTGGATTTTATCTGCTGGAATATGTCACAGCAAAATGGTAGCAGCAGCAATTGGTATTTCTTTCTACATCTCCTTCAGAACATTCCCACTACTTATTGTCAATAAACAGATTTACTTTCTTTCTTTCTTTCTTTCTTTTTTTTGTTGCTACTTCATTATCATTTAGTTAAATTTATGAAAGGGAAGTGGGATAAAAAAATAACATATTTCACTGTTTATTTATTAAAATTTCACAACTTTTTTACTGTTTATTAAAGTATTATTCTGATAAAAGTATACTTACTTTTTATATTATTTTATTTCAACCTTTTTATTTTATTTGATTTCAATATTTTGTATTATTTAGGTTTAACACTTAGTATTTTCAGCAGTCATTCAGGTAACTCCATCAGGTATGTATAAAAGAGCATAGAACTCAAATTGATATCATTTTTTTTTATTTTTATGTCACATCATCCAAATTGGAAAATTTTTATATTGATCAATATAATTAATAAAGCCTTGGATATTTAGTTGACTTAAACAGTCAAGAAAAACAACAACTTCATGCTTCCAAATCAAGATGCTTCAGATTTGCCTATATAAGTGGACATTTAGGTTAAAGATAAAATGGAAACTCTTGTCTTTATAAAAGTCGCTATCTTGTGTCATGGTTTCAAAGGTCCCTCTATCGACAAAATATGCTTGATTATTACAAATTTTAAAGCGCATTGAATACAGATAAAAGCCTGTTTAAAGTATTTACATAGGCTTTCTGTGTGCTCAATAAATTAATTATCTTCAATAATCATATACGTAAGCATATTATGTATATCATGCAATGAAGTAAACCCTTGTGTGATGATATAATTTTTTTTAGCTAAAATTTAAACAAGATAAATAGGGGAGGGGCTATATTTTTACTATTAAATTGTAAAGGAAAATCTTATCCATTGATGAGAATGGTAAAAACACAGAATCAATAGCCTTGTGTTTCTGAACTCATTTTAATTTTTCAGAAGTAAATTTAATAGTCTTATAAAAAAAATAGTTTTATTTTCTTTCCAACAATTGCATAAACAAAAATTTTAATGCTGCTTTAATTCACTCCTATGGAGGCTAGCTAAAAAATATTTGCTACAGATTTGGCAAGGATTTATGAAAACTATTATTCATTTATTAAAATTTTAGATTTATTAAAATTATTATATATACTTTTTTAATTAACAGAAAATCTTGGGTAATGATTTTTAAAATGAACAAACTTACATAAGACATCACTCTAGTAATAATATGTTTAAATGCTGGTTTATTACTGTCATAATGCTAAGTGGGCATATTTATAATAATCTCTTTAAGAATAATGTTAATAAGAGTAGCTTAAAAATAATAATAATCGTTGTTATCAGTAATAAAATAGTGATCATAATAGATGATAGTTTTATTTCATTCATAATCAGTTCTCATTGAATTCATTAACATTTTGCAATAGTTATCAATTTTTAGCTACCTACATGTGTATGATTGTGAATCTCTTCTCTTCAATAGTTTTGACTTGGAATTATTCTTAGATGTTTTATATAAGTTTCATTTGTCTAACTAATGTCTAACATTTTAAAAAATGACATGGAACAGTCCAAAAAATAAACTATAATAAGAATATATGCTAAGTATGTGATTTTTTTTATATTACAGTAGAAGCATGATTCCAGACATTTATTTAAATTAGAGCATTAAAAATGTTTGTTTGAACTTTCTGTGAATATTAAATAATGTAGATAATGATAAACAGAATATTCAATATATATATAATGAATAATTGATTTGCACTATTAGGTTTTATATAATGAGTGTGCCAATAGCTCTTAACAAGCTTTTCAGAATATCCCTATCCTCAGACTGGTTTCTAACTTTTGGCTTTCCTCAGTGAAGCACTAGGATATTCAAGCATTAGATTAAACCCAGAACTTTATCTAATGTTTAACTATTAAATAGAATATCTGAAATTTTTAGACCTCCATATGTCTTCAAATCCAGCTATCTAACTTGAATAGCCATATGAGATTGAATTAAGTTTAGATACACCATATATTAATAGCTTCAGCAATATAAAAAACACCAAAGTTTTAAAAGCAAAAACAGTAATTGCAAGGAAATCAAATCATATACCATGTGACTTAATTTAATAAGCTTGTATTACAAATGTTATATAATGAGTGTGATTTCCTTGCAATTATTACACTATTGGGTAATATAAATAACAGTTAATTTTCAAAATGTAAACTGTAATGATACAATATTCACAAGATCAGTTGTGGGCATTTGTCAGTTATGCAAAACTCTATACAGCTTATTAAACAAAAGTCATATAAGGCTAGGCTTTTATATAAAGTAGATTTTATTTCCTTAATGTAAAAATGATGTATAAACAGCTACTAATATCTTGCTTTTAGTTGTCATAAAGCATAGCTGATGAAATGAATCCTATGCAATATATTATCATAGTTTATAACTCAGAGATTGAATATTATATATATTGTAGGAATATATATATATACTCATACATACATATAATCAATATGTATACATTATATTTGTATTCTTATTATATTTATAAAAATAAATATATAATTTAGTAAGTTCGTATTTTTCATTCTTTAAAATGAAAAATCATTGTTGAGAAGACAGTTGACAAGGTGATGACCTCTGGGTTCACATGCACTTTATTGAATTAAAGGGAATGAAGTTAACTTAGTGATTTAATATCGACTTGTTTTGTAACAATATAGAATAAGATATGCTTCAGCAAGCTCATGCAGTTACATATATAAAAAATATCTTTTTTTAGAAGATTAAGGATTCTATTCTTTCAGCTATATCCTCACAAAAACTTATACTGTGTTTGATTTAAAAGAGCAGTGTATAAGATAAAATCTATATTTTGAATGATTTAATACTTATTAGAAGCAATTTCTAATATTTTTTTAAAGAAAGTAATTTGAATATATTTTTGTGTTCTATAAAAATCATTCTAATTGTAGTTCTAAAATGCAAACTTCGTTTTAAAAAGAACATGTTTATAAAAACTTCAACTAAGTTAAATTAATGTACTTTACATTATAAGGACAATGAAAAGTGAGTAGAACATAGATTTATCATAGGATATATAAAATGTGCTTGCCTAATCAAATATATGTGAATAACATCTTTTTCCAAATGCCTTTAAAATTATATAGAAGCAATATCTTCAAAATGGAATTATAATTGTTAATAAAGGAACTGTGTATTAACAAAGATGACATCTACATACAAAGAGGAAACTAAATGTGACCTTGGGATATCCTATTATTTTCTTCAATGTATAACAATGAAGGAATTAAAAATTGCATCTTTGAAGGATTTTCATTCACGAATTCCAGGAACATCTAGGACTATTGCATTAACTTTTATAAATACCATTTAAGTTTTTAAAAATTATAATTGGGAAATATTAATTTCATTTCCTTTATTATCGAATTCATTCCATTAAAGAAATGAATAATAAGAGAGAATTAATAATTTAAAATATTTTTATTTTTATTTATAATTAATAAAAATTTAGATATAGGTTAAGAAATATTAATATGGGAAAGACATGTAAAAATATAAAGGGATAAAGTGAACTTAGAGGTAAGAGATTAAATTATTTTTAAATTCACATACTATTATTTTTATGACATGACACTACTTTGTTTGAAAAAATCCAAATAGTCTAATAACCATTATGTATGATAAGTGGATAAATGACTAACATTGATATGAAATATATATATTTTTATATTAATAAACATAAATTACATACAATCATTTTAACAAATGAAAACATTATATATAAATAATTGGATTATTATTTGTGATAATCTAATTAATATATAATAGTGTTAATGTAGGAGTCTTAATATTTGGATACTTATATTTTATATATGTTATAAAATCATGTAATATTATAAGTTAGAAAATATATCTACTGTAGATAAATAAAATATTTATATTTTTAATATAAGGAAGTAGATATATAAATAATTTTTATATATTATAAAGTTTAAGTTATTTATTTGTTAAATAAATAATTATTATGTTTTTTTATATTAAACTAAATGAAGTCTTCAATTTTGTTTTATTTATTTATTTGATTTTATAAGATAAGAACAAACATTTAATATAATAATCTTTATTGATTATTGTATTAATTTTATGAAACCCATTTTAAAGAGTTAGTGAGATTTGTTATTAATATTACTCTAATATATTGATAGGAACCCCTGAAGAGAGTCAATTGTTAAACTTCCCTGAGTTTGAAATCTGAGCATAACTGTTGAGTCAATTAAGGTGAAAATTGATTTGATGTGGGTTAGATATAATAATTTATTAATAATAAATTACTTATTGCGAACAAATATAGTTTTATATCAAAATTAAATCACATCATTCGTTGCATCCTATATGAAGACCTTAAATCTGACTATATTGAGATGTGACTGCCTTAACTTATCTCATTGAGAGAGTGCATACCATTACAATATATAACAACTTATTTTATCAAGAATTCAGAATAGTAGATGCTTTGATACTGTAATTCATATATTATAAATTATAGCTTTCTAATATAAGAAATTATATGACTGTGTTATATATTTATTAATTCAAATGATAAAATCTTGTGTAAAAATGAAATTACTGTCTACCTAATTAGAATACATTTGTATTCATTCTTATTAAAAGAATAAAAAGCAACACAATAATGATTTTGAGTTTCATCTGACATTTTGAAGTAAAGTAACATTTTAAAATATGTATTTACTTGTAAAGGGTCCCACTATACAATAGAAATGTATCTACAACACCATGCTATATGATCTAGGTTCAAATCTGTGCCAGATAATTTTCAGGTTCTAATCAGATTTGAACTTTTTCGATAAACAAATTCATATTTAATCCAATGAATCATTGAATATTGATTGGTAAATGAAAATCTAACTATTTTTAGGTTAACAAATAAATCAAGTTTGGAAACTGGTAAATTATTTACCACCTAGTAATTGATAAACCTGGTGAAGGTTTTCTTTTTTATTATTATTATTCTATTAGAGACTATTGGAAAGGCTTTTGCTTTATAATGTTTTACTTTTTACTTATGCATATAAATAACAACAAAAATAATAAATATAATGGTAATTAATTATTATATGCAGTCATTCAATCCACAGAAGTACTTTTAGTGAGTTGATGATGTTTGTTTCTGTTATGTTTTTTGAATTTGACAGCAGTTGAAGAGGATTAAGGAATTAACCAAAAATACTTCTGCAGAATGAATGATGGTGTATAATAGTTAATTACCATTATATTTATTATTTTTATTATTATTACAATATTTTTTAATTAACATACTTTTTTATTTGTAATATATATATATTTCATATTTTTATGGTTATATGATGTAAATAAAATACTTTTGGGTTAAACTGTGTATTATTTGGTATTTACTTCCCAATGTTTTGATGAAATAGCATCGAAACATTGAGAAGTAATACAAAATAATACATGGTTTAATCCAAAAACTATTTTATTTATATATATGTATGTACTAAAATAATTTTTTCAAATGCTAGATATCAATGCACTAACCTTTTTTGCCTAGCAAAAGTAAAATAAATCCATTTTGTTGCTTTAATATTTTTTTTATAAGAATAACAAATTTGACAAATGATACTAATTTTGACAAACTTCTAATTCTAGTCAAATGTAAACATAAACTCATTCAATACAACTAATCATTAAATTTTACCAAGTATATTTAGTTTTTAGTCATTTTAAAAGCTTTGTAAATTAATAAACAAAATTTCACATTTGAAATCAGTAATCAACAGAGTACTTTTAATTAAATGAAAACCTAGAATAATAAGCTTTTCAAGTTTTATATTTGTGTTGCAGATATAACAATAAATCCATTTACATGTGGGTTTTTTTTTCTGTTTTAATAAGAATGGCAAATCTGGCAAGCATTATTTGAGAAAATTAATAGAAATTACTTTGGTGAAAATTAACAGATTAGCCATATTGAATGAGACTGTGTACTGCCCTAAATAATATATCTCTAACGAGATTTGCTGTTCTTATAAAATTATAAATGCACATGTAAATGGGATTCATTTTATGTTTGCAAGACAAGCTTGAAAATTTATTGTTCCAGTGTTTACATATAATTACAAGCACTGTCTTAATTAGTATATACTTATAAGTGGAAAATATCTTCCTAAAAATGACTGTCACTAAATAATTGAATAGCCTCTAACTATGGCCTTCGATAATTTATGTAATATTAAGATGCTACTTCATACCATTTCTGTTGATATGTAAATGATTATCTTTAAATAACTTGAGAGGGATGAATTTTAAATCAATCAAGTTAATTATTGTCAATTATTTTAAACCACTCGAAATCTCTTATCTGCAAAGCATAGCTATGTCTACTCATTCTTAAACTTTGCAAGTAAAGGCATAAATATTGCATAAAGTATCAAGTCCTGCTAGCTAAGGAAAGTTTAACATTTAGCTATAATCATTTTAATAAGTACTCTACATAATATATATATATATTGTACCAGGTTCGAATATGTGTCCTCAAAACACCGGCCTCTTAGGCAGAGAAGAACATACTCGGAAAGTATGTATGCCCAAACGATAGCTATAAAATATATAACTAGCGTTACATTTCCAGGACATAACTTCTTCTCGACTGTTGAGTTCAACACCAGAGTTCAAAGCACTTTTTTTTGTTTGTGTATAAACATGGGTGCCAGTTAATTATCCAAGAATGAATAAATAACGCGCTTTGAGCAATGGCCACTAACTCAATGCCTAAATATCCACGACTAGCTCAGCTGTTTGTAATCACTAATAGATTATACATAATTAGTGGTTAAAAGAATTGATAAAAGAATTGCAAAAGGAATTTATAAAAAGAATTGACCAACAAATAAAGTTTAATTTTAAAGACAATTTATTAACTAACATTTACTAATTTTAAACATTTTATAATTCTAATAAAACACACGCATATTTTAAATTAACATTTCTAAACTAGTTTAAATATTCTTGTAGATTTTAATAATAGAACACTGGTATTTATCTAATTTAACTAATAACACTGATATAATGATCACGCACATATTAACTCATACACTCACATATATAATAATAAAGTATTACATAGCATTTGAAACTTAAACACACATCAATAGTTCATTTTATGTATGATATAGAGTTCATATAATTAGACTCTTGGAGGATTCACACGAATTAATGCAATGCAATGGCTATTACAGTATAAACGAAAATAAGCAAATGTTTTACCTAGGATTTTGAACGTAGATTTAGAACTTTGTTTTCTTCTTGTTTGTTGCTTCTTCCAGCCAGCTGGGACATTTCCTTGATGAGTTTCCTTATTATTCATGATCATTACTATTGGAGACAATTAGATACTGATGGAGATTTTCTAAGATGTTATGCTGACATTATTTCACGGGCAGATCTTGCTGTTTTCATCGGACATCAGGCTGTGGAGAGGCGTGAATTTCCCAAAACTGCTCAGCACCGCATTTTGTTTCTGGATACAATTAACTCAACTGATGGTCTTCTCTTGACTTAACTGACTCAATTAATTTCTGAACTCAACTGATTATCCGATAAAATTTTACTATTTATACCTGCGAAGTGTTTTTCTTTTCGATATCCTCCGGCAATATCTGTTGTCGAAATTTCATTGATAATCCTTTGACAACGTGTTTTGGAAGATTGTTTAATTAGTAATAGCCATGCAGAAGTGTTGTTTTATATTAATAATTAATTAATAGCCATTGCCGTGTTTTTTAATGATAATCTTCTTTAACTTTCATTTATTTATAATAACATTTATTACGCATACATTTATTCTATTATTGACAATCGCACATATATACGCACATATATTACTAGTTTTAAGATTACTTTTTCTTTAATTTGAATGAAAAGAGATTTGTATTTTTTAAACTTTAAATTATTTATATTTTACGAATACTAATAAGAAAACTCTTTACTTCCTTTTTATAAAACCTTTAGTTTAACTTTTCTAATGAAACACCCCTCTCCCCTTCTGATTAATTAATTGTAGCTTTTTATTTCAAAAACTAACGATGGAAAACTATTTGATTCATATCTTTTTCGAAAACAAACTGTAATAAACTCTTAAACTTTTAATTTTACTTTTGACAGCAAACTGATTTTGTTTACTTAAAGAAACCTTTTAGATTTTTATAACTTATTTATTATTTAATAATTTTTTAGGCAAAATCATCATGTGCCAATTTCAATATTGGTACAATATATGTATATATATCAGTGATGATGTATAACTTTTTTAGTAATGAAAGCAATTACACTCATCTAAAAAAATCTAGAACTCATCGATATTTTTATTTTCTAAATGCTTTTAACATTCTCAAGTTTTAACTATTAATTACATTTTAGCATTGTTTGAACTTCTTATAATCAATAAATAACGCATTGGTCAAACTCATTATTTGCCTTATATAAAAACAATTTAACTGTTGGTAAAAAAATTGAAAGTTAACAGAAATTCCATATAAAAAATAATGAGTTTGAATTGTTCATTCTTCTTTTTTATGTTTGACAAAATAGCTTAAATAATGTTTTTTTTTTTTTGCATTTGTATGTGCAACTTGTTGGATCAATTTTGTAAGGTTGAATATGTACATATTTTAGTGAATTTTTAAATTTGAATTTTAGTTAAAGCTTTTGAACTTTTTAGTGAAGTAACCAAACAAACTTTCCAGATTTCTGATACACTCATTTAAATTTATGACAAATCTTGAACTCAATATAAAATTGTCCAGATTAATTTCACTATGCATGTATTTTATGAGCAATTTCAAATTTCCAGATGAACAAGCAAGTTAAATATCTGAACATTCACACAGAAACAATAATAAGATATTGTACTAATATGTTTAATTATAGTCAATTTAATTTTGCATTTGAACGTTTTAGCAGCCAATTATATACATGTACAATATTTAATCTGTATATTTTTTTAATATTCATATTTTATAATATAATTTTTTTAAAAAAAATTATAACTCCCAGTGAAACAGTATGACATTGCAAAGAATATACATGTACTAAATTGGCAAATATCCTGGTAAATATTTATAGCCAATTAAACCCTTTAGATTTGTCACAAGGCTTGTAGAAAAGCATCACCAATCTGAAAGGTTTGATTGGTTGCAAATAGTTGTCATGTGCAATTTTGTATCAGAAAAAGACGAAAGGACAAGCCACACTTTTGTTATTCAGTTTATATTCATCTATACATTATGGAGATTTTATAAATAATAGATTATTTTTTAGTAATCAAGCTTGCCAGTGCAATGTATGTGTAATATATGATTGTTATGAAATACATATAGGTTAATTAGATATGCTATGATGAGTATTATTTTTTCAGTATACAATAAAAACTTTTGGGAAGATTAAAACTACTTATGACATATATAATTAATGAACAAATGATGTATTTATTCTTTTATAAACTTCCAGAATGCTTCTAGTAAAGGTAATTACTTTATTTTCATATTATTGTAAATTTACCAACCACCTTTCACTGGTTGGCTTAAGAGTCTCTTACACTGTAAATTTTATTTATGAGCAGATATGATTAATTTGTCCATCATAGTGCCATTTCCTAAGGAAGAGATATCAATGATGATTTTAATGATTAAAATTCCTAACTAATCTCTGTTTACATTCTGAGATTAGCTTAGCTTTGAACACGGATCTAACTAATGAATGTAATAAATGAATGTATTTAATAAACAATAGTAGCAGGCAATAAGTTATTTTACATAACAATTTTATTAAATGATTTATAAATACTACTCATGGATACCTATAGGTACAAATATTTAAAAGAAATGACTAAATTTAAAATTAGAGTATAAGCAATATTAGTGAAGTTTTTAGAAACAGCTTAAATTTTTAATTCTAACAGGCTATACTATTTCAGCCTTAGATGCATTTAGTTCATTCAATAACAATGGCAATGAAAATAATAATAATAAATGTATTCTAAGCTCTTAGTTGTGAGAAAAAGAGTTTCTCCAAATTTTGTGGATTTTGCTTTTGCATGATTGCAATGGCTTGAAATGTTACCTCTAAATATGTGACCAAATAATTCAAAGACTTCAGTCATTTTACAACTCTTAATGAATTAAATATAAATATATAGAAAAATATAAATATACAACCGATAATGTAATTTTACAGTCAAAAATCAAAAAGTAAATTTAGGAGGAGTAAATTTAGTTTAAGTCCAAAAACAAAATTCTTATCATAGAGGTAAGATGAAGGCTACAGTTGATAATACCAACATTATTATAATTCTAGTGGCTCCAGGTTTATATTTATTGTAACCATAACTATTTGAAAACACTCTATAAAAAATGTTAAATAAATTTATTACTTAATCACAGACTTCTTTTAGCTTAAAACTTATGTTCTTTTAAATGACTCAGTAGATTATCATTCTAATACTGAAAAGAGCTGTTCTTACATAAACAAATAATAATAATAAACAAAGTTATATGGATAAGAAAATTGTAGTTTGGAATAAACTTTTGCAAAAGATTGTATATAATCAATCACATGGATATTCAATAATTTGGTTGTTATATATACAAAGAGAAAATATTTTACTCTTAATTTTTAGAACAATGTGTTTAAGAACCATTGCAAATAGGCTTAATTGAATAATTGCATTATTATCTTGCTTCCTGTCTTAAGTTAAGCTTAAATATTTGGCCTGGGGATTAGCATAATTATTTTAATAAACCCTTTTTTAGAGATACATTATAAAATAATGACGACTTTTAATCTTAGAAATAAAATGATTACTGGATCTAAGTGAGTCATTGATGAATACAAGGTCATAGGTTTGAATAGACCTGGACTGATTTATGCTAATGTGATTAATACCAAGGTTGTATATTTCTTAATTAGAATTCAAATTCTCTGTTCATAAAAAAAACATACAAAGATAGCAAAAAATAATCTTCTTTACAGTCAAAAACTTGTATTTGTCTCAAGGTTTGTAATGATGGTATATTATAAGATGTGATATGTTGGACTATTTCCATCATTTATGAGAGAATATTGAATGTATAGAAAATTTTAAACTTTATTTAAACTTTCCAAATACAAACAACTTGTTAGTAATAACACACAAATAGACAATACAGGTTAGTAATTACCCAACTTTGACAGAATAGCTCAGTTGGTAGAGCGTTTGCCTTAAATTCCATATTAGAATCTAAAGGTGTGAATTCAATTTCTAAGTGAATATTGTCACAGTGCATATAGGCCAGCAACACCTGAAGAAGAGTGGAGAATAATACTACTCGAAACCTTGAGTAATTACTAACCTGTATTGTCTATTTGTGTGTTATTACTAACAAGTTATTTGTATTTGGAAAGTTTAAATAAAGTTTAAAATTTTCTATACATTCAACATTCGCTCATAAATGATGGAAATAGTCCAACATATTACATCTTTCAGAAACTTGTACTTTTTTTTTTTACATTTTGAAAAGTGTCTCCTTTTTGGTAATGATATTTTAATAATAGCTTCTGTAAAAAGCGAATTTATTCTGTATATAAACCTACACGATAAAAAATATAATGATAGCACTCTGCAAAGAACATAGCTATTTGTACCATTGCTTGATTTCGGAGATTTTATGCTCAACTGAATAATTAGTTCGTTAATTACACTTTTTTTCTCTGGGAAAACTTTATCCTAATGCATGTTTGTAAGCCTTTCATGTTAACATCTGTAATTTTGAATTTATTAATTCAATTTCACCATCCCGCAGAAATAAAAATGTAGAGAATAATTTTTGGCAATTGGCCATAAGTAGCTAAATAGTCTTGTGTATGCTGCACAATGCTTCTTTTTCATTATCAATATTATCTGAAAATGAAAGCTAAATAAGATATATCAGACTACTTTAAACAGGTTCAATGCCAGTAAATGTGTAATTAATCTATACATATATATTAAGTAACCCTTTTTAATTGCCCTCAAAGGTTAAAACTTATTAAAATGTTTGATTTTTTTACTGCGAAGAAAATTTAGCAACAGGTTGGCAGCAAACTTTTTTTTTTTTTTTAAATTGTATCTTCCAGTAGGTATTTTTTAAACAATATTATACCACCACTACCACTTTTCTGATTATCTCCCAAAGATTGTCGCGATGGTCGCTGAATGGCAGGTTAATATGGCCAGGGGATTCAACGCACCCGTCAAAAGGTAGAAAAAAATAAATTGTTTACGCTTTTATGTAATTGAAGTAGATAAAATTCGAGGAGGTACAATAGAAAGATTGCGGGATATAAAATTGGATTGTTTATTTTAAGTATATTTTTTATATGATGCAGTATTATTATATACGTGTATTTTTTAGTATAAATAAATTTATATATATAATAAAGTTTCTATCTATTACTTTATAATTCAAGAATTAATAGTTTCATTTTAATGTTTGCTTGGTTAGTTTTTTTTAAACTGCAATTTTCAAATAAATTTTAAAGTACTGTATTAAACTTTCTGGTTTTACGAGCTTTTTTTATAATTAGAATATGTATTCGAAAGGAACAACCCGTAAAACATTTTATTTTTATCGATAATATTTTTATTGCATTTTTGTTTCAGTTTATTAAACTATTATGTCACTACCCCATATATATTAAAAGCTTTGCTCTTTATCTTACAGGCATGTCTATATTTAACATTTAATAGGGACTAGTCAGTTTTAATAGAAACTTTAAGCAGAAATGAACTATTATCAAACATTAATCAACTTGCAATAGATTCAATATCCTGCTAAATATTCGCGAGCAACTTTAAAAAGAATTATTTTTGGAAGAAGTTCTTAGGTATAGAAAGGACATTTTAAATTAATTTTTGTCTGCAAAGGTTTTGACAGAGAATTGAATTGCTCTTGCTATAGTCTCAACCAGTATAACATCCATTTTGGTGCAATATATATATATATGATAATTAATACAAGATGACTATATGAATTGATTTTACTAATACAGTACTGACTTTCTGGTCATTGTTCCTGATTAGTTGTGAAAGTTTATGAAATTATAAGTACTTTTGTATCTTTTTTTATTTCTTTCTTAAAGCCATTTTATTACATTTGATTCTTTTGTTGCAGTCCTTCACTTCCAGACAAAAAAAATAAGCATTCTCCATAATATTTCTTCAATTTATATTCTATGCCAAATACTATGCTAATGCTGGCTGAGTTATTTCAAATTTCTTTGTTTTAAATTTGAAAAAAAAAAAAAAAGATAATTGTCGAGTGGTCAGCACAGCTGCCTTACAATCAGTTGTCCCGGGTTAGCGGGTTCGCTTCCCAGCCGATGCTTTAATACATGAAAAAAAAATGATAACAAACAGAATGCCAAATCTTGAAAATTGACATAATTGATTTAAATGAAATTTTTTTTTTTTTCACAATCAATTATAGATAGCATACTAATGCATTAACTAGATCAGAATAGCACTAAATATAGGCATAAATATGATTAGAAAAAAAAAACACTTCTTACTTTATAGATATACTTAACAAATATAATACTTACAATCGTAAACCTAGTACTGCTTATTTATTCATAGTATACCATAAATTATATTTATATAAACACTACAATTTGATTCACAATATGAAATTGCTATCAGGGTACATCCATCAACAAATTTAGACATAAACAATAATAATAATCAAATGGTTTATTGGTCATGAGCTTATAAGAAGTGTAAGTATATGAAGTGACTGAGCTGGAGTTATGAATCATGAACATTGAATTTCCAAGTCCACTTTGCTAACTCTGTGCTAAAGCAAATGGGGCATATTGAAACAGAATGAACTTTGAGGTCCAGAGTTTACTACTCTACCAGTGCCTCAAAATATGCAGAATCTATTAAAATTTATCTGATATAAAAACAATATCAGACTTATAAATTGAAAATAAATAAATAAATACAATTTACATATATATAGTAATAAATAATAATATAGTAATATATATATATGTAAATTTGTAGAAATTACTCAAGCATGCACTATTAAATTAATATTAGATTGGCACATACCCTTCCATCAATAAGGGGTTTAAAAGCATAAGCAGTCCACTTATATTATTTTTTTAAAATAAAGAACATTTTTTAAAACAAAAAACATTGCTATGGGGACCAACAGAAAGTTTTTAAGATCGTCTGCATATCAAGAAATGATGGGAATAATTGTAACTACTTTTTTGTCATGTCTTTTTACTGAATAGAAGTCAATAAAATTTTGTAAGGATTATTTAAATTAATATCATGCATTTTACGAAATAGAGAACCTTCCAGAATGATTTCCCTGATCTTGCCAACATTGTAGCTGAATATGGATCTGTAGACAAAGAAATGCCTTAAATTTTAACTTTGATTCTGCTGATCTAGTTATCACTATTCAATGCTGAAGAAATATTTGACATTTACTTGCTACAAGAAGAAAACTAGCCATCTAAAGTGATTATTCCATAGAAATGTACTTCTATAATTAATCTGTGAAATTACCTATTTTAAATGCTCAGAGGAAAATTGCAATGAAAGCTCTCATAGGAAAACTGCCATGAAATGAACCAAAAGAAGCTAAAATGTAATACTGCCATAAGACATTAAAATTTAATGATTAATGGCCATATTCCCTCATTTACAGATACTAAAATATGTGTGAGCTCACAAAGACATTAAGATAATTAACTCAGAGTTATTGTAAGCTACAAAGATTTTTCTTCTGTCATGTGTCATTGTCATATAATCTTTTAATTGTAAATATGTAATACATTTTTATTAATATTATTATCATATAATTCTGTTGCTAATTAAAGTTATTGACATGGTTAATAATTTCGTGTTGTCATTTCTCATCCGAATCCAAACTGATTATCTATTTTGTTGAAATAAAGTATTAGATGGAGTGGGGTAACGATCAGGAAATAGAATTAAATCTGCATGAAAATTAAGTTTTATGAGAGTTCGATTTGATCATTGCTTGTGTCTATTATAACCTTGTCAATTAAAAATATGTTGTATGTAGTCACTCCACCATGTACACAATCATCCCTAAACTAAAATTACCCTAAACTAAAATTAATTTGGAAATATTGTATTTTTATTTTATTTTATTAGCCTAAAAATGATTTACTCGCTGACGAAGAAGCTTCCAAATAAACAAAACAAATTTCGCATAAAACTATTAAATGGGCCAAGCGCTTTCGAGGTTTGCCCTCATATTCATGGCCGACGAACGTAATAAATATTTACATAGTGTTATTAAATAACAAATATGCAAATGTAAATGTAAATCAGTTTGACCATTTTTTTGAAATGGAAAAACACGTGTCGCGTCTATTGATAGAATTGTTGTCGCAAACAATGAAGTACGCCTCTTTGATCTTTCTCACACAATCCTGGGGTTGCCTGGTTCGAACACATGGCCAGTCTGCTTTTCATGTTCCAGAAATATTGAAAAGTTATTGATTATTATCAATTGTTAAAAGGTCAGTTACTGTTATAATATATATATATAATACAAATAAAATGTAAATAAAAATGTATTATTTTTATTGTTATATATATAGCTGAAAAGTATTAGATTTTAGGTGTGATGTTGGACTATTTTCATCATCTATCATTAAATGTTGACTGTCTAGAAAAATTTTAAACTTTATTTAAACTTTTCCAATTACAAACAACTGTTAGTAATAACACACAAAGACAGCAGTAGTTTATATTTGGAAAATTTTAAATAAAGTTTAAGGGTTAGTTATAATTTTGGATTTTCAAATTTATATATTTTTGTTATTTCTGAATCTTTACTCATTTGTATTTTTTTTTCTGCTCTAAAAAAAAAAAAAAAACCATCTATTTTTAAAAATTTCTTAGCATTTTTTTTTTTTGAGAAATATTCTCATTGTCCATATCATTTAGATTAAATCATTTCAAGTCGCTTGTATTACTTTTTAATTGTTAGTTTTACTGGTGCAAAGTTATATACTTATCTTATGGTTATGTTTTCAAGTCATAGATATTCAAGCACAAAACTAACAGACAGTACAAGAGACTCATTTAATTGACCAAATTATTATTTTTCAATTGACATTATTCCACAAATCTTTAGTTTTTAAGTCTATGGTTCTTACCAATGGGATAGGCTACTCAGGACAATGTAAAATTAATTTTATCTGACTTTTTTATTTTTAAATTATGAATGTGACATACAAATATTGTTAAGATTTTGAATCACATGATCACATTTCCTATACTAGCACATTAATTGTTGATAAACAGAGCAAAACTCTCCATACAGTATTGCCACCTGTGCTAAACAGAATAATCAATGGATGCCAGAAGATTTTGAATGTTGTTCAGTCAATTTTCTATTGATAGTATAACAATACTATTAATATTCTGCTTAACAATGGTGTACTTGTAATACAACACAGTATTTCTCCAACAAAATCAAGGGATAGCTAGGGGCTCCCCATTGTCACTCCTGATTAGTAATATTTTTATAGATAAATTTGAAGCCACAGCCATAAAGATTTCTCCATATCAATCTAAAATTTGTCTTTATTATGTTGATACATTTATTGTATGGCCACATTGTGAAGTGTTACTATGAAATTTTTGAAAACACATTAATGACAATGTCCTTCAATTCACAATGGAATCAAAACAAAAACAAATATTGGCATTCTTAGTTGTCCTTGAGGTAGACTCTCTCATGGCAAATCAAAAGTACAGTTTATACAAAAACCACACATTTAGGAAAATACTTAACCCATATATCTAATCACATCAGAAGAAACAAATACTATGGAACAGAAGAAAAGAAGTTTGTTTAGAATTCAGTGATTTGGGAAAAGAAAAGATCTACATAGAACAAACTCTTATGCAGAATGGTTATCTATCAGCATCTTAAATAAACACCAAAAGAACCATCAAAATAAAAAACAATTATTGGTGCTGTAGTGTATCCATACATATCAGGAATGGCAGGCAAAATAAAGAAAATCTACATCAATACAACATCAAAATGTCTTACCAAAGCCATACCTCACTATCTACAAAACCTAAACTTGAAATGCTGAAAAACAAAAACTGCATCTATGAAATGCCATGTGAATGAGGGAGAATTTATATTGGTGAAACTAGTCACTATATTGAAAAGCAATTGGAAGAACACAAACTGATGATTAGAAAAGACAAAACAGATGTGTCTAAAGTAGCAGATATGTATGCACCAATGAAAATATATTTGTTGGGAACATACAAAAATATTTGATAGAGAGAAAAAGGTACAAAGGAGAAAATTCAAAGACGCATCTCACCTGATAATGGCAAATAATTGCATAAGTCAACCTAGTCTGACTATATATAATGTCTGGAAACTACTAATTAACTTTGTTCTTAGACAGAAGTGGAGAAATCAGGAGGAACCTCATGGATAAGTATGTAAAATTTCTACTATCTGTTGCCTTTGACACAATGGCTCACTTAGTTACAATGTTGCCTTAAAATTCAATATACACACTTTCACCAATCAGGCCAGTACTACCTGAAGAAAAGAGGAGAATAATACTACTCAAAACATTGTGTATATACTAACCTATGTGCATATAGCTTAGTACATACACAATGTTTTGAATAATATTATTCCCCTCTCTTCTTCAGGTGTTGCTGGCTTGATCAGTGATAGAGTAATTAATCGTTGAGTGTAATTGGAAAATTTAAATAAAATGTGAACATTTTCTAAAAACATTCAATATTTGATATTAGGTTGTGGAAATAGTCCAAATGTCATCATCACAAACCTTGAGACAAACATTTTACAGAGACATTTTCATCTTAAATGTTATAGGCACAATTTTTGTAAAAGTTATTGTAAAGTGCATACAGAAATTCACTGAATAAGTCATTTCTGAAATAATATAAATTCTGAAATAAGATTTCATCCTTCACCTGATTTTCACAGACAATTTCAAGAAAAATTATATGAGAGAATAATTACTGTTCAATGCTGTAGCAGTGTACCAAAGACATTTAATCTCATGAGAAGATAAAAACTTACAAAGTAATAGAGAACATTGGAGGTTAACCAGTCAGATTAAATTTTCTCATAAAAATGTGAAACATAACATTCATTTTGATGTTAATGCTTCTAACTTTTGAGATTAGGTATGAAGTTAGGCAAGATTGCAGCTCTTCTGTCTCTCAATCTTTGAAATCTACTTGGCTAACATTTTGTGATAGATTAGTTAAGCTTCTCTCCCTCCAAAAAAAAAAAGTTTTTAATCACTTTATATATCATGGCTTACAATGTAAATTGATTCAATTTAAAACCATGACATTGGAACTTCTCTTTAGCAATATCAAGGTAATGAGTCATGACAATCTATTCTTACAATTACTGTTCTTTAAGACTTATATAGCTGTAGCATTATAGAAACTTTTAGCTATATCCTATAGTCATTAGCACAATCTTTTTTGAGGAACAAATAAATCTATGTTTGTAATAAACAATTTTATTTCAAATAATACTTTATCAATATGATTATATAATATAGTTTATATTGAAATAGTCAGCTTTTACAACCCAACTGTTTCACCTACTATATTCTATAATAGTATTCTTTTATATGTAATAACCACCAAATTCTTGTATATTATGCTAATATTATCATAAAAACTGGCTAAATTTAAACCCAAATACTTTAACTATATGTGTGTGCATATGTATCTACATATAGAGAGAAATTTGCATTTATATACGTAAACCTCTATAAATGCACACTTATATATTTCTAATAATACTAAATGAAAAACGAGTTGTATATGTAACTTAAGACTACATATATGCTAGAAGAGTAATGTTAATAGAATTTAAAACATTAAAGTTTTTTTATTTTAAAATATTTATTAAATTAGTAATATTTGAAATTATATAATTCTGCATATATCGCTAAAATTAAACGGTCGAGTTACATATATAACAAAATGTTTTTCTATAATTTTAGATTTGTTTTTCTAGTCAAAGTGACACCAGAAAAGATAATCCTTCTTGCTACAAAATTGACCCAATTTATATTTAAAGTTAAAATTGGATTTAAATTAAAAGGATTGCATAAATTACCGCATGTCACAAAGGTTAAATTGACCTAATTAAAAGTTAGACACAGCAGGCTTCCACGATTACTGGCAATAAGCGAGTAAGCTAAGAAAACAAATCTAAAAATAATATAATGAAGGAGAGGGGGGTGCTGGTATAAAAGCTGTAGCATCCATTTTGAACAAACTCTAAGATTATAATTTTAATAAAGTACTTGAAAAAGCATTCATGATGATGATGTCGGGGTACATGGTGAAAAATTCTTGCTTTCTCACCTCCGATAAGAAGCTGCCTAATGCAAAGGAAGATGAAGTAACAACCATCACCACCTAAAGAAGTTTCAATGAAGAAATAACTTGCCAGCATAGAAAGAGAAGAACATGGTAAATACTCCTTCGATTCTAAAGCTTTCAACTAAACTCAACTCTAAAATGCTAGCTTAATCTAAATCAATGGCCATAATAATAATGTAAACTAAAATTACTTATAAATGTAAATTTTATTTTGTTTCAATCCTAAAATCTTGCCTGATTTAATGATTTCATAATTAAACTGATTTAATAATTAGTGTCTCATTTAAATTGATTTACAAACTCATTTGAAAACTGGTTTAATATTTGATAACTGACTTAAATACCTGATTCACAAATTTAACTGCTTTATAATTTTATCTGGTTATTATTTGCATTAATAATATATTTCATTTATTGATATGATTTCTTTATTTGTTGGTTTACTTGCTAAATTTATTTATGATTGATTTAGTTACATATTAATCTTATTCCAAATAATTAAATGTTATTCGATTTCAAATTGCTAAAATCTATATTTTAAATGTTTTAATATGATTTCATCATGTATAATGCAAAATGATCTATTATAAAATAACTATTAAATTTCTAAGTCATTTTGTATATCTTAAGTTAATGATAATATTTGCCATCATTAATCTTATAAACTTAAAATTGTCGAAACTGAATCAATCATATTTCAGCGAATGTCACATAAGTTTCATTTTTAAACAAAACCAAATTTCAGATTTCACTTATGTGAAATCTTATCTTATTTTAAATCTTACATTTCGTTTAATTGAATCTATGCCAAATCTTATTATTTTGATTATGTTATTGTTTATGCTATATGTATTCAAAACCGGGTTTTGTTAGTAATTAAATCATTAGTGAGACATAATTAGATTCTCATGCATATATATGTAACTTCGCATATATATGTAATTCCACACATATTCATGCACAAATTAAAGCTCTGTTTTGAAATGGATAAAATATCTTAATTAAGATATAATTACAAGCATACTGTTATTCTAAGATAGATTTGCTTTTAAATATAATATTTAACCAATATTCAGTTGAAGTGATAAAATGCAGCATAAATCTATAGTTCTATATTGTAATTTTCCTCCATATGCTGTAATCCTCCTTAGAGAAATAAAAGCCTATATAGATAGCTTTATAACTTGGATTCATAAACTTTCCTTAATAGTATAATTATAAATACTATCATATGAACTGATACAGGGCAGTTTCATGAAGGAAACTAGTATTTAGCATCTTAATTTTTATGATATGATAATGTTGTCAGTGGTGTGTATGTGTCCTTAAGAAACACTACAGCGTACTCACTTGTTGCTGTTTTCTTTAATGGTTGTATGTGGTCGCGCTGCACCATTACTCTTAGTTTGGGCAATTTCTTCTTCAGATGGTGGATTGGTATGTGCCTCCCCATTCTGCATCCTTAGGAATTGAGCATGAGACTCCCATGGAGCATAAGACTCCCACTTAAAATAAATTGCTCAATCATCTGGACTAAAGGTCTCTTATTTTCACAGCAATGAGTGCGGTCAAAGAGAACTGTTACTTGGTAAAAATCCCGTGAATAAGGCACATATACGAGACATAAAGACTCAGAATTTTATGTTTTTCATACGCCTTAGTATCTGAAGTCTAGCTGCCAATAATCAGTTCATCCTACCATTATAATTGTTATTTTCAGCTTTGATCTGAATCCGAATCTAATTTAATATGCATAATAGCTTTATAGAGAATATATTGATTATTCATACTTCATAAAATATTATATTCTTTATAAATCTTTGTATTCACTTCCACTAACCATAAAGCAAATCTAGATCCTATGATATGGCATAAACTAGGCATAGATAATCATGAGCAAATGTAAATTCAAATGTATTATAATTTCATCACCTACGAGTGATTCATATATAGAGCTAAGTAAATTAAATATTAGTAACCTAGAAATTATAATCACCTGCGAGTGATTAAAATGCTATATATAAACCGGAAGTGCATAAATATTAAATTATCACCTACGAGTGATATACATATATGTAAGAAACCCAATTATTTGTAACTAAAAATTTCTAATCACCCACGAGTGATTTTATCTACCTCCTATATATGTAAACCAAGTTACGTAAAACTCAGCCATAAGGGAATATATATCTAAAACCATCACTTGCATGTGAACCCAAACTTAATGTAAACATCCCTTAATCACCTGCGTGTGAGACCAAGCATCTAGCTAGTGTAATATTGTTTTAATTATTATTTCAAAATTTAACTTCATTAAATTATTTTTAAATTTAACTTTGCTTCATGTCTTAGTCTTGCTCACTGACTCATAATCATTCCATCATTTAGTAATTATTTATTATTAGTTATTAAAATCATTTCTTTGTTTAATAATCATATACTAGCCACATGATATCTATATAGCTATACTCGATAAAATGTCAACTTCCTCCCAGTCTTTTGCTCTACTGATGTTCTACTGCCGGAACGAGATGAAGGAGAATACTGCTGTGGCCTCAGATGTGTCATCCACAAGGTGGTAAATCTTTGAGCAATAGTGAAGGACCGGTGGTTGCATCGCCGTATTCTGTTCGGCCTTGGGATGATTTACTAAAGTTCTAGGTTTTGTTACGTGAATGTACATATTTGACCGTTACAATATTTATGATCATTATCAAGATTTTCACATCTTTTATAAGAATATGAGACACAGCCAATATATTGAAGACAATAAAATAATCATATCTTAACATCATTGTCATGAGGCAGGACAAAATAACCAAACATAAATACCACAATATGTCTTAGTTCCATTCCCATTAGCAATATTTTGAAACAAATATTAAAATTGCCAGCATACATTTCTTTCCATGAATTAATGATATTTTTGTATCTTTATTCCCATTAATTCTATAAATTGAGAAAAGTACCTGAGAACTCGCTATATCAAAAGTAAAGACAAATTAAAAGATAAAAGAAAGAAACAGGATCCTAAGTTATTAACCGATACCCGAATATTAATAAATTCAGCCATGAGAAAAATTCTTTTTCACAACACTTGATCACTCCTGATCATATGCTTTGAATTGAGATGTTAATATATCATCATATTGTATTCCTATAGTTGCAATTTTATCTACTTACAATATTTTTCTTCATTAATAAAAATATTTAAAAAATAAAATATACATAAATAAAGCATACAGCTCACTACAAAACAGGATAGAGGATTCTCCTTGCACCTATCCATAAGCTTAAATATTAATACTACTTATTTGAATTCACAACTGCCAGATTTTTATTTTATTTACACCATTTTGATTACTATTATCTTTTTTTTTTTTATAATTGAAGTAGAAAAATTAAAAGTGATTTATCGCGATAAATGCAGTTTATATTTTACTAACTGATTTTAATGAGAAATTTTTCCCAAATATTATTCATTGACACATGTCGCTTTTATCTTTTCATTTACCATTTGTTCAATGTTTAAAAGCATCAACTTTGAGACCTCCAATTAATTAAAGTTAAAATGAGAGCAGCTGATCAAAAGCTTAAACGTTTATTTTAATAAAATATATATTTATTTTTAAATAGTATTTTATTAAGGAAAAAATATTGTAAAGCGATAAAAAAAACAGATATAAAGATACAATATTATAGCTATTGGCATCTTCAGAGATAGTTAAACACCATGTGATCAAATGTTTTAATAAAGAGTTCTTTTTCTAGATGAATATATCATTATTAAATACCAATAAGTTTCAGTAAATCAGTAACGGTTTATGTTCTTGTTGTATTTATATGTTGGATTTTTTTCCATCATCTAATATGAGTATTGAATGTCTTTAGAAAAATTTAACTTTATTTAAATATTCTAAATACCTTCAACTGTTAGTAATAGCATGCATGTTAATTAGTATATGCACAACATTTCAAGAGATATTATTCTCTCCTCTTCTTCAGTTGTTCTGGCCTGACTAGTTACAGTACTAGCATGGGAATCGAACCTGGACCCTTAGATTCCTGCATATTGAATTTTAAGGTAACACTCTAACCAATTGAGCCATCCTACTAAAAGCAAGAGTCAATAAAAATTTCATATACTGGTCTATGAAGTTCCTCCTGAATTATCCATTTTTTTTCTACGTTGGTTAGAGCATTATTTTAAAAATTTAATACTCAAGAATCTAAGGATTCAGGTTTGATTCCCATGCTAGTACTGTCACTGGCTAGGCCAGAAACACCTAAAGAAGAGAAGAGAATAATACCTCTCAAAATGGTGTGCATCTGCTAACCTGTGTGCTATTACTAACAGTTGAATGTATTTGGAATATTTAAATAAAGTTAATTTTTTCTAAAGGCATTCAATACTCAAATTATGGAAATAGTCCAACATATAAATACAACTAAAACACCATCGTCACAAACCTTCAGGAAAATTCTTATGTTTTTTTAACTTTTTTTATTATCCTAAACAACTGATATCTTTTATAGAAAACATTTTAGTAATCTCTGTATGTACATTCTATTTTGAGAATGCAATAAATATCAATACATGTGCTCTTAAAGGGTAAATCCTAGTTGAAATTTATGCAAATAATATATTATCATCCTAGTACAACAATTATTCTGATGGTTTAACTATTGCATCACAATATTATGAGAATTTGGTCGTTGTTTATACAGGAATGTTGAAGTTATTTTAAATTATTTATTACTACTGAATTTAGTAAGAGGAAATGTCCATCTTTTTTCATACATATCTTTGAGTAACAACAATTTTTATTTAAAAACATATGCATGTTTATTCTTAAAATGTTTATTTATGCAAGCATATGTATTTTTTTAAAAATATTCTACATATTTCGCTTATTTACCGTATTAATAAAATTTAAATAGGATAATAATTAAAAAAGGTTCTGATTATAATATTGACAAAGTAGCTTCTGGATTGCAAAAATTACACAAAAGGCAAAGTTTTATTTTTTAAAAAAGCGTAACATATTAAAATATTAATTTCATCCAACCAGGTGCATTTTTTAATGCACCTAAGTATAAAAATTGTAAGTATAGATAAAGAGAAAAATCAAAAATTGACATTTTATTTCTAGAGTTTTTTTAAAATTTCAAATTAGTGTAGGCCATAAAAGTGAAATAGCATCCATATTTCTAGAGAAAGATTTGATGAGGCTATGGCAAATATTTTATCTTTTAAAAAATAATTATTGCAAAATAGTTCATTACAACTGTTGCAATATAAGATATCAAAATCTTAATCATTCCATCTTATAGAAAAATTAAATGTATATTCACAAAATATTTTTATGTAAATTTAAATAAAAAATAATTCAAATTTTTGAAAAATGCATTATGGCAACCATGAGGTTAAAAAAAGTCTTTTCTAAATGAAAAAATGACATGTTTTTATGATAAATAAATGCACTCAAAATAACATTTCAAGACAAAATTTGGGGGGAAAAAAGTTTCCAAGTAAAAAATCTCAGGGCAAGTCATTATCAATCAAACAAAGTATGATATGACCTTCACATTCAACATCCACATTAGACAGCACTGATTATTCAAGCTTAAGATTAGTTATGCAAGAAAATTAGAGTGGCTTAAAATTATAGGATATTTGAATCTTAGTTTACTAGTTTGCTAGTATAAAACAATTAATATTTTACCATGAAATAGACTGTGGATTTTTATATGCTGCTATTATCTTTATTGATTACTCAAAATTATTAACGATGACTGAATTAGAGTAAATAAAATATATTACTACTTCTAATGCAGATTGTGATCATTGATAAAAAAAGCTAGATTCTATTCTGAAATATTATCGTAAATATTATTATTTCCCATTGACCATTATAAAATTAAAATACCTGTATTCCAATAAATATGTTTTAGAAATTAATAGTTGCATAAACAATATATTATGGGATAGAAATGGTAAAGTAAAGACAGTTAGTAGATAATAAGATCTGACCAAGACTGCTAGGAACAGTTGAAACTGTATATATTTTGCTTCAAAGTGTAAATAGAGTGGAATGTGGTTATTATATGTTATATATTAGAAAAGCAAAAATAAAGAAGGAAAGCAGAAGAGAAGCTATTGAAGATTATATTATAACAGTATATTTAGTTAAATAAATTTATGTAATTAGAGTAAAAGTATTATATACAACTTTATATTACGATCATTAAAAATACAGTAAATTAAAATTTATATAGGATATTGACTATATATATATTTAAAATATATGTGAATGTTTGTCCATAAGGCTGTCATGTGTTTCTGTATGAATACTTGACAGCAAGGCTGTCGTGTAAGCTGTGTGAATGTTTGTCCACAAGGCTGTCACATGTCAAATTCCCAACCATGACCTTTATAGGCCAAATACATCTGGCAAATAATAATTTTAATACCTATTAGATACATATTTACCATACATATTACATACTATAGTAAAACAAATTATAAAACAATAAAAAAAAATTAGAAATTAAAGTTATTTATCTGTTTGTTCACTTATTTGATTTAGTTTTATTGCAAACAAAGTTTTTTAATAATGTTTTTTTAAGATCCAGAATTGTCAAGAAAAAAAAATTAAAAACTTATTGTTTAAAGGTTTTTCCATCATTTTTAGAAAAAAAATTATTGTTATTGTTGTTGTTTGGCTGAAAATTTTACTTTTTTCTTATTTCAGTTCTTACTATGTAGAAAAATATAAAAAATATATATCTAGAATAATTCAAACAGTTACTAAAAAAAAATATGAGAATTAACTTTAGTCTAGCGTATTAATTTGTTATTAAATTACTTTAATTTATTTTAAAATTATGTACAATTTAATTTGTTCAAAATTAAAATAATCCATAGTTCTGCCCAAAATTATATATAATTTAGCAGAGTTTTTTGAACAAAGTCCTTCACAAATAAGATTGAAACCATGTATAGAAGGTTATGATGGGGAGGACGAACCACTGCTATAAGCCTCAAAATTTTACAAAGGTCTCGGACACTTAACGGCCCCTTTTTGCATTCATTGTGAATCTTCAGTCTACAACAGAATCATAATGTCCTATACAAATTACTTAAAGAGAACCGATATATACTATGCCCTATTCCAACTCAACCAGTTGAGCCAATGAATAGACCCCCCCCCGCATCACAAATTATGGCTTCAACAACAGATTTCACTTATTTTTGAAAATATAAAGCCTACCTCAACATCTTTTCAGAACAAACTAACCCATTGGGACACATATCATCTTGTCCTCCCAAGAGAACAGAAAACTAATGCCTTTTTATCAATAGGGATTAATTGTATGGTCAAATTAACTAGATTCCTGAAACTAGCATCAAAGTTTGTAAACTTCCTTCTTAAAATTACCCTCAGAGACCTCCCCATCAGGGCCTTCCTTCATTATCAAAGAGGATGCAACATTGACCCATTGCCCTACATGCAACAGACAGGAAGAAACTATAGAACACATCCTCAAGAAATGTGAAACATGGAAATCCCTCGGGAGGCTTATACAATGGCAGATTGCAGTGGGGGGGGGAATCCAACATTATGTTACTTGCCAACATCATTAAAGGAAGTTTTTCTGAAATCTGGCTAGCCACCTTTATGAACTTCGCCATCTGGATAATCAGATGTAAAAAGACATTTGAAAGTGAAATGGTGATTGGCCTGGAGGACTGCATGATAAAGACCATTGTTGAATTAAGAGAAATAGACAAGCAGACAGCTGATTTTCAACTGGTGGCTGATACGTGGGAAAAGATATCCTTGTGATAAATTGATTGCAGTAACCACTTATCTAGGTCACACTGATTACAACCCCATCTAAAACCAACCATATAAAGGAATAAACCAATGCTGCAACAACTCATGCTTGATCACCCTAATTCTTGTTGCAAATCCTTTCAGAACATAGTGAAATGTATAGACTGTTCATACATCACTACTCTTATTGACCCAGACTAAGTTACATATCTAATTTAGTCTCTATTTTGGCACTTAACCCCTCTACCTAAAGTTACCATCAATGTATTTCTTTCCCTTTTGATTCACTTTAATGTAAATATTCATAGTAATAAATTTCTTTTGAAAGAGAGAAATAATATGCATTACACATACTAATTAATTTTTATTTATTTAATTACATTAACTAGTTGGTTAGTAATAAATTACATAAAATTTAAGTCTGCAATTAATTATAAAATATAAGAAAACAATGGTAATACTTGAATTGAAAAAAAAAGCTGAGAAATAAAACAAAATTTTGGACAGAAGTTTGTATAACTGGTACTTTATTGAGATTATTTTCGTTCTTTTTAATTCTAACTTTAAATAGTTATGTGTTTTGTGGTTGTATGTTTGGAGGTATAAGATGGCTTTCGATCAGGAATAAAGCTTATGCCATGTGCTTACTATACTTTTCTTTATATCAATAGACAGATATTCATTCATCTGGTTAATCCATTTAAGAAGTACTAAATTTTATTCTTTACCTAAGAAAGTTACCTACATAATAATTTATCTGAAGGCTCTTTAATTAATGGGGGGGGGGGTAGTATTTCCATTGTGGATTTTAAATTTCTGCTGAATTTACAGATCAGTTCAGTTTTATGAGTGTGTCTATTTAAAGTATTGTAGTTGGTTTTTCATTGTATCATACATCAATAGTGACAATATATAATGATTACTATTTTAAATACTTTTTTAATGTGTCAAATTTTTATATTTAATTTTTTAAAATATAGATTTACCTTTTTCTATTTTATCTCTTTTCAAAACCTTTTTTTTTTTTAATCTATGGAAAATTCATTTTAATATTGTTTCCCAAAATAACTTATTATTCTCTAATATTTACATTTTAAAAGTTAATTCATTTTGTGTTCGATTTGAAACAGAAAAACTGTTTTCATTTCAATTTTAAAAATGTATAAAAGAAGTTTAGATTCATTGATTGGTTTTCGCATTCACTTTTTATATTACTTGTAAAAATGGATTATTATTATTATTATTATTATTATTATTATTATTATTATTATTATTATTATTATTATTATTATTATTATTATTATTATTATTATTATTATTATATTGTTGTTGTTGTTGTCGTTGTTGTTATTATTATTATTATTATTATTATGACGTTTACATTTCAAACTATATTCCAAAAAATTAAAGTTTTTGCCTTAAATACATATACAGATATTTCACCAGCTCCGTATACATCCAAACACATTAAAATCATCACAGTTTTATTTCTGAGCAAGTTATAATGACAAATATTTCACAAATCAGTAGTTACTTTATTAATAGAAAATTCAAACATCACTTTCTAGAACCTAATTATTTGGATTTTCTAATTAAGATTAATCTTGATATTCTTTTTACCAATATCTTCTTATCAGTTAGGATGACTTTCTTTCTTTTTGAAACCCCATTCTCTCTATGGCAGAAATGAAGAAACTTTAAATCATTTCCTGTTTTAATATACTGAACTGCGTCAGAACAAGAGCATTATAATCATTGCTTCCATATCATTTCTAAATGCACTAAGATGGCAATGTATAAAGAGAGGGTTTTTTTCCTGACCTTAGAACAAAACGTTTGCCATATTTATTCTGTAGTTTCTAAGACGTAATTCTATTTTTAATCTACCTCTCCCATCTTCAGTCATTTTTATAAATAAAATAGATTTAGAGATTAAGTTTGGCTTAATGAATAATATTTGTAATTTTCACTATTCTTATGCAAGATAGGGACTGGTTTTCATTCACTTTTAACACCTTGTTAAAAGCAGGTGGAAATCAGTCCCTACCTTCCGTGTGAGTGGTGTAGTGAAAACCACGCTACAGAAATATTATTCATTAAGTAGATAATCTCTAGTCTAATGAATAACTAATAAAAATTATTAATAAATTTGACCTCTTCTGATATTACATAGAATTGTCTCTCATTGCTTGAAAGTTTGTAGACAAAGATTAACTTCTGGTCTATTTATTTGTGCATTCTTAATCTCTGCAAGATATTTTTTTTAAAAAAATGGAAGAAGAGGAGGAGAATAAATATATTTTTTTTACCCACATGATCTGTTTATTTATTTTTTTATTTACTAATTAAAAAAAAGAAAAAGCACTTTTTTTATTTTGTAAGTGATGAAATATTCTTTATTTGCTGTAATAACATTTTTTTTAAAAATGTCATAATAGTACATTATTTAAGTGCCTATAAAAGACCACATGTGAGATGGATGGATGAAATAAAAAAAGTGATTTGGAGAAGAGAGGCTAGAGATCAGAGAAGATGGATTGAACTTGGAGAGATCTTCATTCTGCAGTGGATTGATAATGGTTGATAATGATAATGATGATTTTACCTACTTTATAAATTATAAACAACATTACACATTTTATACTTTTTTTATTAATAAAGATTTCTTTAAGCATAAAATCTTTCCAAAAGTTGATCCACTTCTTGAATATTAGATAACTTTATATAGGTTTGAAATTGCATTCATGCTTTTAAGCATTGATCTGCTTCAACTTCCGTATTAAAATGGATTTTTTTGTTCTTAGATGTTAATAATTTTAGATCATCATTATGTGTCTCGCGCATAGTCTTTTGGTTGTTTGTTTATTTGTAAATTGTTTCTCTTCAACATTTATATAAAATCAAATTTGTATATTTCAATAAATGAAATATATATATATTTTGTCAAGCGTTGGTAGTCGAGTGATCAGCACAGCTGCCTTTAACATATGAAAAAAAAACTATATATTTTTCCTTATATATATAATACTTTGAAAATGAGTTAATGGCAACTGGTATTAGCTTGTTAATAGAAGTTTAAATAAACTTATTGATTTTCTAAGTTTTTTAATTATGTTAAATATGGTTTCATTATTAATTTATCTCCAGGTGACAAAATGTTTTCTATTTATTAAAATTTTTTTTATTTTAATACTTTCAAAAATCTTATTTTTATTTACTTTTTCAATATTTTTAATATATATTTATAAATGGTTAATTTTATGTTAAATTTATTTCTAGTTCAGCAATCGATATACGCTATGCATTATAAGAGTACTTCAAGTATAAATTATAAGTATTTTTATATCTTTATTTAATACAGCTAAGTGTAATCTCTAGAAACTAGCAATTTTTTTTTTTTAAAGATTTTTATTAAAGACGTATTTCCAGCAATTATGGCTAAATATCTATAAATAAATATGATTTATTCACTATTTCACTTTGGAAAATAAATTATTGGAGATTTGATTTTGCAGTTATTTACTTTTTTTTTTTTTTTACAATATTTGATTAGTAAAATAAACAATTTTAATCTAAAACTTACATGTTTGAAGAAAAAGTTTTTATAAATGAATTTGAATTTTCATCGGTATTATTTATTGTTAGAAATTGTGAGTCAACATTTGAAAACTTTCACCTAGAACAGGCAAATTAGTGAATGAAGTTGTCAGAAGTTAATACAAGTATATTGCTGGGTTTAAATAAGATTAGTGATTATTACGGATTTGATCTTTGATATGTTTGGAAGAAAAATAAAATAGGTGAACTAAGTTATTTTTAAGAATACTTTAGTAATAAAAATATCATAAAGTGATTAAAGCAACTTCTTTTGTTATAGAAATGCGACTTTTCAACTTCTGAAAGAATTATGACTTAAGTTTTTAGTTAATAAAGTTGAAGTAAATATTAGACGTACTAAAGTGATAATCTTTTTTAATAAGTGGGCACAAGTATATAACTTTTTATATGTGAACCCTGTTAGGATTTCTATGTAAATATAAGTTGGGATGATTAATGATTGAATAGTTAATCAGTATTTTAAGAATGTTTTTGATTTAAAGTTGAAAAATTGTGTACGTTATTTATGTTTTAGTGTGAGATTATTATAAAGAGAATTAAGTACCAAAATTTACAAAAGATTTTACTTTTTGACAAATGGTTATAGTAGTAATCTCTCTCTCTCTATATATATCTTTTAATTCTTAGAGACAGAAATAATATACTTCTAATTAACTCTATAAAATAAGCTATATAAATAAGTCTAATGGCCCTTCTCCTAATAGTGAAGTAACTGTTGAAGTATGTTTGTATCTTCTTTCAAGAGATAATTTTGGATAATTTCTAAATTTCTTGCTTGGAATAGTAGTCTGATATCATACTTCAGTAATATCATTCTTCTTATACATAAAAGAGTAATGTTTTATTGTAATATAGTAATATTTTTTTTGGAATTCAGATATGTATATAATTTTTTATACTATCTATTTTAATTTATAGTTTTGGAATAATATAATAGTCCACAATTCTTATAATACATTAATACTCGCGAAATCTTACGATTTACTACGAGTTAATGAAAAGATATTATAGTAAGAAGAGAGGTCCCTAGTGACGATTTTTTCAGACGCTCATTGCTAAGGTTTACAACCTTGTTAAAACTATTAATAATATAATAGGTAAATGATTGTATTCCATTTAATCTTAAAATAAGAGTAAGATTTTAAAAGTTGTATGTCTAAAAAGATGACTTTTTTTTTTTAATATCAATGTAATTTTAAAAGGTTTATGATCAGCCAAAATAGAATTATTTTATATATATATATTCTGTTTCTAATTATACAAGAAAAATATCTTAGTTTATTATTAACTAGTTTTATAAATTAATAGATACATTGATTCTTGGATTCTCTAAATATTATTATTATTGTTGTTGTTGTTGTTGTTGTTATTATTATTATTATTATTATTATTATTATTATTATTATTATTATTATTATTATTATTATTATTATTATTATTATTATATCATTATGATCACCATTCTTTGTGCTTACACAGACTGTTTACACAAAGGCAAAACTCTCCATATAGTAGCCCCACTCAGTGCAAGACAGAGCATTAGCTTGTATAGTTGTATAGATCTGAACTCAATTCAGCATCCATACTTTTTGGTATCTTTTGTTCTTTATGCTTTATGTTTGTGAAAGTATGAAGAATGGTGATCATGTGATGTTTGGTGGTTTAATACCAATCCTACCCAATAGGATTGTGGTTATTAAAGACTCAAAGACAACAAAAAATATGGACAAACCAATGAGCTTGAATTGAAAACATTATTCTATTTTTATTTTGGACTCAGAGATTTATAGTTAGCTAATAAGATAAAAGGTTTCTGCTGGAGGATTGCATTGGAACCTAAGATTTAGGTGCAGTGCTCTCAGATCCAATGCTCCTCACTGATGAAAGCACAAACTAGAAACTAGTCTGGGAATATTGGATGAGTAGGCACTCGATAGAGATTTTATGTAAAAACCTTCCTGAATCCATTGATTACTTTGGCTTGCACTGAGTAGTGTTACTGTATGGAGAGTTTTGCCTCTGTATTATTATTATATTAGTCATTTCCTTTTTGTATTTTATCACCACAATTTCCTGTATATGAGAAAATAGGACAAGATTCTTATCTTTTATGATAAAAAAATTAACTTGTTTGTTTAATTGGTTTTTTGCTGTTCATAACGTTCTCAAAAATATCCAGTGGCATATATCTTTTCTAATACCCATCTTTTATAACCATAGAAAATTGTAGGAAATACTGTAAGTTGAATAATCCTGATGTATTTTTAAAGAGTAAATCTACATCTAAAAATCTTTTCTAGGTTTTTCATTGTAATTCTGCTTAACTTAGTTTATAATGAATTTTTTAGAAAGCAAAACTGTCAACCATTTCCATGTCTCTTTTATTAAATTTGAAATCAGATATTGACCTTGGCATCACAATCATTGTCTTCTTTATATTTATTTATAATACCAATTTTTTAATTTATTCTTTAACTTCCTAATGAAAATCTTAAGTTCTTCAATATTTCAATTATAATATAACCTTATTATTATATATAAGTTGTTAGTGATTTGTCTATCAATTCTGAATCTGCATTTGTTTTAATCAACTTTAGATTTAGTCTTTATACCTTGATATACAAATTGAAAAGGTATGATAATAACTCCTTTGTCACTGCAAATTAATAACCACAGCCCATTTAACTATAGTTTTTAGTGTTAAATAGAGATTTCTTATAAGAACAATAAAATGTTCTAATACACCTATTTTTAAAAAAAAAACGGTTGTCGTTGATGAGTCACCATATCCCACTGGATGGCACTGTTTTTGCGCTAAAACACATAAAAATGCCGTTTCCGCGGCTGACATGTTCGAACCCGTGTTTTCTATAATACAACTTTTTTGTTGTACTACAGATTGCAGGCCACTATGTCACGTCGCAGTACAGCATATATGTTTACACAGCAAATACATTTTCCCAATTCGCATAGTTTATAAAATGGTTACGGCTTGGGGAGAGGGTGTGTTTTTTTGAATTGGATGGAAATGTTATTTTCATCGGATTTTTTTTTATTTTAAAGTATTGAAATGTTCAGATTTTGTAAAGTAATAATCAACAGACTTTTTACACCATAGTGTATTGAAGTTTTAAGCAGTAAATGTTGATGAGATATATGTATAAAGTGAATTGGAATTAGGTAACGCTTCAAGTAACGTACTGTTCATAACATTTCCATGAGACATTTTAAGATTGTACTGTGTATATATTTTTGAAATAAAAAATAGCGTTAACACAAAAATATCCAGTAAAAAAAGTACAATTGTACACTTTTTTTTTAAATGTCATAAAAAGCATATATTATAAACATTTTATATATATATTTGTCGTTGTTTAAAAAAGTTTTAGTTTCTTTTTTTTCTCCAACTACTGTTATACTTTGTTGAATATAGTTTACGTTTATTGTTATCATTTATTTTATAGATGTTAGTAAAAAAAAATATTTACAAAAATATGATTTTGATATTTTTTATTTTAACCGTAAATCTAACCCTAAAGCTAACCCTAAAACTAACCCTAAACCTAACCCTAAACTAACCCTAAAGCTAACCTTAAACTAACCCTAAACCTAACCATAACAACTTTTACTTTTAGTTGTCATTCTATTTGAAATAAAAAATAGCGGTAAACAACAACAAAAAAAAAAGCCGTAACCCCAGTAAAAAAATCTCCGATAGAAAATTGATTTTTCTAATAAAAAGAAAACTAAAAAAGATGAATCAAATTGTAATTTGTTTATTTTACATTTATTATTATCATTTAATTTGTATACGTTAATAAAAAATAATATTTAAAATTAAATAATATTTAAAAAAAGTCAATTTTCTTTTGTTTTTATTTTCGCATTACAAAAAACACATCAAAATGATTATAATTAACGGCCCGTGAATGATCATATTTTATAGTTTAAGCATGATAACTGCGCCATCCAGTGGGATATGGTTGCTCATCGACGACAACCAAAAAAGCATTTCAAAAAATTGTTAGGTTAATTGAATTAAAGATTTTGCACCAATAAAGCACATGAAGATTTTTTTCTGGTGGTCTTTCATCTGTTGTAATGGGAAAATTCATTATTGATGCTGTTTTTAGTAGTTTTAACCTTCCTGAAACTAAATCTGGCAGTTCTCTTTCAAAGTAAGGCTTTAATCCATGTTCTATGATTTTTATAATTACTTATGGCATGAGATATGGTGCTATAGTTTTCATACTTTTAATATAAACCCTTTCTTTGATATAGAAGAAAAAAGATATTTTCAATCCATTAGTCCATTGAATAGATTTCCAAATTAATTGACATAGTTGTTTGTTTTTCTTTAGTTTTCTAAAATAAATTATAATGCACTACTGTAAATTCTAGTGATCTCATTTTCCCCCAATGATTTTAAAACTAATATCTTCTATTATTATTGGTTCTTCAATGTAAGGAATTTGACCAACAGTATCTTATTTTGTGTGTTTTTGGTATTGATTTTGTGCCCAACTATGATTGCTATTTGATTATAATCTACTCATTACCATTTTTTAATAATCTACTCATAACAGAATTTTTTTATTCATCATTAAATATTGATTTTTTTATGATCATTTTTAAAAAAAACATGAAATTCATCAGTTTGATTGTAAGATTTTAGAACTGCCTCATATATATTGAATTCATTCACTTCAGATATAAATGAATTAATTAAATCTAATTTGTGAGCTGCAGATGTGGACGATTTTCATGGAGGAGAAAAAAAAGTATAAGCACATAGATTGTTTTCCTGAAGGTTTGTGATGGTGTTCTAGTTGTAATTTTATATTGATATATTTCCATCATCTAATATGTGCAGGATGGCTGTGTTACTTTAAAATTCAATAATAATCAAGAATCTAAGGACCTAGGTTTGAATCCCATGCTAGTACTGTTACTGGTCAGGCCAGCAACACATGAAGAAGAGGGGAGAATAGTACCTCTTGAAACATTGTGCATATACTAATCTGTTTGATGTGCTATTACTAACAGTTGAATGTATTTAAAATATTTAAATAAAGTTAAATTTTTCTAAAGACATTCAATACTCATATTAGATGATGGAAATAGTCCAATATAAAAATACAACATAGATTGTTTATTTGCAAAAATTCAAGTTTTAATCTAATGTTGAATAATTCTATATTTATATAGATAAGATCTTAATAGTATAAAAATAAAATCCGCTTTTAAAAAAAATTATAGTTCTTATACTTAGTAACTTCTATTAAAATAACTAATGAATTTATACATATGATTAGTTCTAACGCTAAAAAGTAAATATGATAGCACAGATTTAGAAATGATGTTTAGATCAATTTTTATAGTGATAATTTAATTGCATTAATTTAATATTAATATTAATGACTTGTACATCATGGGCAGTTTTTAAACCCAAAATTATATATATATACAACATTTTAAAAATAAAGTTTATAATTCCTGTAAGATACTTACTTGGTTAAGAAAAACTTTGTTAGATTTCAGATATTTCTGAAAAATATCTAATATATTTTTGAGAAGGTTGTCTTTATTGTTTTAAAATCATTCTACTTTAAGTATAACTACCATTTAATTATGTATTTTTTAAGATTAGATATCATTTATGTAGTAAAAAATATTTATGCAATAAATTATTACTGGATCACGTGACGTTTGAGCACAAAAATAAGAGCATCTTTATTCAATCCCAATTAACAAGACACAGATTTTTATATATATTTTCTTCCGTTTTTGCTCACTATCAAAATACTTATGAGATTGAACCAATTTTTTAGCGTATCTTAATAATTATGTGATTGAAGCTTTTATTCAGAAGAGACATTCTAGTTTTCTATTGCATAAGTAACGTGATACAGCCAAGGATTTGGGAGTCTTTATGTGAAATATTAAATCATTGAACTCTGATTAAAAGCCTGTTGTTGATTTTTTGACCTGCTTAACTTAGAATAATTAACCCCAGCTAGATATCTAATAAGAGATCGATCAGTTTTGAAATACATCTGCGTATTTATGTCTAAACATTTTGATTACTTTACGTATTAAAATTGTAATACACGTGTATATCCAAATACATTTTTTTTTAATATTATTTTTAAAAAAAAAAAAGAAAGAAAGAAATCAGCCTGCAAAGGCCAACCTGTTGCCCTGTACTAATACAAGCTATGACTTGTTTAAAAGACTTTTCTGCTGCTGTATTTATTTTTTTCAGACAGCTGACTTTTTTATATATATATTTCATGGAACCATATGTTGACATAGCTACTGAATTAGCTTCTCTTTTGCTGTCCATTTGCTAATCAAATTAACGCTATATCCTGCATTAAAAAAAACAACGTTTAATAGGGAATAGTTTTACAACATCTATTAAATTTAATTAAATGGCATTTGATATCTTTTAACTTAAAATGTATGTATATAAGAAGGAAAACATAATGTTTATTAATATGTGTATATATAAAAGCGTACGACTATTATAAATATTGTTATATATATGTTAGTATTTTCAGAAATAAAGAACAGATTGCTAGTGAATTGTAATACCGTAGCTTTTCAATAAATATATAACATAATGTTTGCATAATGTACACAAATGTGTATATAACGTATATATATAAAGACATATACACATAATTGTTAAGAAATCTACAACTTACGTAATTATACCAGTACCTAATTACCCTTAATATAAATTGTAGTGTAATAATAAAACCACCAAAGCATCACATAATCACTATTTCCTATGCTTACCCAAGCTGTTAATAACAGTAATGATGTGATGTGATGATGTGATGTGGAATAACTCAGCAATTATGCCCAGATAAACATGTTAGCCACTTTATTTTCCATTCCCCACTCTAATTTTTCCCATATTCTGATCCATCCCATTTTCACAACGTAATCTTTGTCAACTCTATAACCTTTATATCTAAATCCCCCTTATCTTTTCCCAACCCCAGCATAAAAACCAATAATTCACTTTCTGTATAATCACTTTTTTCATATTTATTCTTCTATAACTTCATTATATGTATCCTTTCTGTTTTCAAGCATTTACATTCAATTAACAAATGTCTAATATTTTCTATTCCTTCCTTACATAATTTACAAAATAAATCACCCATATTTTTCCATTTACATGTATATTCTCTTGTAGCTAAAATCCCATTCGAGCCTTAAATAATAAACTACTTTTCTTACTATTATCATATATTAACTCACACCTAATATTCTGTTTATTTCTATATATATTTAAACTCTTTTTACTCTCCATACTATTTCTCCATCTTTCTAACTCCCTATTTTTTATTAATAAATCTATTCTTTTATCCCATTCCTTACTACTATAACACTCAACAATCCTTTTAACACAATCATCCCATCTTTTATACAAATATACTGATATAAAATCTTTATCCAAATCTTTTGCATACTGCATTACCTTTCTCACCCATCTTGTTATCTGCCCTTTACTCATAACCCAATTAAATACTATTTTGGATATTCTTTTATTATCCATAAACTGCAATCTACCAAACATTTTTATTTTACTCTTTGCATCTCTCATATGAAAACTTGACCATCCCATTTCTCCTTGAATTGCCTCCCTTGCTGTCCTTACATCTGCATCCAATGCATGTCTTCATACTTCCCTTTGAACTTTTTCTAAGTAATTTAATACCTCTTTACTAACATATAATGCATCATTACCATATGTTAACCCTGCTACTACAACTCATTTCCATATAATTCTAGCTACATTATATTTATTATATGAAAACACTGTTAATTTTTTAATCAATCCCTTTCTTTTCTTTGCTTCATTTATTAATTTTTTCTCCCATTTATCCAAATAATTTTTCTGATTACTTAAAATAATTCCCAAATAACTATATCTATTCACCACACTTAACTTAATATCTCTCAATAAAAATTCTACATCTTCTCTTTCCCCAGTATTAACCATCATTGTATTTGATTTTTCTTCACTAAATTTAATCCCCATCTCTTTACCCACCCTTGCACATGTCCTCAGCATAACTTCCATATCTTCTCTTCTTTCTGCACACAAAAATATAGATGCAAAAAAAAAGACCAGACAAAATATATACTCCCTTACTACCTATTAACGGTATCTCTATCTCTCTTCCTAATCTTTCTATTGCTCTTTCCATTTCACTCAAATACAACACAAAAAAAATAGGTGACATAAGGTAGCCTTGCGTTAGTCCCACCACATTTTTAACTTTAACTGATTCTATAATTGATATGTATAATAATTATTTTCATATAATTTCTTAATAATATCTATTAAAGCAAACTCTCCACCTAGTGAAAACCCTAGTAATCAATGGATATAAAAATATTTGCGCCTAAAATCCCTATCTATGCCTACTCATCCAATATTTCCAAACTAGTTTCTAGCTTGTGACTTTCATCATGAGAAGCTTTTTGATCTGGGAGCATTGCAACTAGATCTTAGGATCTAATGCAAATCTCCATTAGGCACCTTTTACCTATTTAGATAATTATAAAGCTAGGAGCCCAAGATAAAAATACATTAATGTTTTCTGGGTTCAGATCTATATGACTATACAAGTGAATGAGCTTGGGTTGAAAACATTATTCTATTTTTATTTTGGACTCTTAGTTTTATAGTTAACTGAATAAGTAAAAGGTGGCTACTAGGAAGGTTGCATTAGATTCTAAAATATAGGTGTAGTGCTCTCAGATCCAAATCTCCTCACTAATGAAAGTGATAAACTAGAAATTAGTCTGCGGATTTTGAATGATGAGATACTAGATAGAGATTTTATGCACAAACTTTCTCATATCTATTGATTACTAAGGCTTACACTGGGTGGCACTACTGTATGAAGGGTTTGCTACTGTAAATTATGTAAGGAAGGATCGAAAGAAAAAAATTAAAGAAGCGTGATTTACCGTAAACAACAACCATGTGATAAATAAATAAAATTCATGTGTTGCTTTATTAAGCAAGTGATATATGTAAATTTATCAATTTTCATATTAATTTTTATATTCGTTCACTTATAAATCTGGCTTTGTCTAGTGCTTCGAATATGACCTGCCCAGTTGAAAGCAGTACTAAACTATAGTTTATTTATAATATTATTAATCTTTCCTGTGTATCACACTACTTCTATTTACTGAATTACAAAATAATAAGGAAAGAAGTAAAGTTTATTGAGTTATGTCATCAATGTAAATTTTAAAAATAGCTCAGTTATTTTAAAGGATATGTATTTTAAAAAGATTAAAATCCTAAAACATATATATATAAGATTAAATAATGATGCCTATTTACAGTAATAAATAGAGGTATATGAAAAAATGATAATATAAGTAATCTGCCTTCTGATAGAAAATTGAAATAGTATATAGAATTATTATAAACTGATTCAGATGGTTTAGCAAATATCTTGTAAAAACTGCATAGAATATATACTAAGAAGATGTAAATAACATGCCAACTATAATTAGGATAATACTGAAACAATGTTGGTTAGCATATGATGTAGAGCATGACATCTATGACCTAGTCTCCATTTATCAGAATTTGCATCAAAAACTTATTTTTGTAATTTTATCTCAATAATCTTGGACTTATTTATTTTTTATTATATGAGCTTGCTGATTTAAAGTTGTAAATAATATATTCAAAAAGTGTGGAAGAATTGCATATGTGGTAGATAACAAAAAATAGTCTTTTTTTTTTATTATAGTTTTTATGATTGTTTGAGAATTATATAAGTCTTGTAGCAATCTAATATGCTTATATGTATATAAAATTTGAAAAAAAAAAAAGAAAGAAATATTTTGTATCAATTGTCTGTATTGAGAAATTCCTATGATCGGTAATCAAAGAATTTTGTTTAAAGTCTTTAAAAAGATTCCTATCCACAGATACAGAATTTCTCTACACATACTGCCAGCATTTTGATGAAATCTTACACATCCTTATCCTGAAGAACTTTTATACCTCAAGTAATTGAAAATGTGTACATATTAAACTCTTTTTATTAGATATCTAGACATATTCAGAGAAAATTTACCAACAGTTTCTGTATTTACTCCTTTTGTTTCATGGTTAATTGAGTAAAAATATTTTATTAGTATAAAAGTTGAGGAGCATAAAAACACTTTAAATCAAAAGTCAGTTACATCAGCTTTTGCATGGCATTTTTAGATATTGATCATACTTCTGATTTTGATACCGCTAAAATACTACCCACAGTGAAAAATTTTGAATTATAAATTATAAAAAGCCTGTTAAAATTCTGAGAATGTATAACCACTTAAATAAGTATGAAAATGTTTTATCACATTCTGGCCTTGTGACAAACCATTATTTTATCTCCCCCCCTCCTCTAGAAATAGTTGAAAGGATCAGTTAACCATGAGAAAATATAAGAACTTTTGTTAGCCTGTCTCTGATCATGATTAGACAATTATTGCATAAAATATATAATGAAAAGCATTTAATTCACAAGCAGTATTGATATTATTTAAGACCTTGCAGCTTTTTAGAACAGCATAGTTTTGACAAGTATGAGTGAAATTTCATCAAAATATTGGTAACCTGCTGTTGGGTAGAGAATGTCTAAGTCTGTAGATAGTGAGTTTTTAAAATATTAAATAGAATTCTTTGATGGAAAATAAGTACTTCTCAATATAGAATATTAATATATGTTATTTCTCAAAAATATCTTTAGTTTCAATCTTTTAATTATGAAAAATCTTTGTTATAATATATATACACATGTAATATTAGTAAATACATTGGAAATAGTTATAATAGATGTAAATCACATTTTTGTAGAAGTATATGTAGATTATATTAAGGATAAAGGCTCCATGGAATAAGGTGGTGATGATCATATGTTGGTATGAGAATCACAACATGGCAGATAGAGTAGGAGAGATTGAATGCTGAAAGTAACCAAGTTTCCTAAGGTACTTTAGGATGATGGGGTTTAAAGACTGGTGCTGTGTGGTTTCAGAGAGACCCACAGTATGGGGCAGAACTGCCTAAACTAATTGATCAATGCATCAACTCTGTGTAGAGAATTCAGGCCTCGGATGTTGAGCTTTACTCTCAGACTCATGATTTGATAGTCAAAAAAAGAACAAAAGTGAAGATTAATTTAAAAGGTAGGGAAAGTGTATTCAGGGGATGGTATATGTTTCAGTGGGATTTGCAGTCACTAAACTCTGAGTTCTCCAAGTTAGGAGAAAGGCTGGATTGGGTTTTTTCTTTGATGTTTTGCATTATGAGCAATTAATTGAAGTCATTCTGGCACCAGCATATTCAACATCTGTTGATAGTTGTAAAGAATCATCATCAGTTAAATTATGGTACGGTACAGATTTGCCGGTGTCTTTTTTTGATAAGGTTCGGTTATTTCTCTGTATTGTTCAGAAATTAGGTTTTAATTTTTTTCTCAGATTTTGGGAAAACTGGAGACTGAGTATCCAAATAGATAATAACATGATTGCTTATATCATTGGAATGAATTTTGTCAGGTGTTGGTTTGTGATTTTTGTTAGTTTTTTTTTTTTGTCTTTCTCTTCATAGGTTGAGGTATTTGATGTCCCTCTTCTAAGGTGGAAAGTAATGTTTATTATAAAAAATAACAATGATAATTACTATAGTATTTTATGTCCCTTTTATAAAAGTCTCTTTGATATCAGGTGCATTTTTATAATTTTTAAAAACAAATCTAATGATTTTTAAACAAACAGACTTTAAAACTTCTCCAGTAATTCCACCAGGAACTTTCTGCTTTTAAAATTACAAAGAGACATGTTAACTTCACCAAGCTGTAATAATTTCATATTACATATTTAAATATGGATTTAAATGAATTGAAAGAATGATTGCTTCATTAAATAAAATCATTGAAATAATGATCAAAATACATTCATCTATTCAAAATGATCATAATTATCATATACAATGATTTAATAGAATTATAACACTGTTTTCAATACTTTTTAAAAAGCTCTAAATTGAGATAAACATTATTAGCAAATGATAATATTTACTTTGAAGTTTAAATTCATGAAACGATTTTAAGTTTTCCTAACAGTTCCTCAACTTCAGTTTTTAAATCTCTTTATAGCACATAAATTTTCTGCATTTGGTTTTATTATTTTCATAAGCAAAAAATGTTATGTTTTCTTTTACTCATGTCAGTAATAATGTAATTATTGTAAAATAAACAATTTTGATATTTATTTTTAATGGGTTCCAAATAAATTTCTATTTTTCTAAATAAATTTTTATTTATAACTACAAAGCATTCTTTAAGAAAATTCTATATAATAATAATATGACTAGATCAAATATCCAAATTGGTAGTTTTAGTGTTTAAAAATTGTTAAAATCTAGCACCAATAGCAATTGCTTTTATAATGTTATGTGAAATTTACTAAATCTATTTTAAATAATAACATGTTCAATAACTTTTTACAGTAAGAAAATGGTCCAAAATGGTCTAACATACATTTAGCAATGTATTATGGAACATGAGCTCGAGATGAGTTTTCATCTTTGATATTATTTGCAATTTAATAGTCTGTTACTAAAGCCACATCACAATAATTTTTTATAATTTTTTTATCTAAAATACAATAAGAAATGATCCATTTTGGTTTATTTTCTTATTGCAAAAAGTTATTGTACATGGGAGCTAGAGAGCAGTTCCATTATTATTTAAAATTTCACATGACATTATATTTATTTAATATGAAAATATTATTTATCATTTTATATATATATTGTAACCTAAACAAAGGAGTCAACAGCTAGCAATCAGACATTACATGAACAGGCACTATGTAACATGGATTTTTTAAACACCAGATTGTGAGTCCTCTTGTAGACAATACCACAACTAAATATAATTATTAAAATATAAGGTTCTATTATAATTCAAAATATCATCTTAATTCTTAAAATATTTTTATTTCAAATATAGGGTTGTTTTTTTTCAATTTTAAATATCTTATCATATGTCTTAAAATATATTATCTCAAATATAGTTTGTTTTTCAAGTTCAAATGTCTTGATCTTAAATATAACTTTTATAAGTTTTAAATATCTTATCTCAGGCTTCAAATTCAGAATAAAATGCACTTGGAACAAAATAGTAATGGTAATATTTTAACTTCTTAGCAAAAACATATAATGTTTTCTTGAAGGTTTGTGATGGTGGTGTTGATGGTGGTGTTTTAGTCGTATTCATCGTTGGACTATTTCCATCATCTAATATGAATATTGAATGCCTTTAAATAAAGTTAAATTTTTCTAAAGACATTCAATACTTATGATTACATGATGGAATTAATCCAAACAATAAATACAAAAAAATATATATAATTATTATTATTTAAGATAGACATGGAATATTTGACATTTCTCTTTATTTATTTTGGAATCTTAGTATTTTTAAGAAAGTAGAATGAAATTACATAATAACAGCATACTCAAATACTTGAGTAATATATAATTGGTAACTGGAAAAAAGAAAATTTGAATAAGCAATATCAAAATAATGTAGAAGGCAGTAAGAACATCTTTTATGCTGCTAACTACACAATAAATGCATTTGAAATAAAATAAATAATATAACATTTACCTTCTAAGAATGCAGGTAAAATAATTGAATAATTATTAAGCAAAATGAATATATAAACACTATGTGACCATTGATATGTACTTTTAAAAAAAAATTAATAATGCAAACTTTATTAAAGTAGATCTTCTGATAAATAAATAAATCTGCTAATGCAATGTTGTCATAATGGCAATGAAACAAAAATGAATTTAATTAATAATAGAAATATTATTTACAATAATAATTATTTCTTTTAACCTACTATACTATATTTACAAATATTAATAATTATATATGTTGGTGTATCTTTTTTAAAGCCATTTCTATAACTTTATCATATAAGTTATATTCCACCACTCAATAATTATCTTATTCATCAAATACAGTCTTTATTTCCAACCAGTACCCCTTAAAGTAAAACAATATACCTCTATATTTTGTCTAGGCTATTAGGAGATTTTATACACTTTTTTAGCTCAAAAAAATAGTATTAAAAATTAGTGTGGAGATGCATAATAAATATTAATATGATATCAACAGATATTATGCAATATAAGAGACTTATAATGTTAACAATACATATGTTGGGGTGAGGAAATATCTATTCTCATGACTGATAATATACTTTAAATAAAAAAATTATAGTGGAGCTAATAATGAATTGTAAAGCTGAACATGCCTGTTGATATACACCAAAGTATATTCTAATATTGAAATTCTAGACATAGCGGATAAAGGAAATATGAGTTAGCAAAAATATGAATGAGCACCCAATATTATGTGCTGGCAATGCTGATGAATGAATGAGCTGCACTCTCATGAAGGGGTAAATACATATAAAATTAATGGAATATCCACTTAAAATTGCCTCAAAATGATATTACTAATAATAAAAGGCATGAAGCTAATATTAATAAGCATATGAATAATTATTCATCTCATACTGACAAAATTATTATCACATAACAATGACAACACTATATTTATAAACTATATAAAATTCTCATATACATACTGATATTTATACTACTTCCATTCATAAATACTTTTCATAAATATACAAAAGTCTGTTATATCTCTGGGTACAATTATTTTTATAACTTTAAATAACCATTTGGAAAACTCTGGAATAATACAATTAACCCATAAATAAAATCTTCTACTGTATATCTTACCAATTTCACTTCTGGAACATTGCTCGTACAAACATATTTATAATATAATTAATAATAATCATAATATCATATATAAGCTATGACTATAATAATTTTAAACATAAAATAGATATATAGACAATAACTATAATACCATTTTTAAAGATTAACAGTTTTTTTTCCTTTTTTTATTTTTTAATAAAGAAAATTACCTCTTTTAAATCCTTTTGTTTTCTTTTTGAAGTGATATATGAACACGTTGTCTTTCACTAAAGTACAGCAGACACGCAGACACACAGAAATATTTTGAAAAGAAGTTTGCAATAATTTCACAAATATAAAATAACAGGAGCTGGTGGCAAGTAATTCTAATAGAAAACAGTTTCTTTTGAAACATGTTTTTAATGGCAATGAAAATCAGAGGAGGAATGAACAAAATGATAATTCTTTGTTATATTATTACAAGTTGGCTGCTGTAAACTTAAATTATATTTATTCCTTTTCTAAATATAATAATATGTTTGAAGCAATCAGCAATTTAAAAAAAAGAATTCAAATAAATAAATGAATAAGCATACTTGAGATGAATAGCTATATCATTTATTTTAATATGAAACAATCTGGGTACAGTCTTTTCATTATGATAATTAAAAAGTTGGTTTTCATAAATTTGTCTTTTATGATACTTTTGTAAAACAATTTTAACTAATAGTCATTGCTTTTTATAGGCTTAATATTTTTATAGAAATTCATCATTCTATATCTGAGCTTGATATAAGTAGATTGACCATTTTAGTAGCAATAATTAGTATTAATAACTAATTGGAATTTAATTAAAACATGCTGGAAATAGTCTTATAGCAAAGTTCAGAATTTAAGTCATGTTATATAACAATGAAATATACATACTTTCCCTTATGTAATTTCTCTTTTCCTTTGGCTTCTTTGAAAAATATTAAAAAAATTTAGCATTCTTTTAAACTTATTGATGATGAATCAGTGAAACACATGCTTTCAGGAGAAATACTGTATTGATAACTTGCTAATTCTCTACTTAATCACAAAAATGATATAAAATAAAATGTAACCTTTAACATTGACTTAAAAAAATAGTTAAATAAAAATAAAATAATTTATTTCAAAACTAAATTAAAGTTAAAATTTGAAGTGAAGATTTGGAGTGCAGATTTTAAGTGAAATGTTCTTAAATTTTTTATATCTATTTTTATACTAGTGTGTATTGCTCTTCTCCCCACCCATGTACCAAGACCTTTACTGCATTTCCTTTTTATCAAACCAATCATTTACAGGTCTACATTACAATATTTAAAATAACAGTGCATTATTAACTTTTTAATTGATCTGACCTTTGCACTTTAAATCCTGGCAATTAAGTCATGTGATATCTAAACAATAAATGAACTTATTAATAATTTTTATTAACTCTAAATAATTATCAAATCAATTATTTACTAAAATTATTAACTGATTTTTAAATTAAACATTCTTTTTATTAAATGTATTATTTTTAATTTAACTCACTTTACTTTATCCCAATTAAAATCTTTTAACATTACAATAGACCCACCCAATTTTAAAATATACTTATTACTTGTAATAAGTCTTTTTAACTTTCAATATTTCAACTGCATGCTCCAAACACTCTCACACACAAATAGTCACTTTTTAATACAATGAAAATAAGTTAGTTATTGACTGAAATTTAAAACCAATTAAAAATTAGCACTAATCTCAATCAATTATGCTTACTAGTCTTAAACTTTAATTTTAAATATTCTCACATAAATTGATATTTAATAAATCATAAATATTACTCTAAAACTATTTATTTTAAAAATCAACAACTAAAAATTCTAACAAAGTTGACTAATCATTTCAAACATCTGTTTGAATCATATTAAGCTGTAGATTAATTCTTTTTTAGTTTAAAAATATTAATTTTATTCTTTCAAGTAACTATTAAACAATATAAGATATCTTTTTAGATAACTGCTAACTAAATAGGCTAAAATGAACTACTTTAACTCATACTATTAAAACACATAAGATTTTTATTATAATAGTACGATAAAGAAATGTACTTATTATAACGTCATAAATTTTTTTTTAATGATTTAAAACATATATCTAACCCACAGGATTAAATGTATTGTTTCTGTATATATATATATAATGTATTTGAAATGCTCCATAGCTATATCATTCCAGTAGTACTTTCCTTTTAAATAAATAAAGTTCTAATTTTAGTGTAGTGCTAAAATTCAGCTTTCTTTAAACAAAGGGGGGGGTGTAGCTGGAATAATATAACTATGGAGTGTTTCAAGTATTTTATATAGATTTCAGATAGCAGTATGCATTGTTTTTATTTATTATATATAATGTGTATATGAAGTTAAATTACAACATGTGCCATTTATGTTTTATTCTCTTGAAAAAAGTGAAGTGGATGTTTGAAAATGCATCTATGGTGAGAGAGATTAGTTAAATTTTAAGACTAATTGATTGTTGGATATTATTGAAGTAAGGTGAAAGATGCACTGATATATATATATATATATATATATATATATCAGTGCATATATATATATATATATATATAGCTAATGCTCCCATAACTTTAATCTTACAATGTATTAAACTATCACTTATGCATCAATCTGTAACCATTTAAGTGATCATATAATATTGAATTTTTTGCATTATCATCATTTCCAATCAATATTGATTCACTACAGATGAGAATTTAATCTAGCCTCTTTTCCAACACACACCAGCAGTTTTCCTTATTTTATTCATCCCACTCTACATGTGGACTTCTTCGGATCTTTTAGAATATCTTGGAATTCAGTTTAAGACTTCATCTATTATTTCTTTTAGCAATATGTGCAGCCCAGATCTATATCACTTTTTAAAATTCTTTCAATGATGCCAGTAATACCTGTATGAACTCTCACCCATATATTTCATTTTCAATCTCTTCTTGCTACTCCATAATTTGTGATCTGAAGTCTCTGAATTGTTCTTCTGTTAAGTGCCCAAATTGCAAATCCATAAAGAATAAATGACTTGTAGCTTGAAAATAATCGGTATTTTTGACTGTTAATAAGTCTAAATTTCTTTATCATAGTGTTAATGTCCATTCAAAGTGAGAGATCTATCCTTTCAATGAAATGTGGAAAAATTCAGTAATAACAAATGACTAGAGTTCACAGAGTCAATCCCACTATTTGTAATGTTTTTAGACCAACATATGCATTTAAGTCTCCAATAAAAGAATTTAAAAAAATCCCATATTTTACTAGTATTTATGCAATAACACGATTCAACTAGGGAATAGTGGTTCTCTCTCTCTCTGAACTTTCTGAATATACAGTAATGACTCAGCAAACAATCAGTTGCTGGATGATAATAGCTAGTTGCTTTATCATTTAGCTGTTTCCTAGATAGTAAAATCCTTCAACATTTGAGTTGATCAATATCTTCTCTTTCAATATCCCTCTGCAGAAAGATACTGGAAAGGCTTTCCTTTAACTTAGGTTACTTAAAACTGTTTACCAATTTTTCTAAACATATACATATGTCTTTTACTTTTTATTTTATCTTGGTACAGCGCTATTATTTTTAAGCAGTAATTTATTTTATGTTATTCCAACAATAAAGTGCTAAAACAATGATGATCAAAATTGTTTTAATCTAACATTTTATCTCATCTTCAAAGGGATTACTCACCAGAGTAGCCAGCCAATTTCCGAGTGGTGAGACTTTGAGTGAATTCTAACCTTGTTTTACTTTATAGCTAGAAAGAGTTAAATCCCCTGTTACTAACTAATATTAGATAGTTAGTAGTGAGACGGTCACATGGAAAAAAAATTAAGCCTGGTTGAAAGCTAAAACTTTAAACTCAGATGGTAGGCGCGGGAGATGGATGCTGTACCGTTGCTCCACCAAATCCCATTGCTATTTATTTTGGTTAATGCATAAAGAGTATTGGATAAATACTAAGAAAATTGACAAGTATTGTAAATAAAAGTTTGTCTTTGCATTTTATTATATTTTTAATCATTCTTGACAAAAAATAAATGTTATAATTTTTACTTTTTAAAAAATAATTCAAAAAAATAAACATCAATTAAATTTATTTTATAGAGCAAATTATTCTATTTATAAAATAAAAAAGGGAACTTGATCTTTTCCGCGGCAGTCAATCAAGGTTGTGAAGTATTTCTAACGGAAGTTGTAGAGCTATTTGAGAGATATACAAGTATTTCATTTTCCACGCTTCTTTTCCAATTCATTAATGAAACTGGGATAAAAGTATTAGAAATTTAAACGTGTATCCGTTTAATTAATAGAATATTTCTCATTTATTTATTTTAAAAAAATGTTTTAACAATCAATTTACCTTCAATAAGATTTTTATTATTAAAATTACTTCTAAGTATTTTTAAAGATAAAATTTATTTTTAAAAATACTATTTTTTAATGTCAAGAAGATCTTGTTACTGATCTAAATGGAACGCACATGTGGTTATGATGTCTAATAATGGTAAATGTTTGAAATTGGTATATCCTATATATATTAACTAAATGCTAATATTATTTTCTACTATTTTAATACTCTGTATACATAATTTTGAATTAAAATTACAAATTCATACATATATGTATTACATTCATTAATAATTAGAAATATTTAATCTAGTAACTAATGAGCGAAATATAAATTATCCCAATTAAAGAATAATAATAATAGTTTGTATATTTTTATACGACTAGGCATACAACTTTTTCACATGTTCAAAAAGTGCAAATATATAATATATTACAGTATATATTTGCACTTAAATAATTTAAACTTGTAAATAAGATAGTACCAACAAAAAGAAATGTCTCGATTGCACATTTGAAGTTATTTAATCTGAATGCCAACGAAAAACAAATATATGTGTTCAGTTGTATTAATAACCATAATTTTCTTTTACAAAAATTTTAAGCGAATTTAATAATTTACATTTGTATATTAATGATAAAACATAAACTAAAATGACTAGTTTAGATTTTCAAACTGGGCATGTTATTGAGAACATTATTTAAACAGATTGATTTAAAGGTGCAAAAGCAAATAGAAAGGATACGAGAGCAAATGAATCAAAACTTAGAAATTGGACAAAGGCAGATCGAATTAATCATAGAAAAACATTTTGATCAAAAGATACAAAAAATAGATCAAAAACTATAGAAAAATCAGAGAGATTAAACAACTGATCTTAAAGATGGATAGGTCAATAAATCAAAATAATGAAGATGAACCAGCTAAATTAAACCAAAAGTTAGATGTTCCAAAGCAAATAGAGAAAGAGATAGAAAATAAGCAAGTATGGATTAAAGAAGAAACAATGAATCAAATGATGGTTGAACAATCTCAATTAAAACAAAGTCCAAACAAAAACAACTCAAACTTTTAAATAAAATAGAAAGTGAGAAGGGCAAATAAAAATAAATGACAAATGGTTGAAGTTATATCTAATACATTAATACAAGATAAAATGATGAACCAAAATAAAAGACCAAATGATCAAAGAAAAATGTGATCTATTAAAACAAGATGAAACTGATGAGCTAAAGCTATTCAAAGATATAAAAATGCAACAAGAACAATTTTAAATGAAACACAAAATTGCAGAAGATGACTTTGTTGAATTAAAACAAAGGCATGATAGTGAAGTAAAACTATTAAAAGATATAAAAAGTGAACAAGAACAGGTAAGAATAAAAATCCAAATGTGAGACGATAAGCCTGATGTCTTCAGTTGAAGATTAAATGGATCAAGAGAATGAGATAAAAAGATAGTAAAAGGACAAAAGCAAATGATCAAAAGTTAGTATATGTCCAAAACCAGACAAAGTTAGTGTTAAAAGAAAAATTGAATGAGGGCTAACCATTTAAGCTTACCAATGCATTGAATAAAAAAATCCAGCAGCCCGAATTGACCATTAAATTTGTGCATAACTAAATTTTTACTTATATATATACTTATACTAATGTGTAGGATTTGGATGGAGTTGATACAGAGAAGAATACTGCTGAATACCATTTTATTTAGTATTGAAAATAAATAAGAAATAATACTCTCATACAACAATTAAGACTTCCCTAGAATTATCACAGAAGAAAGAATCTTCAGATAAGGGTTAACTTCAAATTATTATGAATAAATATTATATGAATTAACAATAATCTGGTTAAAAGGCTTACAAAATGCCGTGAAAATGAAAGAAAAGTTGAACAAGTATAAAAGTATAATCATTTTTGTTGGTTGTGGGGGGGGGAATGTAAAATTTGAGAATTCATTTGAGGGTCAGTCATATGGTCTTATAGTTTTCAGAGTTGCAAGCATTGCTAAATATAGCAATACAAACATTTTTTAAAAAATGTATTAAATATAATAATATATATATTTCAAATGTTAGAATAAATTATTAAAATGTCATATTATAAAATAAATTAAATAATATAATAGATTTGTTTAAAATGTTTAAATTCAAGAGAAAGTAATAAATTATATAAATTATGTTGAAACTTCCTTTTATCAAATAGTGTACTAAAAACAACTCAGTTAAGTATTCTAGTTTTTACAAAAAATAAAATTTAAAAAATTAAATTAAAAATAGATTAATAATGAAATTCAAAAACAAGAAAAAAAATTCAAGCAATTTAATAATTACAGTGTTTTGTAAATTCAATCAATTAAAAAAAATAATGAAATTGTTTTTAAAATTATTGTAATTAAAATAAAATGAGGTCATAAAGATATTAAAAATAAGAGATTATGGTTGTTAAAAACAAGATCAAAGGTCTTAAAAACAAAAGGTCAAAATCTTAATATTCAGTCAATTTTTTAAAAAATGTAATCAGTCTGGAATCATACTTTATTCAAACTTCATTGAACGTCATTAGGATGACCAAGTAGAGAAAAGAAACAACTGCAACTATTAAAATATAATCTGGATTTCCAGTAAACCTGACCATGCAGTTTTCAAAGGGATCTCAAATCAAAATAAAGAAAATGTTAAGTGCATTATAGCATTTTATAAGAAAAGGAATAGAATAATATATATTTGGAATCAATTAATGAAAACCATTGTGGAAGGAATATTAGTCCACAAAATAAATATAAAAAAAACTTGAATGAACTGTAGAGAATTCCAGTTTTAGAATTTTTCAGATTATCTTATTGTATTAACCATTTTAAGACTTATTTTACAACCTCCTAATGTAGTATATGTTTAATTTTAATAAATTTTATGTTTTATGTATAGAGTGGTTATATAACAATTCCAAACAAAGCAAAACTCTCCATATAGTAGTGCCATCTTGTGCTAACAAGAGCAATCAATGGATGCCAGTAGGCTTGTGCATAAAATCCCTATCTAGTGCCTACTCATCCAATATCCCCAGACTAGTTTCTGGTTTGTGGCCTTCATCAGTGAGGAGGCTTGGATCTGAGAGTGCTGCACCCAGATCTTAAGATCTAATGCAACCCTCCAGCACCCATCTTTTAACTATGTTTAACTACAAAACCATGACAATGAAATTGAAAACACAATTAATATTTTCAATCCAAGCTCAATAGCTTATATAGTCATATGGGTCTGAACTCAATTCAGCACCCATACATTTTGGAGTCTTTGGCTCTTTAACAACCATAGCCACCACTATCCTATTAGGCAGGATTGGTGTTAAACCACTAAACATCACATGATCACTATCTCAGACTAGCACATAATTGTTATTAAACAATTCCAAACAAAGCAAAACTCTCCATATAGTAGTGTTCAGTTGGCTACTAGTGATTAGCATTTTAACTAATAATATTTCAGTTATAGTATTAAAATAAAACAAAATTAGAAAAGCCTAATTCTTAATTGATAGATGGCTTAACCTTTATCAGCAAATTATTATGATAATATTAATTATCATAGAAGCCATAAATAAAAAAATTACTGTCTAGCATTTATTAAACTTAACAATAAAGGAAAATGAGAAAACTCTTCAAAATTCATGGACACAACATACTAGATTTTCCTATGTCCACATAATAAATTATTTAATCCTTAATTGTCTTATCAATCCATCAGCAAATTACTTCTGGCTGGTGATAATGATAATATTACATATGTGCTTATCTTATTATGCTATTCATTCATATAAACATTAAATTACTAAAATATTTGTTGGTTTACTTGTAAACCGCCGACAAGGCACAACAGTACAATACATACATTACTTCACTTTGTTAAACACTGTGAATAGTAAAGTGTCCCTGAAGTGACTATACACATCAAAATGTACTTTATCAATTGCCATGATGATTTTAACACACTCATAAACTTCACCTTACATGATGGACTATAACTAAATATTTTCATGAGGGAGAAAGGCTCCTTAGAGCAATAACTACACAACTGGAAAGAGTCAATGGGATATTCCAATACCTTTTCTCAGGTAAATAGATATGTGGACAAGATACCAACACTTGGAAAAAAATGAAATATAAACCATTGAAAAAATTCTCTCTAGAGATCTAGCTATACTAGCTAAGCATGAAAAACAATCATAAAACATCAAAATATAATCCTCTCATGAGAAATAAATATTAAACATTGGGGATAATATGCTCAAATCCTCCAAAGTACAATATAATTAATACACATCATTAATAAAGTCATATGCAGCCCAAAATTATTTTATCAGGGACTAGCATATAGCCTTAGCACAACCATGGCAAGATAAAAAAAGTATCACTGAAAAAGTAGAGAAATAAATTTTCAATCTCTAAAATACATACATTAAATAATGTGTGAAATCAACAAAAAAATACAAGTCAAGTGACTATAAAAATACTTTAAGTAGCATAATAAACTTCACAAATAATAAGAAACACATGTATCCAATAAAATCAGCATAAAATATTAAAACTAAAGTGGATATAAATAGTAAATGCAAATATAACTAAATATCATAATGATAAATACCTTCCTTATACTAATAACTTTATAATAAATTATTATACTATAATAATTGAAAATTTTTATGAGTTTCTGATAAACCAAATATTGGCTGTTTACCCATAAAGTGATAAATAGAGTATTAATAAAATATCATTCAAAAATGTAAAGAAATGTATATCTTTACCTGGACACGTATATCTTTACCTGGACACGTATATCAAATATTTTACTTTAAGCCAAACAATAAAAAATGTATATAAATTTTATCTTTTCTAACATAAGAATAAATGCATAATTATATTATATAATTAATAGTATATACAAGCACTTTAAATTTCTGGTTAAAGAAGCTGTTAATACCAAACAATTGGAGAAGTAAATTAAATTATATTTTTACAATCATATAATTAAAGAAAACACCTTGGTATAATATTAAAATAAAATAATAAATTATTTTTTATTCTTAAACACCCATAGTTCTTTTATCTGAGTTTCTCTACGATGAGCTACCTGACCTGGGAAACAATGACCTTTTAATGGTGAATTATTTTTAGAAGCGAAGCATCTATACCTTGTTACATTTCAAAAATAACAAAAGCATTTATGACCTCCTGGAGACAGATAATGGTCAAAAACAGAAACACTTAAAAACAATTAGTGCAATAGATTGGGATCCAATCATCATTCATTTATAAGTTTATTTACAGAATTTCTATAGCTTGTTCCAAATTTTAAATTCCAGTTGCAAATATATTATTAGGAATATTTCATTAACTTTATCTGCAGATATACTTTGGAAAATTAATAACTCATTCATTTTTAAAGAGCATTTTATATATTATTTAAAATATTGTTTTATTCTTCCAAGTGTAACAAATAATAGCAATTCATAATTATTATTCATTTTAAAGTATGCAATTTAAACAGCTTTCCACATTCCATAGTATTGTTATTTATTTAAAGTAATATCTTTTCTATAAAACTTCATATTAATGCATCCATTCATTTCACATTTAAAATGTTCTCTTAGAAACATTAATATAGTTATTTTCTTAGGGATTAATAATATAAAGTTCATTTTATTTTGTAAAATATCTGAGTTAGTTTTTAAACAATCCTCCATTCAACTGAAGCCATCACCACTTCACTCTCTAGAGTATACCTTTCATTATATGGAAAGGTTGGCCTCCTCAACATGATCATAATGCCAAAAATCTCATATTATCTTCCATTCATTAAAATGTCTAAACAGTTTCAAAATAAAATTAACCGATTATGCACCAAACTTCTCTGGAGAGGAAGGACAGTTGCTATTAGCTTGCAAGGTATCCAACGACCACGCAGGTTCAATGGACTGTCATTCCACTCAATACAAGCAATCATTTTACAGAAAACCCACAACACTCTACATAATCTGATCCTCTCCTGCGAATACTCTAACATTATTAAAAAAATTACACGGACAGATCGTCCTCCACCCTCTTCCAGCTCATGGATAGCATCCCTAATACAACAACTACAACTTTATAACCTGATAATACCCTTTAACCTTAACCAAAAAATCACCTTATGGGACGCATACAATATAATCAACTATAATCAACAACCCATTAAAACCAGCCTAAAAGTAACCAATCAAAGACTCATTACACACTTCAAAAGATGGAGTTTGGAACCCAAATTCCTTGACTTCATCATTAAAATAAATCTTAATGCGCTACCCACGAATTGGTTTCTTTATCACCGAAGAGGTTTTACCAGCATTGACCCTATATGTGGTCTGTGTGCTCGTGAAGATGAAACCATAGACCATATTATACACCAGTGCCCAAGACTTAAAACTCTGAAAGATATAATTATAATCAATTCCAACATAAGACCTGATATGATTTTCTCACTTGAAAATGCCATTCATAATGGTTTTTTTTCAATAATAAGGCTTTCTACCTTTGTCCTTTATTCCATATGGATAGTGAGATGCAAAAGTCTCATGGAATTAACCCTCCCCCCCACAAATCATACCATTGTTTTATCAAATGCTCAAAAAAATCAAGAAACGTGACCAGCTCCTTGCCTCCAGTAAAGTCTTTGCTGACACCTGGTCTTTAATTGCTCTTTCCTTTTCCTGATTATCAATTCCCACCTACCCAGCATTATAGAATAGTCATTTATAAAAGAAAATATTCATGTCTATATTAAAAATGCTAATACCATTAAACAAGTTCTTAGAATCTCTTCACTATACCTAACCACATAAGAGTATAACATTGTGCTCTCATAACATAATCTAGCCAGATGACATATAGAACATTATATAATCATATTATTGTACAATTTATTCATTTATTTATCCTTTATTAGTATGTAATCACTATTTATTGTTAATAAAATTTTTATTGAAATGAAGAATTATTAAGAAAACATTTAATAAACAAAATCATTTTTACTATAACTGTCAGGAGTTAAGCATTTCTGAATTAAATAATATCAATTTCTGTTGAAGCATTTCTTTCTTTATTTGTAAATTAAATCACAAAAGTCCGTTAACAAAAGTTTAAATATTACTTTACTAAAGATGAGAAATATATAATAAAATGGTCCAGTATAGCGTTCATTATAGTTTTGAAGTGATAATAGAAAATATATTACCTTCTCCTTCCTTAAGTCTCAGTTTATGCACTGTTGATTACAATTAGACAATTTCATCTTTTATTAGGCATTTTGCTAATTTTCTCAGAAAGTTTCTAGATTTGGCTAAAGTATAAGAAAACTTAATACCTTTTGTTTTTAGCAATGCATGTCGCTTAATAAATAATAAAAGTTTTAAAAAATTATCACTTTTAAATTTAGAATAAAAAAATTGAAATTAAATTTTTCTGTCTTCTTGTTGAGGATTCTTGGATGAGAGAGAAGAGTTCGGTTGTGAGAGAGAAAGCACACTGATCAGCACACATTGAAAATTTTCTTATTTATACGCTTTTATTTTGATGGACATTTTAATTAGCCACACCTTTAAATCTGACTCTATCATAAATTATGTAAACTATGACAAGGTAACTAAATTAAAAATTATATAATTTAATTACCACATGATAACAAAAATTTCCATTACTTAAATTTTACTTTTAAATTATTTAATAATAAAAAATAAAGTAAAACAATAAAATAAATAATGCATTTATTATTTTTAAATTATCACTTTTAATTTATAAAAAGCTCTTAAACGCATTTACTTTAAACACTTTTAATATTAAATTAATCATGAATATTTTAAAATAATTAAACAATCTAAAACTTGTAACAAATAACATTTTAATAAATCATGTGTATGCATAATCAATCATACACACAGAAACAGGAAATTATTCTTTTAAATTTAATCTATTTAATAATTAATCTGTGCATTTTTAAATAATTTTAATATTTATTTTAAATAAACTAACTTTATTTAAATATTTTGAATTCTAATAATATAATAACTTGAACAAATTATTAATCAATCTTGTAATAATTAATTTAACAATGGCATTATAACATTAATAAACCCACTAACTAGTTTATAGTTTTCTAAACAGAAAAACTAGCTTCAATCAATCTTTCACTTGTAAGCATTTTCACTAATTAAATTTTATAGCTACATATTCTAATAACCTTTAGTATCACTAACTTTTATATTAATCACTTATAGTTGTGTTAATAAATTAATTATATTAGCTAAACAAAACTTGGATAGTATAATTCTCACATATTATATTGTCACAATAAATTTTATTATATTCTCTTCTTTTCTTATTTTTTTTTAAAAATAACATGAACACTTAGAATAGTACTATGTGAAATAGTATAGGGTCACAATATATATATGTGTGTATGTGTGTGTGTGCTGGTCTATTTTCTGATGTTTAACGTCAGATAGCACCCAAATCAATTAAAATGTAAATAATTTAAAATATAAAAGCTGGTCATTATAATTTTATGATGAAACATAAAGAAAATGACTTGTTTAGATGTTCAAATTAGGCATTAAGATGTATTGATAACCATATTTCCTTGTACAAAAATTTTAAGCAGAGTTTAATAATTTACTGTTAGATATTAATGGTAAAACATAAAATAGATAGGCTAGTTTTGATTTTCGAACTGGGCACATTATCAAGGCATGGAATTCTTTTTTTAAAATGTGTTATTATTAAAAGTAGAGTTGTTCTTAAATTCATTTTTTTAAAAATCCTGTTTTCCTGATAATGATTGTGTTGCACAATATTACCATCATATCAACATTATTTGTTTTCAAGTCTTTACATTGATACAAAAATTTTGGATAATAGCAAATGCTATATTATATGTTTCTAATATATAGTACAGACATTTAAAGCATGGATATACATATGTATTATACAATTTGATGTAATTAATATTTACCAAGGCAATAAACCTAAAACATATGTGGTTGAAAATGCAAAGGTAGGGACCTCTACAGGTCTTAACCACAAGCCTACACATTGGAAGAAAAGAGGGGAACCCTTCTTTACTTCAACCTACTTTCTATATAAATAGGTGAAGCTGAAGCGGTTAGATCTGAGAGCGCGAAGCTATTCAATACTTTACTGATTAAGTCCATGATTCCTATTATACATTAATACTCATGAACTCTTTCGATTTACAATGAATCAATGGAAAGATCTTATAGTTAGAAATCTATTATGATAATTTAAAGTTGTAAGTATAAATTTATTTAATGCACATTGATTACGTAAGTAATATTTACCAAGGCAATAAACCTAAAGCATGTGCAGTTGAAAATGCAAAGGTAGGGACCTCTACAGGTCTTAACCACAAGCTTACTTTAACTTACTTTCTATATAAATAGGTGAAGCTGAAGCGATTAGATCTGAGAGCATGAAGCTATTCAATACTTCACTGATTAAGGTCATGATTCCTATTATACATTAGTACTCACGAAATCTTTTGATTTACAATGAGTCAATGGAAAGATCTTATAGTTAGAAATCTATTATGATAATTTAAAGTTGTAATTATAAATTTATTTAATGCACATTGATTACATATGTAATATTTACCAAGGCAATAAACCTAAAGCATGTGCGGTTAAAAATGCACAGGTAGGGACCTCTACAGGTCTTAACCACAAGCTTATGCATTGGAAGAAAAAAAGGGAACCCTTCTTCAACCTACTTTCTATATAAATAGGTGTAGCTGAAGCGGTTAGATCTGAGAGCGTGAAGCTATTCAATACTTCACTGATTAAGTCCACAATTTCTATTATACATTAGTACTCATGAAATCTTTTGATTTACAATGAGTCAATGGAAAGATCTTATAGTTAGAAATCTATTATGATAATTTAAAATTATAATTATAAATTTATTTAACACACATTGATTACGTAAGTAATATTTATCAAGGCAATAAACCTAAAGCATGTGCAGTTGAAAATGGAAGGTAGGGACCTCTACAGGTCTTAACCACAAGCTTATGCATTGAAAGAAAGGAGGGGAACCCTTCTTTCTTAAACCTATTTTCTATATAAATAGGTGAAGCTGAAGCGAGAGTGTGAAGCTATTTAATACTTTACTGATTAAGTCCACAATTCCTATTATACATTAGTACTCACAAAATCCGATAAAGGCATCAACAAAAATAATTAATAAAAAGAAACAGAATAATGAAAAAATGAAAAATACAGTGGAATAATAAGGTGAAATAATTTATTTGCATATGTATGTACTGTAGTTAAATGTTGATGTGTTATGTGGACCCATAATTTTCCATCCTGATGTTATTTCACAGTTTGGTGCAAAAGATCTGTGCAAGAAGTATGTAACAGCATATACTACAACAGGCACACAAATTAGAGAATGGTTCCAGTTATTTTTGGGTTTCCCCCTTGTATATATAGTAAACAACATAAAATTTTGCCTAATTAAAACAATTCAATAAATAACAGCATGTGACATTGAAATATTATATAGAGATGTGTAGAAAAGAGCATATTTATTACATATTGTAAGATAATATTTTTTTAAACATGTAAGAAAACAAAGATAGGCAGAAACACTTTAAAATGTACACAAAAGACATTGAAAGTTGCAAATATTAATATCACTGGGATGAAGAACGTAATTGAAACTGAATGTCAGTATACAAATTAAGTCAAGTCAGATCACATTTAGGTGTAATAACTATTTTTGTTCCCAAGTGCAATAGTACAATTAGGCTTTTAATCATACAAGATAATAATATCCTTCAAACAAACACAATCAAATAAATTTACAAAAAAAATATTATCAATCCAGTCCAAATTTTTAATATGTTTTGTGACATATTATTGTCTTGGAATACACTGATAATTTTAGTATTCAACTTTATTAAACAAAGTTAGAGTGCAGCTTACAATAATGTTAGTTAGTTAAAATATTAGGAAAAATATATCAATACTTTTTTTTCTTTTATGTTTTCATATGATCACCATTCTTTATGCTTACACAAGCTGTTTCTCACAGTAGCAAAACTCTCCATACAGTACCGTGATTCAGTTCAAGCCAGAGTAATCAATGGATGCAGGAAGGTTTGTGCATAAAATCCATATTTAGTGTAGAGTTTTGCCTTTATGAAAAACATCTTGTGTAAGCATAAAGAATTTTGATCATATGATGTTTGATGATTTAGTACCAACCCTGCCCAGTAAGATATGGTGACTGTGGTTATTAAAGAATCAAAAATTCCAAAAAGTATTGATGCTGAACTGAGATCTATACAACATTTTTGTGTTTTTATTTTGGACTCAAAGCTTTATAGTTAACTAAAAAAATAAAAAGTGGCTGCTAGAGGGTTGCATTAGATACTAAGATCTAGGTGCAGTGCTTTCAGATCAAGGCTTTTTACTGATGAGTGCCACAAGCTAGAAACTAGTCTGGGAATATTGGATGAGTAGGCACTAAATAGGGAATTTATGCACAAATCTTTCTGCATCCATTGATTACTCTGGATTGTACTTTTAAGTTTTGTTTTTTTTAAAACAAATTTCTTTCTTTAATTTAGCAGAAAGATTTCCAATTCCATTGCTTTAAAATATTGTTGTTGTTTTATCTAATATAAGCCAAAAATTACGTTGGTAGTGAATCTAAAAGAATTTTAATACTAGACAGTCCCACAATATCTGAAAAGCACCAGAAGAGTCAGTTATATCTCTATGAAAGAAGACTTAAAAGTAAGTTCTATTCCTTTTTTTCATCACTTTGAATATGCTTCTTATGTTGAAGTGTAAATTGGATAATGTTAGGGAAACAATAGTCCCCAAATATATCAATTTAAAGATATTTGGCATGTTTTGTTGATGACGTAACTACAATATGCTATATTTTTCTATGAAAGCCAATATATCTTTATCTCTAAGTAGTGATAGATATTTCATCTTAATAGTAATTGACATTTGAATCAATACAAGACAGTCAGACTATGAACCAATTATTTTTTCAGCTCACTTTCAGAACAATTTGATGAGGTATCTTAGAAATTCAATTATTTCAGTAAATTTAGCAATCTGGATTTGAAATCTTTTATATAAAAAAACTAAATGTGATATCTGTGAATCAGTGGATTGCATTAGACTTTTTACTTTTGCAATTTTCTCATAAATTTTTCAATTTCTATAATACTATAATATCAAAAAACCTTGCTAAAAAGAAGTGTTATAGTAGTCAATGCTAAAGATATGCAATTAATCAAGATATTTTTTAAAGGAGTAACTAAATTCATATTAAATAAAATAGTAATTCCTCTTAGATATGTCAGTCTAAATAATGATAGCACAAATGAACATTGAATATGTTTTTCAACGAGCTATTTAAATTTTCAAAACAATTTGATAATAGCTTTAATTAATTGTTTAAATGTTACTTAAAACATACTAATGTAGTACTGATTCAGATTACAGAGCACTAGGGTATCGTGATAATATAAATTAATGTTTATGAAAAATATGGTCTCATCAACAAAATAACTACTGAATTAAAAAATATTAAATTATTAATGGAGATATAAATGCTCTGAAAAATATATACATCTTCATCTGTAGTTAAAAAGAAAAGAAAGGAGAGGAAGAATGAAATGGTCTGTGCTACTGAGAATAAAAGATAAAATAAAGACCAGAAAAATCTGGAAGTTAATGACACATTAGTTAAATTATTAAATTTTATAACAGAGGAGATTGGAGAATTAATTGTTTTATTCTAATTTATGGCTGGGGCTTAAAGGATTAATAGATTTTCTTTTAAGATTTGAATGCAATAAGCACAGTTAAATTATAGTTGTTGAATAGAATATTTATAATAGATGTTAAAATGTTAATTAATGTCTGAAAGCAATTTAAAAAGAGTAGCAGATGATGATTATTATTATTGAGATATGTTGTTTATAGTAAATGCTAATAAACAACAATAAGAAAAACAAAATTAATGAATTCGTGAAAGAGTAATTATCAAGAAAATGAATACTCAAAAAGTATGTTATGTTTTTTTGTTTTTTTTTTAGCATTGTGCTAAAATTGGACTGAATTAAAGATGGCTTTAAAACTAAGTTTGTTGGACAGACAAGATAGATAATATTATGGAAATGGGATAACATGTCAAATATATTAAAAATTTAAAAGTTATGGAAGGTAGACAAAAAAATATAATGGCTAATAGTTGTATTTTTACTCTATGTCTCAGAAGTTCCTGACTTTGATAAAGAAAAAGCCATGTTTCATTATATAATGCATTTCATCAAGCAAAATAAGCAAATAGTCTAAGAGATTATATAGTATTTTATATATAATTAAATATACTTATTCCAAACAATTATCTCACTAAATTGATATATATAAAGATCACGTAGTCTTTCTTTTACAATTATGATCCAGACTTTGTGTCTTGGTTTTTTGTTCTATGAATTTTAGTATAATAATAGAGTGATGACATAAGAAATAAATTTTTCTGGATCAAGGTTCAATTTGTCATTTCTATTACTCAAATAACATATAGTAAGCCATAGCAACTAATCATTCAATTAAATACATTAGTTATTTTGAATAATATTCCATTAACCTTGTCTTTCAATAGACTTCTCAGCGTGATTAATTATTGATGCCATTACATAAAGACGGTTTTGATAGCTTTACGCTGTATCTTAAATTCTACAAAGTCTTGATCTTCTTTTAAGTGATTATTACTTGTAAAAAGTGTTCAAATTAATCATTTTTGCTGCTGTTATTCACATATATAAATTTTTACAGATTTGAAAAAAATAGAAACCCATCTTTCATATACAAAATATTTTTCAATTTACTTATATTTACGTTTCTACTCACACTTAGTTCCTAAAAAGAAAGCTACCTATCTGTTTATGTCAAATTGATTAAGGATATAATTTTCATAACATTGTTGAGTTCTGTAAAGATATTGCTTTTTCTTCTTTTTTTTTTTTGTAATAAAAGTTTTTAAAATCTGTAGTAATTGATAGATTAAAAACAGTTTAGTCTAATGTTTTAAAATGTTTATTCGTAAATAAAAGCAAATATTATAAATTATTCTATGAGAATCTCGGCCTCAGGGTGGCCTTTGAGCACTCCATCATCAAATTTTCAATTGAATGGACGGAGTGTGGAATGGATTGAAGCCTGACCATTAAAATATGAAGATTGGCTATCTTAATATATATCTGAGCACTTGTAGCATATATGTGTAGAGATGATAATCTGGACCATCTGATGATTGCTGGTTTAGCATGAAGTACGTACATTGGTGATTATTTATCTTTTCGACATAAATATGTTCTAGTGTATCAGTGTTGTGAGATAGAGTGGAGAGTGGTGGGTAGTGTGAAAATCTGTGCTCATCTACCCTATATATACAGGTATATGATAAGCCTGTATTTCAGTTTCAACATAGTTATAAATGATCGAAAAAAAAAAAAAGCAATAAAGCATTGTTATCAGAAATAACGTTAAACAATGCTTTTAGTAGAAGTTAGGACCCATTTTGCTTTGTTTAACATGTTTTTATATATTTTGAATTTTACATTAATCCCAATAATTTCACAACTCGCAATATATATAAAAATTGTTTATGTATTTGAAAAATTTCTGATACTTAATGAACCTTCAGTTTATAAACAATTATTAAACAATGATCTATTGTTAACCCACTAATAGTTTAAGTTTTTTAAATGAGAAAATGTTATTCAATTGGTTATTGATCTTTTTACAACCACAAAGTTAAAATATAATTACCTAATATGAATTTTTCAAATACTTGAAGAATAATAATGGTCTTTTTATTTAACATAATTCAATATAAATAATAATGGATAAATGAAGTTCAAGTTAACAAATAATTAAAAAAAAAAAATTAAAAGAAACTTACTTATTTAGATTTATCAGTTAAGAACTATCCAGTGACTGAGAAAAAAAATCATGGTGTTTTATTGATCTTGGGCTCTGACACAAAAAAAAATCAATAAATGCACTATATATGTGTTGGGAGCAGCTTATTTATGTTCTTTACTACACAGCCCTGCTGGGTTCCTTTCAGTCTCAAAGATGAATTAAAGGCTTCCCTTTCAATTAACAGCAAATTTTTTTCCAAAATATCAGTGGAATTTTTTCGAAGGTAGGATGAATGTGTGTTCAAAGAAAATATTATATATTTACAATCATAGCAGACAAAAATTATAATAGCATTTATTCCAGTGAGGTCGTAAAGTCACCGGAAATGCAGCTGAGAGGCAAAGAATAATTAAAGATCTTCTGATTGTGGATCCAGATTGCCATTCGATGACAATCCTTTACTTAGGTATTTGCAACTGCAGACCATTTCCAAGTGAAGAAATCTTTCATGAATTAGAAGAACTGATTAATATTAAATGGGATATTGTAAAACTTTATGAAGTTAGAAAAAAGATGAAGAGCAATTGATTTTTTTTTAAAAAAAAAAAGACATGTATTGTTCTATAAAGGCATAAATATTGGATCGAATGGATTCATTATAAATAAAAAGTGGGAAAACAACATTGTGAAAATTGATGATATATCAAATAGAATGGCAAGATTAATTATTTAAAATAATGGAAGATACCAAATGCAAACAATTTAGATTTATATCCTAACAAATTCTCATTGTGATGAAGTAGTAAAAGATATTTATATGGATATGCAAAATAATTTTTATTATACCAAACAACATTTTAAAATTGTAATAAGAAACATTAATATCGGAATTGGCAAACCATTAAAAGGTGAAAGCACTGTAAGTAAATTTGATTATGGTGATAGAAGTCAGAGTGACATAGATTTGTGAGTTAACAGAAGAAGAAAAACTGTCTATAATGAATTCTTTCTTTGAGAAAAATGCTAAAGATAAATTATCCAAATGAAGCTATAGCAGAATTGGATTGTATTCGGACTAACAAGAAATATGTATTTTGAGATTATAATGTTCTTAGCATTCAATCCAGCAAGTTGACCATCAATTAGTGAAATGTAAGATACATATTAACACTTTCCCAGCTCTATACACTATGGCTTTAGATCACTTAAAATTGGCCACTTTTTGAGCTATGTTAAAGTTAATACACTTGTTTGAAAGTTTAGAAAAAGTCCCATATGATGCTGACCTCTCTCAAATTATTTTACAAGTAAAAAATCAATAAATGTGATGTTGTAAGTCTAACAAAAAAAGGAGGCAGTCTGTCTTTGCCACTGATTGGTTGTTAACCATAGAACATAAAGAAAACTGCTTGTCAATAAATTTTACCACTACAATTTCTTTTGTTTCATTTCAAAAGTGATAAATGAATGTTTTAGACCATTTTAAAACTATTTTTTGACATATTATAAATTATTTTGATAAAATATGCTAAAAATAAAATTATTTTAGAAAAATAGTTAAGATTTTAGTAAAAATTATTTACTTTTCTGCAACGTAAAATTGGGAAAGAAATCACTGATGTCAGCAACACTTTTTTGTTGGTAACATTCATTTTTGATTTGCCACTATTGAATATTTTTATAATTATAAATAAAAATTTATTGTTGAAAAAACTTTCATTCACTTTCATAACCTGACAAATTATTAATATACTTTTTACAAATGAAACTAAAATGAATATAATATTAAAAGATGAATATATTTTTATGGCTGAGTTTGTGAATTGACCAATTAAAAGTTTAAAGTTTTATCTCACTTGGCCAATAAAATTAACTGACCACAGTAAGAGTTAATACAAAGTTAAATAGACTAAAATTCTTAGGAAAAAACCTATTAACAATTGATATTCCTAATCTTCAAAATTAATCCACTGAATTTAAATTATGACTTGTAAATCGTTTTAAAATAACAATAGATTTTGAAAATCGTTTAGACTTAAATAAAATCAGTAAGAAAATAAATTATTAAGAACTGCAATAAAAATAGCTAGTATAAAAAAAACCAGCAATTTGCAGTAAATTTTCTACTGAAACAAGACAATGTGTGAAAAAAAAAAAAAGAATTATGATTTTTTTTTAAATAATCCATTAAGAAGAAATAAATATCTGAAGTTTGTAAAATAGTAGGAATAAGAGTTAATATTGATATTAAAAAAAATATGTGTAAATTGGCGAGAAAGGCTATAGAAGAAAAAATCTTAAGTTTAAAACAATGTCTTGATATTAGAAGAAATGGTATTTCTGAAATAAGAAGAAAAGATGAAACTATTACTAAAAAGGGAGATGACATTATAAAAGATATGGGAAAAAATATATAATAATAATAATAATAAAAATCTCCTATCCTTATTACATCTTCTGGATTGCCCACCATTTTAAAAAAATGAGACTTCATTAAATCTGTGAAGAAAAGACGAGCTCCAGGAACTGATGAAATTATTATTGATATATTTTAAAAACAAAAACAAATGGATAAGTAGAAACACAATAATAATATTATAGGAAATCTATAAAATTTAAGAGTGCTATTTTAAAAATAATACAATGCATTTTGTTCCATTAGAGAATTCACTTTCAAGGTTTGTAGCTTAAATTTATATATATATAAAATTAAATTAAGAGCTTAGATGTTCACCAACTGTTGTTTATTTTAGTGGACCAATGTACACCTCATGAACACAGATATTGTTACAAGAAGTTTCACCTTTCTTAATAAAACTAAAGTTACTATTGGTATTATTATTATAAAAACTTTTCTATCTTCCTAAATGATAAAATTGTATTATCATAAACATTATTTCACCAATTTGATATCTTCTTAATTTGCCAAATTTTACTAACATATGCATTATTTTAATAATTATACAGGTTTCTAGCTGATGCTTTTATTTAACCTATAAATTATTTTAAGAAATTCAACATTCAGCATACAATTACTCCATAATATTTTGTTCCAAACAAGGAATAAACCTAACCATCATTAATGTCTTACCAATCCAATGATAATAATAATGCATATTGCTTATTTAGGCTAAAAAATATAATTTTTAAAATTTTGAATAAAATCCAGTTTTATGTTATACAATGCTGGAAAAACACAGCAAAACAGACTTATACATCAGAACCATTTCTATCTACACTAAAAGTATTCAAAAGTGCACCTGAAGAAAGGCTGAACTCTTCAAAAACAAACAAACATATCAATTGTCAAAATAATAAAAATATAATAATACACCATATGCAATTGTGATACAAAAAATATGATACTTCCAAGGGGAAAAGATAAACAAAGGCAATGAACCTAGTGATGGCATGAACTCAAAATATGCATCTACATTCTGAGACCAAATAAGTATGCTAGGACTTTATCTCTGAACATATAAGGAAAAATTGGATGGATCATCACAAATACTAGGGACAATAAGAATTGCTATAAACAAAGCATTTATACAAGTATGAAGCATAAGATTATATACCATTTAAGGAAAATATCAACTACAAGAAAGAGACCAGGCACACATCTCTTTATAAAATATATAGCTATCTAAATAAATATCATCAAGAGACAGATAAAACTCCTATCCTTTGGAAACATAAATTGGCAAGATGAGCTATAGCAAATACACAAGAGAGAAAACTCTTAATAAACTTAATAATTATTAATTGATGTATAAAACTGATAAGATAATTATTTTGTATCAAATCTCACTTAATAAAATGTAGTAATTTCTGATTAAGATAAATGGGGAAAAGTCCTAAAATCAATGAAGAGAAAATCTCAGTCAATTACTAGCTGGATGTAATAGTGCCTCTTTTTTTTTTTAAATGTTTGCAGTTATTTCAGGATTAAACACATTTTGTATAGTGCTTACATCATAGCCTGAAGAAGTGCATCATATAAATATTAACCATGATCTAAGCTTAATTTATCCATAAATTTTCAAAATTTGAACTTAAGCTTACTTGCTTTAGATGGTAGAAAACAGCATCATTTACTTCTCTTTTTTCTTCATTGCGGAAGCATGTGTTTTAAAGACCTACAGAGATCCCTAGTGACGATTTTTTCAGACGCTCATTGCTAAGGTTTACAGCCTTGAAAACAGCTCATTTACTACACTGCTTAGCGTAACATTGTTTGTTGGAACTCAATAATTGATTCAATGCTATGTGGGTATTTTGGGCCGGATAGAATAGCAGACACCAGAGTTTAAGTTCCATGGATCATGAACCAGTTCTGTCCCTTCTAGTGCATGAACATTTTAAGTACAGAAAAAACAAGCCATTCTATTTTTTTAAAAAATTGATTCAGCTATCAATATTATATATGTTCTAAATGAAATATGATTTGCAAAATGGCTAACTTAAAGTATTTTGGGGGCTAATACTTATTTAAAATCATGGTATTTGTTTGCTTTCAAATGATTTTTCAGGATACATTTATTTTTATTATCCATTTCTTTCTACTTTATTATTATTAAAAACACTTAATTATGTCTCAATTAGTAATGTATTATTTTAATAAAGAAAGAGAAAAAAAATGAAACTTTAAATGTATATAAAAACATTGCTACAGCGTGACCTTCTAATAAAATTATTTTTTGCTTCCACGTGACCTAAGAGAATTATTTCTTCTTAAGCTCTGGATTTTTTTTTAAATAATTGCCTGCATTCTTTTTTGTTAAAAGATTTTATTTCCAGTAAAAATAATATCCAATTAAAGATTGGTAATACTGAAAAATTCTCTGATGTGATGTGAAGTATCCTGACCTCTGTCAGGATTTGAATAATTTACTAGTTAGGCATCAAGAATGAAAGATTTTTATAATACACAAGTTGATTAATTATACTAATCGTAAAACACGCTAATCAATGACTTAATGACGTAACTAGTAATTTATATCTGATTCTTGTTGTAAAAAGATGTTATAGTGAAAGACTAATATTTGAGATACCGCAGACATGAACTTGATATTAGATAAAACCTACATTGAGACCTAATTTATAGTCGCTTTAGTTTGTATACAAGCTATAATGCTTTAATATTTAGATTACTCGTCGATCCGTATCTAATTGAACAAATGAAAAAGTGAGACGAGCAAAAATTTAAACTGGAGCAGCTGAATAAAAATGTTGAATTCTATCTGTCAAGGATGTCTGTATTCAAACATCACTTGACGTAGAATCGCCAGCTTACCATAAGGTAAATAAAAAGTAAAACATAATAATTCATAAACATTGATATAAAATATTTGCTTTCGTTCAAATTTATTTTGAACTTGGATTAACTTTAAATAAATTCTCTACAAATTCTCATAAGAATGAAGTATTTAAATGCATTTTTTCGATTTATTACATTTTGTATTTGATAACCAGAATTATTATCTCTTTTCTGTATAGATGTAATGTTAAATATACAAAAGTCAAGACATTTAAGCCAGAAACGGTAGCCACATGTTTATAAATTTTAGCTTGTATTCATAATAAGCATAGCTATGATTATGATATTCAATGTATTGAAAGCATGCTTATGAATAGAAGCAAAAATTTATAAACATATGTCTATTTTTTCTAGCTTAAATGTCCTAACATTTACATATTTAACATTCCATTTTATATTATATATAATTTTAAATGTCTGGATTTGGTTAACTGTAGGGAGACCATTTGATTCCTTTTTGAGGCCTTAAAAGAACAGAGCAGAGAAAATTTCTAAAGTCCATTCCATAGGTTCTTATCGTTGCAAGTGTTATTGTTTTGTAATTATTCATAAATAATATTTAAAAACATATATGCTATCTATATTAAACTTAATATAATTAGAAGGACTTGAAATCAGACTTTCAAGCTTCCCATAGCTATCCACTCTATCTTATACAACCAATACCCATGCGAGAAATATAAATGATCATATCTTGTGCTGAACCAGCACTCATCAGTTAGCCTTTATCACCATCTCATATATATATATATATATATATATATATATATATAGATATATCTCCTACATATATATATACAATCAGTGCTCAGATCATGTTAAGATAACAAATCTTCAAACTTTAATGGGCAAGCTTTAATCTTCTCCACCCGCCAACTCTTCAGCCATCCATATCATTGAAAATCTGAGGATGAAATACCCAAAGCCCTTGCTGATGCCAATATTATTATCATACCCTGACCCCTCTCATATAGGACCTCAATATGACAATTTAAATTTACAGATGAGGGATGGGCAGAAAACAGCTTGAATATGTAATATTAAAATATGTATAATATCTATACTAAACTTAATGTAATTTAAAAGATTTGAACTCAGACTTTCAAGTTCCTCATAGCTATCTACTATTTTATACAATCAGTAATATGTGACCACGTACATGTGAAAAAATATAAATGATCTCCAATATACATATTTCTTACAGAACTCACACTCATCATTTTGTCCTGATCACAAATTCCCACACATATATACAACAGTGCTCAGTTGTATTAAGACAGCAAATCTTCAAACTTTAATGAACAATCTTCAATCTTCTACACTCTCCAACTCTTCTTCCATTCATATCATTGAAAATCAGAGGATGGAACACTCAAATCTCTTGTTAATGCCAGTATTATTGTCATACCCATGTTTACTTTAGGTTATTCTAACCACTCATGTATAGGACCTTAGTATGACAATTTAAATATACAGAAGATCGATGGGCAAAATACAGGTTGAATATGTAATATTTAAATTCATGTATAATATCTATACTAAATTTAATGTAATTAGAAGGACTTGAACTCAGATTTTCAAGCTCCCCATAGCTATCCACTCTATCTTATACAACTAATACACATAACCACATACATATGAAAAAGATAAATGATCTCCAATAATTTTGGCATCAATAAGAGCTTTGAGTGTTCTATCCTCGGATTTTCAATGATATGGATGGCTGAAGAGTTGGAGGTGGAGAAGATTGAAGCTTATCCATTAAAGTTTGAAGATTTGCTATCTTAATATAACTGAGCACTGATTGTATATATGTGTGGAAGATTGTAATCTGGGGCAAAGTGATAAGTGTGGGTTCAGCATGAAATATCTGTATTGGAGATCATTTATCTTTTTCACATGCTTGTGATCATGTGCATCAGTTGTATATGATAGAATGGATAGTTATGAAGAGCTTTAAAGTCTAAGTTAAAGTCCTACTAATTAAATTATTCATACAGTAAAAGAACAAGGATGGGCTGCTCACCAACATGTATCATTTGACATTGATGAATTTAAAGTTTAAGATAGAAATACTATTGTCTTTTTTGTCAAATATCTGATAGTCCTTAAGTGAAATATAAGCTAAATTTTTTTGAAGGTAGAATGAAATATATGAATAATATTTTTTTTAGATATTTATAGCTATGACAAACAAACTAAATTAATTGTTTTTATTAACAGAAGATTGCAAAGTTGTCAGTTATGGTATCCAAAGGCAGATAATGCTAAGAATCTTCATGTAATGATGACTTTTTTATTTAGATATATACAACTGCACATCACTTTCAAGTGAAGAAAGATTACATAAATTGGAACTCAGGTTTATATTCTAACAAGTTTTCACTGTGATAAAGAAATAAAAGTAGATGTACCAAATGCTTGTCATAGGAAGTATTAACGGTAGAATTGTGAAATGATTAAACGATTATAGTGCTATGAGTAAATTTTGTTGGGGTGACAGAAATAAAAAAGAACTCAGACTTATAGAATTTGCAGTAAAATTATATATTACTCTCTTTCAGAAAAATGTTAAATAGTAATGGTCATAAAAACATCTAAATGAAAATCCAGCAGAATCAGATTAAGTTTTGATTAATAGAAAATATTATTTCAAGATTATAATGTTCTTAATTAATACAACCAAGAAAATGATCATCATTAATAAGATGTAAGATAAATGTTACTGCAGAAAACTATAAAAAAAGACAGTTGATATTTCTAATTTTTGGAAAAACATTCCAATGTATTTAAATTAGAATTTGCTAATTATTTTAAAGTATTGTCAGGATTATAAGATGATTCAGTCTGAGTTCAATAAGAAGATAACTGATTTCTCTGTAAAATATCTTTATATGGCTGCAAAAAAGCAGCAATTCAACAAAAAATTCTCTACTGTGACAAGACAATGTATGAAAAAACAAAAAAGATCCATTAGAAAGAATTGAATATCTGTAATTCTATAACATAATATTAAAAAAGGTCAATAATAATATAAAAAAGTATAATTGTGGATTTGCAAAGGAAAGCTATAGGAAGAAAATAAAAATTTCAAAAATATAGAACAATATTTTGGTATTGGAAGACAAAAAGATGGAATTATTACTAAAGAGGGATATTGGGAGGATTTTGTCTAATGTGTGAGAGAGTTCTATAACAATTATATACTAATAGAGAGCAAGAAAATAAAATAACCACTACATCTTCTAACTTGATAAGCATTTAAATGAAGGGAAAACATACAATTAAATCTATAAAAAAAGAAAAAATTCCAGAAAGTGGTGAATTTATTATTGATATCTTTAATGCAGAAGGTGAAGAAATAAAAAAACTGCAGATAAAACTATATGATAAATGTATATATAATAAAGATATATCAGATGATTTGAAATGACACAGTAATGTTGATATTTAAAAAATATAATAAAGAAAATATTATAAAGTATAAAACTATCAAGTCTTTTATTAGTTCTATACAAAATCTTTTTCAAGACATTACAAATTGTATACAGTAAACTTTGACTCAAACTAACTAAAAGCACAAGATGGACTTAGCATAGTGGATCATATATATTAAAAGAAATTATAGAAAGGGCCAATGAATATAAGTTGTCATCATGCACTGAATTTGTAGATCATGAAAAAACATTTGATTCTATAAGCATTTCCACGCTAATTAAAACCTTGAATCATCAGGATATGAACTCAGGATGTTGTCATATTACTGATAATGGGTGTATGACAGAGTGATTCATATCTCAAAAAAAATTTACAGTAGTTTTATAAAAAATATTTTATGGATTAAAATGGAAAGCTAATAAATAAAAGTAAATGGAGATTACTTATGTTTTCTAGATTTTATAGAAAATGTGATTGATTTTTGTAAATAATGTTTCAGAGCTTAAAAAATAGTACAAGAGTTAGGAAATGAACCTAAAAAAAGTAGGATTCAAGGTAAATATTAAGAAGACTTAAATAATGTTCATTGGATTTTCTCAGAAAAAGAAACAAATGCTTTGGTCTGAGTATTACAATGGATAAAATTAATCATAGAATTGAACTTGATTAGAGTTCTTTTGGTAGAAATAATATTAAAAGAAAATGTGCCTATATGATTGAAAAGGACAATTTTTAATAGATGTGTTTTACTAGTTCTTACTTAAAGATTTAAGACTTAGACACTTAACAAAAGAAAAATATGAAGACTTTACTCAATAAAATATGGAAGAATATATGTTGGGAATAGTAATAAAAGATCAAAAGTAAAATACTTGAGTGAGAGAAGAAATGGGTGTCATTAATGCCATTGAAAGAATTAAAAGACTAGAACAGAGCTGGGTCAAGTATTGTTAGAAAAGATGATAATAAATGGGTAATTGCAATTTAAAATTAGATCCCAAAAAAATGCAAAAACTTACAAAAGAGACCACATGTAAAGATGGATAGATAAAATGAGGAAATTTATTGATGATACCATGGATCAGGAGGAATTGAATTAACTTAGAGAGATATTCAGCTTGTAGTGAGTGATAATCATTTAGAATGATAATAATGTGATGATAATTTTAAATATTTTATACTTACGTATGTTTCTTTTTAAAAATTTTGTAATTAAACAATATTTTATACTAACATTAATGTACTATCTATTAACTACTTGTTCATAATTTCTTTTAGTCTTCACATTTATTTAATTTCAAGTATGAAATTAGTCTATGGGTTTTATAAAACATTTATAGATTGAGACTGAAAGCAACAACAGAAATATCAGTAATTTATCTGCTTAAATTTGTTATCTATACCCTAAATCTCTTTTAATTTAGATGCATTTTATTGTTATTGAATTATCTCAAAAATAATTTGAGTATTGTTTCTATTTTTACAATGAAGTCATATATATATATTCTTCAAGTAAGATGATTATCACTGCCTGCCCCTTAACAAACTAGAGGATAAAATCTATCTCTGATCTGTATAACTCAGATTATTGTATTTAGGAATTCAATATATATATATTATTCTAATGGAAAAAAAAGTAATGAAAAACTAATTTAGTTACTAATTGTTTTAATGGCACTATGTATGAAAAGGGAGAGATTATAAAGACACATACATTTAGAATTTTTCCATAATATATTCGAAATTAGAATAATTATAATTCAGAAAATATATACGTACCAGCCTATAAAGGCCATACGATTTTTTAATTGGTTAAGATTTAATGTAAATCAAACAAAACATTTTAATATTATATAAATGTGATAAATTTTTGTATTACAGTTTATTAATGGCAGAATTATTTCCTAGCCAGCATGAAAAGCTATTGTTTTTGTAATATATTTTTTAATCAGTTGCTTTAACATTTTTTTTTTTTGCTTTGCAGAATTACTTGCTTTGAATAGAATGCTCATAATCAAATTAAGTCTCTAAATTATAACTAAAATTTTTAAATATACCTGTTACACTTGATACTGAATTTGATAGTGTTATGGAAAACTATTAATGACAGAATTACTTAAAATATTCTTCATAATGCAACAAACATAATTTTTTTTAATTGGTTGGGAACTTGACACATGACAGCCTTATGAACAAGCATACATTCACCAATCAGACAACAACAAAAATAGGGGTTTTATATATACTGTGTATACAATTACTTATAAAAAAAATGGTTCTAGATAAACATGATGATGTAAGATCTACTATTGAAACTATTAACTGATTTAAAACTATGGAAAATAATAATAAATTATTCATACTAAAATAATATATAATGTAGATACAGTATTAAATTAATACAAAACTATTAAGACATTTCAAATCTCTTAAATATATTATGTAAGGTTTTTACAAAAGCTATGATATCTTAATAATTTACACTGATTCTTTTGATTCAACTTTTAAATAGCATTAAATTATAGGTAACTAAACTTTTGATTTTAATTTAATATATATCCTAGCAACAGTATAAAATGGTGTATTTACAGTTTGACGTATAAGAATTAAACTTTTTGGATTCCAGTTTTTGATACTATTTACTTTAAAGAAGTACACCGATGATTATTAAGGATAGACATTATCATGTTATTTCTAACTTACCTTAAACTTTAAACCTAATTAAAATTAATATATATTATATAAAATTCAACCTAAATACATGGTAGCATTTAACCAATTGTATCCTTTTTTCATCTGTAATACCTTTTTAGATATCCTTAGCACTTCCATTAGCCATGCATTTTTTAAACATATGAGTAAAGATATCTGTTAAAAATAAATGACATTGAGTTTTTTCAGATGTTTTTATTCATATTTGTAATAAATATATCTAAAAAAGATGATATAAATATCAATATTTCTCATTTTGCTATATGAACATTGTGTTCTCTTTCTTAACTACGAAGTATTTTTTTTTAAAGTTTCTTCCATATTTTGACATATTTGATTAAACAATAATTTCTCTAAATAATAAATAGAGACAAAAAACCACAATTTTCTCACTAGTCCAAATATAAGCCAGGAAATTAGGATTTTATGCTTACAATATTTTTTTAAAATATAAATCAGAATAGTGAAACAGTCTAATAAACACTCTTTTTAAAAATAAAAAAGCTGGTATATACATCAGTCACCTTTTAAGAAAAAAATCACTGAATAGGAGTTTTATATATGTCATTCATAACATACTTACATATCAACAAAACATGCCAATACTGAAATAATCAAACTTATAATAACCTAATAATCTATATAGCTTATAACTGGAAATGTTCCTACAAAATACAATTGTGTCTATAACAATTTATTTTACAAATGGTAAATAAGTCTTAGAGATATACTTTGTTGATGACAACATGATGAATTTAATTTTATTGCAATGTGAATTTCCACTGATATGATTTAAAATGTATAATTCCAATGTTAATTCTATAAATAAAATTTAACATACCTTAGGTACCATCTTAACATAAAATGACCAACTCTCACCTTAAACTTGTTGTTTATTATAAGCAATGAACTTTTGAACATTTAAATATATTTTACATCAATGCACTGATTAAATTTAATTCACTTCAGAAAGTAAATAATATATAAATATAGTGTAAACTAATATTTTTAATATTGCTTAAGTTTGGCTAATTAAATGAATTATTCCAATTTGCTATGCAGAAGTTTATTTAAAGATATAAGAGGGTTTTCAATCATTAATCTAATCCCAATGAATATGTTGAATATTTGTCCATTTAGGCAAAAACTTTCCTATCAAAATTTTTATCTATAGACTCAAATATATCAATAGAAACAAATGGCAACACTAGACCATACCTATTCTTCTATAGTCGTTTTTATTCAGAATTGTTTTTTAAAATTAAATGTATCAAGAAAATGAAAATCACAGCTACAAATTAAAAATAACAGATTGAGATGTTAGATCTATTATGACTTTTACCTTCACTAGTCATCCATTTCATTTTCTGTTTTTGATTTATGTTGAAACACATCTTGGAATGTCAATCTCTTTTAAAGTTGAATGTGCAGTAAAATACAATCAGATTTATGTAACAATACTGTGACAAATTTATAAAATCTCATGATTGTTAAAAAATAATATGATTTATTGCTGGGAGTTCATAAGAAGTTTGAATACTGGAGGTTAGGAGCTGGAGTTATTATCCATGGATCTTGAATTCCAGGTTTATCCTACTATCCCTGCACTAAAATGCAACCAAAATAGAACACTGACATCAAAAGTTGCTTAATTATTATCTTATTGGAAAAGTACATAATGATTGTTTATGCATAATGATAATGCACCTATTAATTTTACTACATTTAAGCAACTTAATAACTTTGTCATATATATTTAAGCTATTCACAATGAAGCTGCTAAGGCCTAACTCAGGCAAAAACTGCATAATATATCAATTGACTTTAGTCTTTTAAAAATATTTTTCCTCACTTCTTTTGTCTTCTATTTGACCTATCTCTCTCCAAATAACCATCATACTTGATCACACACACATATATATATAAACATTACATATATATTATATATATATAAACATTATATATATATATATATAAACATTATATATATATAAAGGGAGTAAATCATTCTCCAGGCTGTAAATGTTGAACAAAGGATCAAGAATAGGATGAATCCACTTATTCTTGGGAACTGATGTTTATAAGCATACCTTTGTCAACACTGTTGGTAATTCAGAAATGAAATTAATTTAATAGACAGATGAAATATGGCCCTTAAGAATTTATTAAACTCATAATCAATTGTACAAGGCTGGAGACAGGATCTTTCTCTTAACACATTGATTGTAATAATTAAATAAGATTTAATGTGTAAACTTTAAATTAAACATAGCTCAATAGTTACGAGTTTAATAAACTCTCAAATGTCAATATTCTATCTGGCTGATAATATTTCCAACAATGTTGACAAAGGTATGCTTATAAACATAAGAGCTTCCAAACATAAGTAGATTTATTCTATTTTTGATCCTTGGTTCAACATTTAGAATGCTTTTAATTCATAGTCTGGGGGATAGTGATTTACTTTCTTTGTTTGCATATGCATTAAACTGCGTTTAATTTAAAGTTTATGTATATTTATAGATATTGGGATTGTCTAAGTGTTTAACTGGTTTTTAATGATACATATATAATGTTTTATTCAACTAGTCATCAACAATAATGTTTATTTATTAATGCATTAAAATACAAAGTGTTAAAATTTTCAGTTAATTAAACTTTTCACTCCTTTTGCTTTAATGAAAACTTTAATAGAAATCTATGTAATTCACTGTATATTATAATTCTATTCTAAGAGTTTACATGATTAAAAATATCTGTAATTCAATTTCAGCCACGGTAATAGTCAAAATACCCTTACTTTATGGATGCTTGATGATCTAGGCTAGGCACTTATATTTAAACAAGTGTATCAATTGTTTTTACGATAATATTCATCCTATTCTAAAAGAAATGTTCTCAAATGATTTGTATGAAATGATGGAATAATTTGGAAATACAGATTAAATTAATAAAATATTTTGAATTCATGATTATATAAGATTTTACGATAGTAATTTGCCTGCAACTTTTTCAGATCTGGTTCAAATCTAGGAGAAAACTTGAACATTAGGTTTAGAATCATAGCCAACCTAATTAACCATTTAATATTAACCGATAAATGGCTATTTAATCTGTTTAATTAGAGGCTAAAACAATAATGCCAAAATATTCAAACTTTTATCATTTGAAATTAGCAAACATAATAAATAATAGTTTCTTCATTATTTCTTTATAAGAAGCTGTTAAGACTTTGCTTTGAAGAGAGTTATTGAAAAGATGTTTTATCGATATTTGTATATTTAATATATATTTTTAAACAACTTTATAAGTCATTACAAAGAATGGTTTAATTAAAATTCTGTCTAATTTGTTCAAACTTTAATATAAAATTGATTGATGCAAGTCTATTTAAATAAAAACTGGGCTGACTAGTAGTCACCCACAATTGATGACATCAGGTTTAACTTACAGAAATAATTTTCATACAAGAGAGTTAGTTGGTGTTTCATCCAATATCGCTGCTTTATATATATATATATAAAGGACATATATGTTACTTTGGATCTCCAAACCTTTTATTCAAAAGTTTTGGATTTGATGACCAGAAACCCATGCTTTCAGTAAAACTCTGTATATAGTTGTAATTAATCAGCCTGCACCATGAAATTTTGTGCCTAGACAATACAAAAATGTCTAGGTAAAAGTAGTGCTGTTGTCTATCTATATCTTTATCCAGAATGAATATTGATGTTTACATGTAGTTCAGTCTTTAAGTGCTACTAAACAGAATAAAATATTCTAGTTTTTTTTAAATGCTTTGAATATTATAAAATAGCAATATATTTCAATTTCCGAAGAGAAATACTGCAGTACTTTGTTAATTTGTTTTTTTTTAATACACATGTATGTAAATACACTTCTATCATCATAAACTATAGTCTTTATATTATAAACTGTACATACATTAAAAACAAGTGTAAATTTCTGACCTAGTCCTTTGTTTTTCCTAGAGATGTGGTTTTTTTTTAACTTTAAATCTATAAATTCTTTAGTGTGTTCTTCAAGCGCAGTAGAATTTCTTTTTCCTAATCCTGAATCGCCACATTAATATAATCTTAGATTTTACATACAATTTTAAAATTTATATTTTTATTAATACTTTTAGTATTACTCTTCAATCTTTCTTTTTTTAAAAAAAAAAAAAAGCTACATATTTTGCAAGTTTAAAGATAAAAGACATCCATTAATTTTTAAAAAACCAGCTCATGACTCTATAGCTCGGGAGTTCATAAGAAGGTTAAGCGCCAGGATCAATCCAGGTAGTTCTCGATCTTCAATCAGACGCTTTACCAACTACACCAAACCAAATAAAATAGATTTCACTCAAAAATTAGTGCAGACATCGTAACGAATGAAAACGCCGATGAAAATAGGTTGTTAATTACGATGGAGTAAAAGTAATATTAAAAATACTAATAAAAATATATATTTCAAACCAACTTTTAAAATAAAATCTGAATGAGTTCAAGTAATGTGGCGATTCTGGATACTAAGAAATTTGAAAGTTTAAAGAAAAAGATGTAAAAACAAAATAAGATTCAATTAGAAATGTATACACATAGATTTTCTTTCAATATGTACTAAATTGAAAGCAGTGTAAAAACATCAATACTTAATATTTTTGTTTTAATATTTCATATTTTGGAATCAAAATTAAATTGCGCAATTCAAAAAATTCATTGAATTTTGGTACGTTAGCTTTTTTCGGATTATTTTTTAATCCCTTTTTTAAAAATATGTCTCACTAAATTACCTATCAATAGCTGATAAGAGCAATAAATTATCTTAATAATTCTTAATTCAACTTTGAAGCTAAATTAGAAGCATACATTTTATGAATTACAGGTTATAATAATTTTTAAAATAAGTAATTTATTAAAAAGAGTAAAAAAAGTTTATACAAGTATTGTTTAATTTTATATCTCAACGTATAATATATTTGAAAGTTTGTGATAATGGTATTTGATATATAATTATATGTTGGATTATTTCCATTATTTAGAATTAACTGTTAATTGTCTAAAAAAATTCAAATTAAGCTTTTCAAGACAAAATCATGACTATAGGCTACAGAAAGCACACACATACAAAGAATTACTTAGTATATACTCCCAATTAGGATAATTACAGCAAAATTGAAGTTACTCCATTATTATAGAATAGAGAAAAAGAAGTATATTTAAAAACCAATGATTGCAAAAATAAAAGTATTACATAGAATAAACTTTCGTGAAGAATGATTATCCATCAGCTGTCATTAAGAAAACCTTAAAGAAACAACAAAAAGAAACATAAAAAGAAAAAACAATTATAGGTATTGTTGTGTATCTATGTATATTATCGATAACAAATAAACTAGAGAAAATCAGTATATCAGAAAAGACTCTGAAGCCATAATAGACTATGAGGAATATTAATTTTACAAAACACATACGGAAAATGCTGGAAAACAAAAATTGCATCTATAAAATACCATATGATTGTGAAAGTACATATATTAGTATAAAATCAGATGCTCCACTGAAAACAAAAGAACACAAAATAATGTAACAATAAAACATATGTTTGATTGGGAAAAGACAAGAATATTGGACACAAAGAAAAAAATAAAAGAATTTAAAGAAAATGCTCACATATAATAACAAATAATCCCATAAGTCAACCTAATGTGGGTAATTTATAATGTTTGAAACCTATTCATTAATTTTCCCCTTTAAAAAATGAAGCAGTCAGGAGAAATATTATAGACAAATATATAAACATTTCTAATAACTATTGCCTTTGACAGAATTGCTTAGTTAGTAAAAGCATCATATTTTAAATTCAGTATTCACAACTGGAAGATATCAGATTTGATTACCATGTTAATCCTGTCACTAAGCAGGCCAGCAATATCTGAAAAATTGAGAGAAGAATCTCAAGAAAGAGGAATACCACTCAATATTGTTGAGTTATATCTTAACCTGTATGCTATTACAAACAGTGGAAATTACTTGAAAAATTTAAATAAAGTATGATTTTTTTAAAAATACACTTGACAATTAATTCTGGTTGATGGAAATAATTTAACATATAATTACATATCAACAGACAATATTTTTCAAATATTTAAAATTTTATGTTTATTTTAAAACTTGAGTTTTTATGAAAACTAGAATAAATGTATTATTGTTAATATTAATATTGTTATTTTCTTAGAAATCAATTCTACAATAATTAGAGATTTGAACCCAGACTTTCAACTCCCTTCATTCATACACTCCATCTTATACAACTAATACACATGACATGTGAAAAAGATTGTACAGAATGGAGCAAGGGATCTTGAAAGTCTGGATTCAAATCCCTCTAATTACATCTAGATTAAGTATATATATATATTATATTTGTATTTAAATTCTGCAATTAGTTTACCAAAATTTCTATCTTCCATATTAAAAAAATATTTTTCATCTTCTCTAGAGATTTACTTTCAAATTTGGAGTTGAAGCATCATGTCTTTATAAACAACTAATAAATTTTACAATAGACATTTCTTCTGAAAAGTATTTCACAATTTAAAGATGTATTTGGTCAATAGTATTGGCATTATGCAACAAACCCTTCAATCATTATCAATAAATTAAAAACAAACAAATGGTTCATTACTCAGGAAGTCATGTGACATTTGAGCATCAGAAGTAACAGAGTTGAACATTGATTTAATGGCATTTAGATTTTGAAATAGTCACTCTACCAATGCACCAAATAATGTAGGACAAATAATCATTTGCTTTGTCAACCAGAGGATCATGTGACACTCCAAGACCAGAAACAGCAGAGTTAAGTTTCACTCCAGGTGAGTCCATCACTCACCATTACAGTAGATCAATCAATTTGCTTTCCATCAATTCCCATCAAAGATGTATTCTAATGACATCATGATAAATACATGAGTTATATTAAATAACTATTAAGTAAACTACATAGATGATTTAAAATTACGGCAGATAAAAAATTTATGGTATCTGAAATAGAACTTTTTTTAAAATTAAATTTATTTATATTTGTAGCATATTTATTAATTCCTATAAAATTTATTTTGAAATTCTAAAAATAAGAAAAGAAAAAGAATTGGATGGAAAGGAATATTAAGAATAAATTATATATAAAATATTTTCTTAAAAAACTACTTTTATTTAATTTGATGAGTAATGGACTAAAAATTGTTTTTTTTTTAACCACAATTTTGGTTATGTGTAACTTTAAATAAAAATATGGGGTGTTCATAAATTATTTATTTCAATAACTTTTTTAAAGTTCATTACTCATCAAATAAAAGTGTTTTTTTTTTGGGAAAAAATTATATATATATATTATTTTTATTTTATAAGTATTTGAGCCTATCCTTACATCACTTAAAGTTTTTCTAAATCATTTATCATAAATAAGAAAGGCATTCATATTTAATTTTAAAAACTGAGAAGTAAGCAATGTTCCCATATTTCCAATATTTGAAATTTGTGTAATTAAAACTCAGTTCTGTTTGAAAAAGTAAGTTTTAATTAAGCAATCCACTAATATTAAGATTTCATCCTTTATTTCTTTTTCTTTATATTTTAATTAACTGTAAATGCTTTTTAGTGTAATAGTCATCAAATTAAATGAAAGCCTATTTTTTTGAAAATAGAGCACTATCTATTTGTACATAACTCAAAACTTACCAAAATTATTTCAGTGCAGTTTGAAATGCAGTCTGCCAACATTGCCAGACTAGGTAGCCCTGAAATATTGCACTGTTACAATGCATTATTTCAATTTTTCAAAATCCTTTGGTTTTAATTATTTTTTCCACATAAACAAAAAAGTTATTTTTATTCAAATTAAAATAAAAAAAAAATGTGGATCTAAAAAGTGTCCATTTGGTTAAAAATAGTTTTAAAATTGCTTGTAAGACTTTTGTTTTTATTAAGACAGTGATTAAAAAAAAAAAAACAAGTTTTGCATAAATCATCCTAGGGAAATTAAGATTTCATCCTTTTTTTTAATTAACAGTAAATACCCCTAAAACGTCTTTCTCAAATTTGATTAAAATGTTTGATTAAAAAATATACTTTCTATTACACATGATTCAAAACTTATTGGATGGATTTGAATGCAGTTTGAACTGCATCCTACCAATAATCCTGAAATATTGCACTGTTATCCAAACAAGTTTATAAAACTTGAAAAATATCTGTTCACTAGAAAAATCTGTTACAAAATTCATCTCCCCGTCCCCATGAATAAATAGAAATTTTAACTTAAAGAAAAAGTGTTTCAAAAGAATTTTTAAAAATGTCATCATAGATGAAATTAAAAAACAACCTGTATTTAGAATACTGCTAAAAAAAAAAAGATAGCTATACTAAAGATAATAAATAAAGGAACAAAAAATATGGATAGAGTAAAAACTAGAATGTTATATAACATTCCGATTACGGGAGTGGCAGATTTAGCATTAACTCAGGAACACTTAACTTTCCAATCTGACATATTTCTACTAATTCTAAACTACTTAAGACACAAAAAAATGGAAAATTGTTAATTGTTATTAGAATAGAAACACTATAGCGAGGCAATTAAATAAACCCACACATTAATTTAATTATTTTAATAAATTATTTAATGTAATAAATACAAAATTATTTTATAAAATTGTATACAAAATTTATAGATATAAAATAGTAAACAAAACACTCTATTAGAGGTTTATCCACACATTATATATTTTTGATTTTAAAAAAAAAGTCTCAGGAATCATATAAAAATAATTACAAATAAATATATAAGGCACTTTTAATGGAATTTTTATCATTTTTATATGAATAATGAAACGGCCGATAGATGTCAAATGTATCGTAAGAACACAACAAATCCCGCTATACACATGTACCATATATATAGCCAGTATTTACACGCAAAAAAAAAATATTATTTTTTAATTTTCCAAAAGTCATTTTAGTCAATTAAAAATTTTTAAATTTTATATACAATATACATAATTTTCAATTATTTAAGGAAATTGTATTCTTTCAATTCCAGTAGAACTGCCATTTTGAAAAGTATCAACCGTTTCATAATTATAAGGACCACACGGAATCCGAGTAAGAGTTTGGTTATCTAGCTGTATTGGTATAAAATGTCAGTGGGGCTACTGAGTTGTATCTACGATTTGACTGCTACAAAATACGCGTCAAATGGAGATTGGATACGTGAGATGTAAAGCGCAAGCTGTCTAAAGTAGCCGAGAGCTCATACCGACTGCATCACGTAATAAACTATCAATCACTTTTTATAAACCCCGAAATCATCTGCTTTAGAAATATTTAGACATTATTTTATAATGTTTGTTTTGTATCAAAAATAATTTTTTTAAAAAAAAAATCATTCTTAAAATACTATAATCTCTTTTTAAATATGTAAAAAAAATATATATATACACATTACAAAAGTGTTTTCATCCGCGAAAATAAATAGAGTATAAATATTTGGACGTAGGTTTTATGACTAATTAATGTTATTGTTCTTTTTATGCTGTTTTAAATAGCTTTTTTTTTTTAAATTTAAAAAATCAGTAGTAAGAAAAATATAAATAATGGAATAAATAGTTGGCCGAATTTGATTAACATAAATAAATTTTATGCTCTAGCGCTGCTTGTCTTGTTTATGAAGTCTCATGCATGAAGATTCTTCATGTTTATATAGATAACTTTTTAAAGCAAAAGCTTTTCCACATCTTTGGCACACGTAAGGTTTAGTATTGGAATGTGTCTGGATGTGAGCGCGTAGATTTGATTTATCTGCAAAGGCTTTGGCGCAAATTGGACATTTAAATGGTTTTTCTCCAGTGTGAGTGCGAATGTGTCCTTGTAATAGCCAAGGGCGACTAAAACATTTTCCACAATAGGGGCATTGGCAACCTTGATTATGTGTGCGAACATGCATACTGAATGCCGGCATAGACACGTATACTTTATCACAATGTGGGCATTTTCGAGCCTTTTTATCCGTAACACTTCTATGAGTTTGTCGATGCCGAGCCAAATTACTGGATGTGCTATATTGTTTGCCACATTCCGGACAGATATGAGTGTCGGTAAAACATATCTCATCCCAGTCATCTTTCAGTGAACGCGGAATTTCATTAAAATTATAGTCCAATTCAGATTGATTTTCATTATATTTGGACAGTTTGCTTTGTGACTTTTTAAATGGCAAACGAGTAGCAGAAGACACACCATTGCTGGAGAAGAGGGCGGTCATGAAGGCCTCCTGGTGCGGTTGCTGCTGCTCGGGAAATTCTTGTTTGCATTCCAACAACAGTGCTAAAGCAGAACTTGTTTTAGGACTCGTTGCAGTGGTATAACCATGCTCTCCCACGAAGAAAGATTGTTCAGCAGTACAAACAGTTCGTTCTGGACTGGCCTCTGAAATAAAAAAAAACAACAACATTGAGTATATCCCAACATATGTATAATAAATAATAATAGTACAACAAAAATTTTAAATAATTCATATTATTCATTTTTTATTTGTTACCTGAATTTTATTTTCATTCATACTTGCAAATTTTAAACTAAACGATTAAGACAAAGATGGGTTAGGGGGCAGAATATCAGTTTAAGCATCCGGTGATGTAAAGAAGATATAAATACACCTGAACTTTGCTTAGGAAAAATTTCAAGTTTATTACGTAATGAATATAAATAAGTTTAAAATAAAGAGAACAAAATTCTTACTTGAATAAATAGTAATTTTAAATTCATTATTAAAGATTTTTTTTAAAACAAATATAAGCGTCATCTTACTTTTAAGTTATTTTCTGATAAGCAGATCTACATATTATTAAGATCCCATATTTTTTTCGTATGTCATTCTAGAATACTTATAATAAACTACTCTCTTCAGCATCCGCTTTTTTTTCAATGTTTAATTGTAGTACTTCACTTTATTAATAGTAGCAACATTTTAAATTGTTTATATTCGTAATTTTAATTTAAAGAATATAAATAAAGTACATCCAAATTGATAATTATTTTCTAGTGTGACGCTCAAATTCTGCCATAGCAACAAGACTACCGATTAAAAGCTTTTTTTTTTTAATTTTTTTTACAATTTTTCTTAACATCCAAGTTTACATAGACGTAGCATTATTAAATGGTTAATTATTATGCACTCTTTTGCTCAGTTTATATATATAATACAAAATAAATTGCCCCAATATGGTAACTAATTGCATAACAATATGTATATAAATAATTACAGTATGGAGTTAAGGCACTTATAAAAATATTAAATATATATCTTATATTGAGGAAGGAGATTAATCTTCTTACATTTTTTGTTAAGATTAATTTACTTTCACAATATTACAATTATATACATCACTAAATTATTTATTTACATACACCCTGTATATAAAAAAAGAAAAATAATCAAATAACTGGCCAACTTTAGTTCAATGTTAAAACTTAGATTGCAGTTTCTCAAAATATAAAATAAAGTTTTCAAATAGAATAAAAATCTATGAGAATAAACATAATTTAAAAAAATTACAAACTCTAGAACATTAAGCAATGATAAACTATAATCTATTTGCGCAATCCTAATTGCAGAGTTACTATAACAAACACAAGTAGTTAATTGGTTATTTTCATTTCCACGGAGTACGGATACAGAAAGATGTACATTAACAATACACAAACGTTTTTTAGTCTGGAAACCAACTCATAAATGCTTTGGCAAAAAAATTTTATTAATTTTAAAATTTTCATAAAAGTCATTAAAAAAAACTCCTAAGAATAATATCCATTTTAACTTGGCGATTTTTGTACTTTTATATTGCGATTTTATTTGAATTTTTATTTCATATAAATATTTACATACATTTAAAGTAAGTAGAATTAATATATATTGTTAGTTATTTAAATTGATGGAATGCTTAATTACTTTACATACTTGTAGATTGATAATTATTATTTATATTTTCAACTCCCACCTTTAAATTTTTTACTCCGATTGCGAATGCATAAACTAAATTCGAATGGGATACATCTCAATAATTTTAAATTTAAGCACATTATTACTTGATAAAATATTAATATGGATTTATTTATATGAATCTATAAAAATATTTTTTTTTCTAATTAAAATCACATTATATAGAGATCGTGTAAAAATGTATAATCGATAACAATTTTAAAATCCAATTTATATTTTACGCATTTTATAAAATTTAGTAAACTTTATAAAATTTTAAACTATAAACTTTTTTTTTTTTACCTTTTGAAATGCAAGCTTCATCGTCGCTTGTACCGTATTCAACAAACGTATTATACCTCCTATTGGTGATTAAGAAAGCTCTAGGCATCTTTGGTGATTAAAGATGAATGGTGATTTTATTTATGGATTTTTTTTTCCTATATTATATTCGATTCCGTTGTAAAATCAGGTGTTTAAACTCGGTGGTCGTTTCAAAAAGTGCAACAAGTGGTAAAGAAAGTTTTAGAAAAGTTGTGCCGGGTTATTTCGAGCTTGGACCGTGTGCCAAGTTTTTGCTCCTAGTTTCAGCTCTGTGCAAAGTGGTTTAATAAACTAGTAAAAAGAGTCGGCGCTATATTAGAGGTAGGGCGCTGCTAAGTTAAAAATAAAGAATTGCGTTGGCAAGCTGCTGCAAAACTTTTGACGCGATTATTACATTTCAGATCTGTGCTGTATGCGTCCGGGCTATGAAGTTACGCCACTGTGATAGTGGTGGTAGTTGGAAAGCAGTAAAGAAGTAGCTGATAATGATAAACTGGTCACATCTGCCATACATACGCGCCGCCGACTGCCTTGGATCAGATTACATCGGGGGCGGAAATTGTCCCAAATCGGGATAAACAGCTGAACGGCTGGCGTGTGGCAGCAGCAAGCCATTGGTGCACGTCGTGCTCCCTCCTTAAAACGGACACCCGATCTGCTGTCGGTGTTTATTCCAGACCACTTGTTTGAGCTGTATGGGAAACATTGACGGGATTCCTTGACCGAATAAGGAAACTAGCGCGTCTGAGAAATTGCTAGCGAGCTTTACTCACTACCACAATATGGATTCAGCCAGTCCTCACTACTGAGGACCAGATAGCCCCTCCTCCCTCTTAATTACCAGATAAAATTTCTTCACCAGCAAAGATTCTCACAGTATCTACCAATGGAGTTTGTGACGTCATGACGCAGACTAAAAATAAATTTCTTTACGCGTGTTAGTGAAGTACTTTGGGAGAAGTTAGAGAAGGTGGTGTTTAGTTTACATCATAAACAAACCGCACGTGTTTTAAATCTAAAAAAAGTTTCAGCAAACAGTCTAAATCAAAACGTTAAAATAAATGCGTAGTTAAATTATTAAAGTCACTCGAAAAATGTAAATAAAAAATATTTCTGATTATAAAAATTACAATATTTTTAATAACTATTAAATTTACTGTATTTCTAATTGAATTTACGAAATGAAAACTGTCTTTTAAGCATATACTTTATATATATAATTAATAACTGGGGTTTTTTTTAAAAAAAAAAAAGATCTAAGCATAATGTAATCTAAATATACTAGAAGAAATTAAAAGTCTACATAGTAGGAAGTAGAAAAAGATTATTATTATAGCTTCAATTTTGAATTTTAAATTCATAATTTTAGCAACTTTATAAGAGAATTTCACATTCTAAAGCTTCTGTGAATTGCAAAGACTAGCTGATGGAAATGTTTATAAAAACTTGAATATAAAATGCTGTATCGTAATAATTTTTATTAAGAGTTATTTTATTACTTTTTTTCCAAAAAAAAAACTCTTTGGATTACAATTAATTTGTCATACATTAATATACAATTTTGGGAAAACTTATAAAAATAAAACAAATTTTTTAAATATTGAAGTGTTGGAAACATTGGAATGAATAAATTTATTATTATAAAAAAGAAAATGAACAGAATGTGTGCCTAAACGTAGAGGCAATTAACGTGAATTCGATAGATGTAAAATAGAAAAGCTAATTGATAGTAATAAGGGGAGAAATTAGGGCTTTAAATTTAAGATGGTTATGAAAAATACTCTAAAATATAAATATAAGCACGATTCTTGGATTTGATTTTTTTAAGTTCTACATTAAAATATATTACAAATAAAAATTTCTTCAGGTCATAGCTTCTCTCTTTTTTTCTTTTTTTTAAGTGAATTGTGATTCTGGAATAAAGGTCTATTTTCGTTTTACTTTTACATTTTTAAAACGACATTATGCAAATTTTATATAATATACAAACAATATTCTTGATTTCAGCAAACATTTATTGTACTTTTAATCATATTTGTTTTCAGTTTAATTTTTGATTTCCATTTTAAAATTTCTTTGATTTATGCAATGTTGTTATTTTAAATCTTTGTTATACCTCATTCAGTGAAATGGTAGAGTCACAAACTTGGGAGCTAAACATTACTAAACCCAACCCAACCTGCCATTTCTGGTGTTAGAACATCACACAACTTTTCCGCAATTAACCATTAGGATATTTATTTAACTTTGCATGATAATTTTTTAAAGATGATTAGTGAAAGCAATATTCTGCTTTTAAGTATAATAAACTATTGCAGAATGTTTTCTCTATCTTTCTAGTTCTTACTCCGTTCTTGACACTCTCACAACTATCTCTTGCACTTAAAATAATCTTTTTTTCCTTTCTTCTACCTCTTTATATATATATGTTTCCTCTAACAATTTACTCATTCAATTTCTTTTTTTATTATTATTAATTTTTTTCCGTTCATTTTATTTTGCCTTCATTTCCCCCTAAATTTGCCCATTAAATTAATCTGCCCATTTTGCTCCAAATCACAGCTAGTGATAACACTTACTCCTCATCAGTAATAGTTTACCATTACTGGTCATTTCCTTAACGCAATTCATTCTAACATCTCAATATCCAGTGTTAAATTATAAATTAATAAAGCTTTGGAAACATATTGTTTCATTAAAGTTTAAGAATCTCTAAATGACCATGTGATGATGATGATGATTGAATGCCATCACTTGGTTATATTCTTTTACCTAGTTATTCAACCTGCTTTTAGATATTTTTATTATTATTTCAGATTCAACATCAAGTGAGCATCGGAAAGCTTTTAGCTTTATTTAAATGGAATATTCAATTAACCAACTTTCAAAAAAAATAAGTTATATTACTTTTTGTTCAACTATCTTTCTTGATCTTTTTCCTCCTCTATTACCTTCATTAATTTACTTTTAACTGCATTTATTTTCATCCTAAACTTTCTACAAAATTTATTAATTCAATTTAATATTTTGTTCTTATCCTCTCTGGTACAAACACTGCCGTGTCACTAGAAAATATGATACAATTTAGCACTTTTTCCTCTCAAGTCAATTTCATCTTTATATTCTTAATACTCATTTACCAATTATCTAAATATATTAAACAAAATGAAAGATGACCAATATCCTAGTCTTACAACTCTTTCTGCATCTATATTTCAGTTATTACATGACTATTTATTTACTTTTGTTTCTTTCTCATAAGCAGATTTCTAATAATCACTTCCAGTTTCTCTCTTTAAAATCCCTATTAAAATAATCCAAATATCTCTCATATCTATAAAGCTAATATTAATTTCTCTTTCTATATATCTCATTATAATAAACCTCACTATTAAGTGCATATCTTCTAAATCTAAAACTTCCTTGAAATATAAACATGTCGAATCTATTAAGAATATGACTTGTTAAGACATTTGGTGGTAACAATTTAAACAAAATGGGAAATTAAACTAATGGAGAATTAAACTAATTATTCTAAAATGGTCACATTTTACTGCTTTATTTTTTTTCTGTTATCATTTAAAATCTCTAATACCCATTCTTTTATATTATAAATTACATTGTAAACATAATCAAGTTCTGTTAAACTCTTTCTCTCTTATCTTAACAGAAATTTAATTAAAATCCTATCAATTTTTTATGTTCTATCCTTCTCTCATTTAAAGTTTTTACAACTTTATCTATTATTTCATAATCAGTTTCACCCTTCATCTTTATTCATATATTATTTCACAACAAGTTTCATCTTCAAACTTTATATATATATTAAATACTGCTTATGGCGTACTAGTAATTATAACTATAATAGAAAATCATATAACATTATAATACTAGCCAGGGAAAAAAATTGCTAAAATTCTTGTTGTATACTTAAAAAGGTCTATCTGTTAATAGATAAAACCATGGTTGTGGAAGAATAGTAGTAGTAGTAGTAGTAGTAGTAGTAGTAGTAGTAGTAGTAGTAGTAGTAGTAGTAGTAGTAGTAGTAGTAGTAGTAGTAGTAGTATAATAATAATAATAATAATAATAATAATAATAATAATAATAATAATAATAATAATAATAATAATAATAATAATAATAATAATAATAATAATAATAATAATAATAATAATAATAATAATAATAATAATAATAATAATAATAATTCAATTCAATTCATTTTCAATTCAATTCAATTCATTTATTTATCGTACAAAACTACAGCATAAAGCCAATTACAGTATTGCATCATAACAAATATATAAATACATAAATGAGTTTAAATGACAAATTATTAATATAATTATGTGCCATATTTCAATAAAAGATAATTAACACATTTAAAAATCTAAAGTAAAATTAAATATCAGCATATAAACAATTATTATTAAGACATTAATAGTAATAAATAAATAAAAGGGATAAATATAAAGCACATAACAAAATAAAATAAAAAAACAATTTAATATATATATATATAAACAAAATTAAGTTAAACCAATCAAATCTGACATTTAAATTTAATAAAATTACAGAATTGATTATAATCTAAATTGAAGTAATTAATATTGCTACAAATCTGATTATATAAAGATGGTAGCCTAAACAAAGGAGAAAATCTAAGAACATTGGAATGACAAGTTTTAATGTAACAAACAGAAACAGACCAAGTATCATGCACATGAGATCTAATTATAACAGTAGAAATTGTATTAAATAAAAGAACTATTTTATTAACAAGTTTATAAAGATATTTAATATCTCTATATTGTCTTCTAGAAGAAAGATGAACAACAGTTTTATTTCCCAAAGAAACAAATTTAGAAAACTTATTATACACTGATTGTAATAAATTACATCCATCATAATAATAATAATAATAACAACAACAACAACAACAATAATACTAATTATTATTATTATTGTTGTTGCTGTTGTTGTTGTTATTATTATTATTATTATTTTGACTAATATTGCAATGTTATATGATTTTCTATTTTATTATATATATAACCAGTACTTTAGTATTAAACTTGCTATGAAATATTACAGCTATACTGGGTTAGAATTAGCTTTAGGGTTAGGATTAGATTTAGGATTATGTTAAGGTTAGGATTAGGGTTGAGGTCGAGTTTCATCACAGCAGGACTAATACTAAAGTATCATATAACCTATCTGAAGATTTTTATTTTAACATACACAGAACTTATATGTTTTTCCCATATGTTTAATATCCCTATTTTCTCTAATCACAAATTACATGAAAAGCCATGCCTTGAATTTAATGATCTTCAAGCAACTAGAGCACAACTATCAACCTTAAAGCATCTAAATACAATACTCCCAATAACTGTACACAGCAATAATCTATTAATCTTTAAATCTTATCATTACTGACAATCATCTGAATATCTTAGAGTATAAACAATTTGATTTAGACTGACTAATAAAAAAAATCTTAATTAAACATTTGTGATGCATCACAAACTGAAAACTCAGAATCAAATAAATTATAACTGACCAATTTTCTCAATTTTTTTTTTTAAATAATCAAATGATTTATTACTAGAATTCATTGGAATGATGGAGCTGATTGCAATCAAGGACTTAATCTTCAAAGTCTGTCATTCTATTACTGTACCAAACTATGCTGGGCAATTGTGCCAATATCTAAATTATTTGCAAATCAAAATATCAGAAGCGATTAACAATTTAAGCTCACAAATGTAAGGTTACCTAAAACAAAATTCTCAGTAATAGTTACACAATCAGGAGGCAAATGATGCTCAAGCATTAAAGTGGCAGATTTCAGACATTTTTATTCAGTTACCCAAATAGAAATTTTTGTTTTCAATATTTAGAAATAAACCTAGAAACTTAATTCTTGAGTCCCCAACTTTTATCACTTCAACAAATTGTGCATGGAAATAAAGTTCTTCGATTTTATTAATGCTCAGTCATTTCAATTTATGCAATTAATAGACAAAAGATGGTATAATATATATATCATTGATTTAAATTATTTATTTAATGCCATAGAATGAAATTGTTGGCCAAATCAACTAATAGGTATAATGTATACATTTTTTTAGCCACAATAAATAAATAAAATATCTAAATAAGTATCTCAGAATAATTTACTATTTATCTTGGTTTTGTAATTTTAATCTTTTCCACATGACACATGTTAAGATAATATTTTTAATAATATATATATATACCAGTATTAAAAAAGAATAAAAAACCATGTATCTATCTCATATCATAGTTTATGTATTAGTGTACTTTATCACAATTTTGTATTTTCAAATTTATATATAGCAATTTGAACTATGTTTTTACATTCTTTTCTAATAAACATGATTTTTTATAAGTTAATGACATAGTTTCAAATTGCAACCTATTTTCAAAATTGAATGTTCTATATATGATAGTTAAAAGATTGAATTTATCTTCTTGGGCACTTTGATACATGTGCTTATACAAACAGTAGAATTTGATCAAAAAATTGTTGGAAATAATGGTATTGGTACTGTAAACTCAATAGGCTTTTTGTTATTGAATTTATTTAAGAAAAAAATCACTATAAAGGAGCATAGATACAACCATACTCAGAATAATAGCATTCAATAGATTGTATTATAATTAAGAGTGAGAATACAAGGGTTTATATTGCATGAAACCTTACGGACAGATTCCAAGATTAAAATGATAGTCTTATTTCAATCTATTCGCAAAAAAATTAATATTCAGTCTTTCAAAGCATCTACTATTTGTATTACTGTCAACAGCTATCAACTACCTTGAATTGCTAATTTATATTTTCAGAATTGTGATATTACCATCCAGTTTAGTAAATTTAAAACAACTCTTTCTAATCTTTAAATTGGAAAGGTTGCAAACTTCATAAGATACCTGAATAAGTTTTAAATTGTGATAGCAGATTGTTAACTTCAAAAATATTGAATTTTTTTTTAAAGATGCTTTCATTATTCTAATTTTTAAGATTAAAGAGAATAGATAAAATTTACAATAATTATATTTAACTATTAGAAACCAGTCAACAGTTAGACACTTCCAGTACAAATAAACAATCAAGAATTTCAAACTGTTGCCAAGGCAACCTCCTTTAATCACTGTTATATTTTACAGCAATGGCACTTTCAATTATTTTTTTCAGTCATAAATGAATGGTTACCAAAGAATCAAGAAGGACTATAGATATGTTTTTTTACTATCAGGAAAATGTAAGTAAAGTATTTGGAACAAAAATAATAATCTGTATGTATCTTTTATTGATTTTGTTAAAGGCATTTCACTCAATTACTTGAATAGGTATATGGCAGTCTTGAAAATTAGTTAGTTGTCAGTAAAAATAGACTTGAACTCCAAGGGCTGCCATCATAACACTGTATCAAATCACATGGTATTCTTACAATTAAGAATTTGTAGTATATTTTTAGATATCTATAACAGTATTTATATATAGAAATAATTCTCCAAGTACTAATTTCATGCATTATAAAACTTTACTAGAACATATGTTTTTCTTCTATATGCATAATCTAATTAAATCACGTCCCCGTCTCCCCGATCTATTGTCAGCTTACAAAAAAAAAAAAAACAGTAATACTGTATCTTCAAATTCGTTGACAACACAAAATCAAAAAAGAAAACAATTATTAAAATAGATATTAAATAAATAAATAGCATTACGTGTACGAATTAAATTCGATATGAAAATTAATTTCATTAATTTTAATGAATCTGTTTAGATAATGACTTTTAAATTATGACTTTTCTCATTACATCATTTATCCTACGGTCAGATTTTTGAAAAGTCGTCGTTGAAAGTATCCGAGTTGAACTTAACACAACTGAGTCTTTTGTTTTTGAGCCAGACATTCCAGGGCATTTGTAACATATAAAAAATATTTTTATTCTCTTTTATATTTTGATTCCGTTCCAAATGAGGTTAAAATCAATCTTTAATCGTTATTAAAAGTAGCCATAATAAACAAGTGTTTTGTTAAATCACATGGTAAAACAAATTTTGTTTTAAATTAATGAATAACAGCTTTCGTATAGGTTCATTTTTTAAAAAAACTTGGCGAGTTAATCACTTTGTAAACGGACTCCAAACGACAATTTAAAAATAAATATTTCATTTAAAAATATTTGACCTTGTTTAAAACAAAATTGTTATATTGTACAAACTAAAAAGAGTTAACATTTTGAATCTAGGCAATAGATAGTTAAGATCTTCAAATTGTCACCACTGATTGTAGTTTTCCATTGTTTGCTAATATCAACATATTTTATAAGAAATCAACTCTATCATTTATTTAAACATACTTTATTTATCTAATTGTTTTTTGTTAAGCATAAAATTTGATATGAACTTACTGAATAGAAATTTTTATATTTGCAAAATAAGTTAACATACGTATTTATTTTAATTGTTTTCAAGTTAAAACTAATATTATAATATATTTAGAAAATGATTAAATAGGAATAAATATTTTTAAAAAAAACTATTACTGTTTAGTGCTTAAGTTCACAATTCAACTACACTAATCTACACAGGGCCTTACTGTTAACATTCCTACTATTAGAAATTCTTTCAGATGAGGATTTTTGTAAATAAAATTATTTCTGGTTGATATTTTATTTTCCACATAACTTTTTAAAAACCCAAAATATAATGTAATGCATTCATTAGGATCATTTAAATGCCTTTACTTATTTATATTCTTTATTCTGAAGTTCACTGAAAAGCAAAGAAGAGACATAACCATTTAGATTTGTTTTGGAATAGAAAAATATTTAAGATCAACATAATCTATTGCATTCTTGTGCTATAATGTTGCTATGCTATCGTATGAATAACTCTAATTGCAGATAGCATAATATCTTAAGTCAAATACAGCTTCAATTTTTTTTAAAAAATTCATTATCCATTTTTTATGTTGGATTTATAACAAAATAACAGTGTTTAAAGATGACATGTTTTAAATCACAGTGGCTGTACCAGAAGTCTGTTAATTAATGAAATCATAAGAGTATTATACTAACAACTAAAGGAAATACCATTTTCTTCATGATCTTTAAAAAAAAGTCGATAATGTGTTCATTTGTGCTCTATGACAGCTCATTATGGTATTTTCAGTATGTTAAATGCCAAAACAAATCTTAAGTGGTTTATTAAAAATTGTTTCAAAAATAAATTAAAATTCTTAGAACTGCATTTAGCAATAAACTAAAAGTATATAGAATACAAAATATTAATAAAATCTTTAATATATGTCATATTGACCACAAATCTCACTCAGAAGGAAAACAAGCTAGTAGACTGCTGCAAAACTTCCATATGGTAATAGTATAACTCCACTTTTTGTATCTCTATTATGATGGATGTATATCTAAATATTTTTCTGTATAAATTGGTTTTCCAGCAAACAGTAATATTAATTTTGCCTGATGTAGTTTTTACTATAAAAAACCTATAACCTATAAGAATGTCAATTATTGTTAATTGTTCTAATTCAATGTGAATTTAATTGAAGAAAATATGTCGTTATGTATTTCTAAAATGTTTTTATAGTGCTGCATCATATGGCCTTACAATGAAGGTATTAATAAAGTTTTTTAAAAATAAATTATTAAGATTTAAACACTAAATACAAATGACTGGATTAACTTATTACATTTTTTGGAATTTATAAAATATAATTTACAAACTTAATTTTTATGCAGATAGATTGTACACATCTACAAATTCACACAAACACATGTTTATATATATTAGGAATCATATACTAGATATATGAACAAATCTCAGTCCTCTTTTGCAGGCATGATTGTAAATTTATAAATCAAGCCCTTCATATACTTCTATTTTTCAAAAGTATGTGGTTGAAATAGAACATGTTTTAAGGTTTAAAACAATGAAGATAATTTCTGAAAAGTGAAAAGAGATTATCCAAAAATAAAGTAAAAAAAAGGTGTGATTCATTATGCTTCAAAAATAAGGAGCCAATGTTTTAACATTATTGAAATTAATCAAAACTGAAGCATGATTACTAGTAACATCATGTTTTACACATTATAAATATACAGTAATGTATCATGAATATAATGGAAAAACATCAAAAATACATTAGGATAAAAAATAATTAATAGATCTTAGAAGATTAAAACTTGACTGGAATGAAAAATGCTCATATAAAAATAAAATAAAATACTAATCACAACTATATTACCTCTAATAAGATCCATTATTTGCATCTAAAACTGTTTTTGGAATGGAATTATATAATGTTAAAATAGTATCTATAGAAATACTAAGCCACTACGCCATGGAAAATCACCTGTTTTCTGAAAAGATACCCATGGAAAATGTTGACTTTTTACTTATCAGTCAAAAATCCTCAGAATTTCAATAATATTCAAATTAGAAAAATAATTATGCAGTAAGAGTCATCCAATATGACTCTTATGTTGTTACAATCAATATTTGTTTGTTATGGCTGTTTAAGTTAGGTTATTATCTTAACAATTGTCTGGGAACAATATTGTGCCACAATATAGTTCTCTAAAATGTTTAAATGTCCTGAAGTCTGAAACTATTAAATATGATTGAAAAGTTATAGTTTCCTAAATCATGCAGTTCTATCATCATATATTTCCATTAGGAAAGGCAATCTGGCTAACAACTTTTTTTTGGACATAAATTCTCCCAGAAGTGAGAAAAAATGGAAATGATCACTTATTCAGCCATATTATATGCTCTCAGCTATCCATTGTTCATTTCCCATGTTTTTAATATCATTATTCTTATTATTCACTGCACAAATCCAATTACATCAAATTGATTGATCAGATGTGTGCTGATTTCTGGAGCAATTTGTACACAGTACTTTTATAGTTTTTTGGTATAGTCCCTTCATAATGTCCAATAAATCATGATGTTTACAATAAGTGATTCTATCAAGAATTGTTCATTCATTTCTAATAAAGTAAACATTACCATTATTAAGCATTTTTAAATATTAAATAATTCCGGGCAGCACTGCTTCAATTAATTAAACATTAATAAAAATTTGATCTTTTTTAAATTCATTTAGATTTAACATTTTTTTTCTTATAGATTTATTAACTCAAAATCTACTTTCTTATGACCTATCTTTAAACAAACTATTTTATAATGATATATATTTATTTCTTATTATGTGATGTCAAAATTTTAAAACTAAATTCACAGGTTTTCCAACCTGCATTGACTCTTGTTGTAGGATTATCATTTTGCTATGAAATATTAAAGTGTAAAATATCTTCCTTTTTCTCTCCACTTGTTATTTTGTAAGTAAAGGCAATTGATTTTTATTTTTAAAAACAAGTTATTAAAAAATAATTTTCCTTTATTGTTTTTTTTTCTTTTTTATACACACATGCGAGAAAAAAAAATCCTCATTAAGATTATAGAAATAATGATGAAAACGGGGTAATATATATATATATCATTCATTTAATTATTGTGACTTTATTGTGCTTATGAATCCATTAAAAACTCTAGCATTGGAAATAATAGAACTAGAATCCATCTAACAACCTTATGGTTCAGTATCTGACACTTTACCCCTACACTATAATGTATTGAACATCGACATATAGAATGAACAGTGAGAAAATCATATTATAGAAGTAAGTAACTTGCATAACCATCAACAATAATTAACAAGCAGTCTGTAACATAAAGCAATAATATTTCCAATGATTTTCTTGTGTATGTGTGTGGGATCATCTAATAATTTTCAGTTCCATAATTTGATAACATTTAAAAAGATTTATACAGTGAACCCTCACATAAGTTTAAAATTCCATGATTGAGAATGTCAAGAAAGTATAGTAAGCTTTTTAAAAAACTCTGATGAGAGTAGTATATAAGGGAACACTCTAGTCTTATTTGACTGACAAATAAGTAAAAAGTAAAAACCACCCATGAGCAATTGGATGAACTCCTCAATACTTACAAAAAAATGTTTGTTAAAAATCCCAATATATAAACACCCATAATTAAATGAAAAAATGAAGGCAGTAAAACAACAAAATAGAACTATTCTGTATAAAACATGGAATATACAAAGTATATCTAGTAAAATTAAATGAAGCAATAATTGACATTGATATGATTGTCTTATACGAGAATTAAAAAAAGGAAACAAAGCTAAAAAACCTTGACCATTCTGATTATTTTTACAGGGGTATTTCAAATATAAAAACAAAGAATGTCACTATCAATTCATAGAATTCTAAAATAATATGACATGGGAAGTGGTTGTCCAATAGCAAAAACAAATAAGATCATATGTTGATGAATATATATTAGGATTTATACTCCTGAGCATATCAAGAATTAAGTTTTTGAACTTTAAACTGAGATCTAAAAATTGAAATGTCTATAGAAATTATATTGTTTAGAGAAATTTAATGGAAAGACAATATTTTGTTTAAAGACTTTAATGTAGAAACAAGTAAAAGAGATGACAAAACTGTAAAACAATATAGCAAAAATCATACTATAATTGAGATAAATTTCTAAGTACTTTATTGTAAGAGTATGAAAAGACTATTAAGTATTGATCATAAGTTCTTAGAATGAATATAATGTTTTCATCAAGCATAAAGTTAATGAACATGATGAAGTACTAAAATAGATAAATATAACTTAGATGGTGTTATTCAGAAACTATATGTTATGACTACATAAAATATTACAAATAAGAAATAACTTGAAACCCACTGAAGAATATTATAGCTATATAATTTCTGGTATATATATAAAAAGAATTATTATTTATATATAATATCAAGTGATATAAATATACTATACAAAATACACTAGAATAACTCTACAAAATTTAAATTGCCTATATAAAATTAAAAAATAATTTCTTTGCTATAGATGGCAGAAGAAGTCGTAAGCTGGCTGTAGCAAAGAAATTCTATTTTTTAATTTTGTAGAATTATTCTAATGTATTTTGGTTATATATATGAGATATGGATTGAAAATGGAATAGAAAAAAAAAATAAGTATATCAGAAATATTTAAATACTAAACAAATGAAAATTAAATAATAATAAAAATAATGCAGGAAAAAACAACAGGGAAAGATGAAATTACTGCAAATGAATTAAAAAGTAATTGATTCATATATTGGTGGGAAAATAAGCAAAAAAAGTTAGAGAATGATTACAGTGTATAAAACAATAAAGAAGAAATATTATATCAAGTTCAATAAAAAAAAATGGAAACAATATTTTAAAAGATTGTAAATAGAGAAAACATTATATGAAATTTGAGAAAATGGATAAAAAACTAAATGTATTAATGATAGAATATCCTATAATATTAATAGATATTGATGTTATAATGGCATATAAATACCTAATTTAATTTAAAATATTTGTTAAAAGCTGTTTGAACATTGAAGTCAGTTCTTCCAATTTACATTAATAGAGATGAGATCTCCACTGAATGAAAGATTTCATATATTACAATAATTCATAAAAAGAATAGAAATACAATTGTAAAAACAATAGAGGAAAAAGAATTACTAAGTCAGTGAATTAGATATATGGTAAAGTTTTCAAAAAAAATTGAATATAAATATTGGAATTTGAAGCAGAAAAGGAAGGTTTCAGAGAAAATTACTTTAGACTATATCTGTTCTGAATGACCTAAATAATAGAAGATACCTGAAAATCAAGAAATACACTTTTTGTGTAAAGATATTAAAAAGCCTATGGTAATATCTGCTTAAAAAGCTGTGGGTAACATTGAAATTAATTAGTATAAGTGTAACTCTTATTAAAACAATTAATGTATTAGATAATAAGATTAGCCCAAAAATAAAAGTAAATATAATTTTGGATAATATAAAAACAACCAAAGGGCTCAAGCAAGGACATTGCCTATCACCTCTAACATTTTAAATATATTTAGAACAAACTTTTAAAATTACAAAAACAAATGTGAGAAAATAGATTTTCTGATACATAATAATAAACATTTTTAACTCAATTTCATGATGATCTGAATTATATTGAAAATGAGTTCTGTAAATAAATATCATAAAAGAAAAAAAAATGCATATTTAATAGAATTCAATAGGGAAAATATTGGAAGATGAACTATGGAATGAAAAATGCAAGAAATACAAGTAGCTAGGTATGAAGATCATATAAGAGAGAATAAAATATGAAGCCACAAGACAAAGAAATATACTGGATAAGAAATCTATAGCAATGATAAATGGAATATTGTGTAATATAAGTATATCAAAAGTTCTTAAGTGATAAATATATAATCCAATTAAAAATAGCATTTCATATAAAAATGAGATTTAAGAGCTGAAGAAAACAGGAAAGATAATTAATTATTGGTTACAGGAAAAAATGGGTAAGCAATAAAAGAATATGAGAAATAATAAACATTAAACAGTTATAGCAAATGAAATCAGAATAAAGTAATTATAATAGTATGGACATGTATAGAGAATATATTAAGAAAAATTAGCTAGACTAAAATCAAACAGCTAAATAAATGAAATCAGAATAAAGTGATTAAAATAATATGGGCATGTATAAAAAATGTATTAGGAAAAATTAGTTAAACTAAAAAACACCAGACAGAAAAAATGATATCCAAAAATATTGGGGAAAAAGGAATAGATAGAGAAATTGGAAGAAAAAAATCAAAAAGATTTGTGTTCCTTTTCATAAAGAGAAATGACTATTAGAATTCAGAATATATCACAGAATAAGCAGAAAAGAGTTTGCAATTACATGTTTTTCTGCTGAAGATTGCCATTTAGAAAAATGACATTTTATGCATTTATCATCAAGCTATTTATTGTTGTAACAATGTGCATCACAAGTTAAAAGTTGATTAAAACATATGATCATGTCATCACTAGTTATAAATTTGAGTATTATTGATTCAGAGATAATGTTATGATTTTTTTTTTCAGAATACAACACTTGACCATTTCTTCATCATAATAATTCTGCTTTTCTCCAAACCAGTTGATATCTCATGATTCAGCAATATTTACAAAGACTATCAAGAACTTAGATCTGTCTCTATCAGTTTTTTAGTTTATTATCTGATTCATAAAAAAACATTGATATTTCTATCATCTGTTAAACATTCTAGATTGTGTTACTAATTTTTACTAGTCATTAATTAGACTAAAGATTATTCATTTAATGAATACGATTGTGGTTTTAACTATTTTATAATGTTGGCCCCATTATACCAGTATCTCTATGCCAATTATTAGTGACTTTTTGAAATGATTGTTTTCATTTCATTGAAAAATCCACTGTCTGAATTAGATTTATGATTATGTTTTTTTGAAATATGCTTAACTAATAATAGGTTATCTGTCATAATGAGTTATTCTAAACAATTTTGATTTTTGCATATATTTAACAACTCTGAACTCTCCATTGTACTACTCTCTTTAATTAACATAAATCCTAGATTAATAAAATATTCTTGAAGTTTTCCATTTGAAGCTGGTTATGATTTAACTGTCAACATTGATTATTTCAATATATTTCTTACTGGGTTAACTGCTAATTTAAACTTTAATTATTTTGACAAAAAATATTTATCCCCATCATTAAATATATATATGATGATGATTAAGTTTTTAATTGTTGTGCCAAGAGATTTTTGGAAATTAAGAAACTTCTTCATAGTAGATTTGTTAGTACTTAAGTAAAATTGAGTTTAAATATCATAATTTATGATAGTAAACATATTTTTATTTTATAGCATTTCTACCAGTTGTATTACAAAACTATTTTCTTTTATTTTACTTGTGAAAACAGAACAAAAACGAAAACAGAATTCAGCAAAAGAAACTATTAAAAATTTGAAAATATATATAGTATAATTATTATATACACACTATTTGATTCCAAACCTTTGAATTGATATCAAAAAGAGAAGATAGCATATAGTATATATTTTTAACACATAAGGTAATTACATGTTGGACTATTTCTATCACCTAATAAACCTTAATTATCTTTAAAAAAATTCAAACTTTATTTAAACTTTTTAAATACATTTGACCTGTTAGTAATATTATCCAGGGTAGTATATAACACAATGGTTGAAGTAATATTATTCTCCTCCCTTCTTCAGGTGTTGTTAGACTGACTAATGACAATGTTAGCATGGAAATCAAACCTGGACCTTTAGATTCATGAATATTGAATTTGAATTAACACCTCTAATCAAATGGGCTATTCTGCAAAAGTTAAGTCTGTAGAAATTTCATATACTTATCTATGATATCCTTCTGATTTCTAAATTTTTTTTAAGAACATGAATTATTACATTAGATTGTCTTATGAGGTTATTTCCCATTGTCATGTGAGGAGCTTCTTTGAATTTTCTTCTTTGTACTTTTCCTTCTATCCAATATTTTTGTATTTCCCAGTTAAACATATTTTCATTGATACATATATGGACTATTATTTTGCAGATATTCATATATATACCTATATGGGCATATCAAAAGTCATACTGCAGCAAACAAGTTATTAATTTCATCAGTTAAAAATTTTAGTTCTAAACTTCTAAAAAAAAAATAGGCTGAAATTTCTGTTTTGGAAAAAAAACTTTACCCTCACACTTTTTAATATCTTTTCATTATATACAATGGCAGTCATTAAGGAATTCATTCAAAAATTGTTCCTTGAAGAAGCAGCAGAATTATTCTGAAGAATAAAAAGAAGACTTGAGTGATATCAACAACTAAGACAAACTTTTCCTATGGTGACAGGAAAACTATTAAATATCTCAAACTAGACAAATCCATAATCATTCTCAATGTTGTCAAAGGTAATTTTGCAACAATGATGAATATAACTGATTAGAAAAACAAAGCGCACGAACTTCTTACAGCAGGGCAATACAAAAAAATAACAAGCATTATTCAGAAAGCATTACAGGTACTTCATTGATTCAGAAAAAAGTAAATCAACATCATATTTCAGCAAAAATTCCTCATATTTATGGTCTACCTAAAATCCATAAGGACCATTTTCCATTAATGCCTATTATTAGCCCTAGAAATTTATCTTGCCAGAACTTGTATGGGATTTCTTCTCAATATTATTTGTTCTTTGGCATATAAGATGTGGTCTTTTGTCAAAGATTATAAGCACTTTGTAGAATTAATTAAAACATTAAAATTTGAAAAAAACCTGACATATTGCTAAGCTTTGATGTAGAAAGTTTATTCATAAATGCACCTTGTGATAAAATATAGTCTATTGTAAAAGGATTAAATGTTAACCACTTCAAGTTTGAACAACTCTTTCTGTTGATAGTATAATAGAATTACTGACATTCTGTATAACAACAACATACTTTCTATGCAACCTAGAACTCTTCCAACAAAATCAAGGAATAGTAATAGGCTTAGCACTGTTACCCCTGGTTTGTAACATTTACATCATTCATAAATATTTCTCCATATCTACCTAAAGGCTGACTTTGCTATATCAATGATTCACTTTTGTATGGCCACATGGTGAAACATTATTACAAATATTCTGGACATGCATTAATGAGCATATCTTCTTCAATTAATCTAACAATAGAATTAGAATAAGACTAAAAATTGGCATGCTTAGATATTCTTATTATAAACATCACATGATCACCATTTCTTTTGCTTGCTTATAACTGTTAATAAAACATGCAAAACTTTCTATATGTATTGCCACTCAGTGCAAGCCAGAGTAATCAATGGATGTCAGAAGGCTTGTGCATAAAATCCCCATCTAGTGCCTACTTATCCATTATCCCCAGACTAGTTTCTGGCTTACGGCCTTCGTCAGCGAGGAGCCTTGGATCTGAGAGATCAGTGAGGAGCCTTGGATCTGAAAGCACTGCACCTGGTACAGTGCTCTCAGATACAAGGCTCCTCACTAATGAAGGGCACAAGCCAGAAACTAGTCTGGAATCTAAGGTCTAGGTGCAGTGCTCTCAGATCTAAGACTCCTCACTGTCAAAGGCCGCAAGCCAGAAACTAGTCTGAGGATATTGGATGAGTATGCACTAGATGGGAATTTTATGGATCTAAGATCTAGGTGCAGTGCTCTCAGATCAAAGGCTCCTCACTGATGAAGGCCACAAGCCAGAAGCTAGTCTGGAGATATTGGATGAGTAGGCACTAAATGGGGGTTTTATGCACAAGCCTTTCTGGCATCCATTGATTACTCTGGCTTGCACTGAGTGGCAATACATATAAAGAGTTTTGCCTCTTTTAATATTCTTATTATAAAACTTCTCATTTCAAAATCAAAACTATAGTTAAAAGAAAAACCACACATGGAAAAATATTTAATATATATCCAATCACATTAGAAACACAAAATATGTTATCTTAACACCATGAAACAGAGCAAAAGAAGTTTGTTGAGAAATCATCGATTTGAAAAAAGAAAAATTCTACCTAGAACAAACTCTCATGAATAATAGCTATCCATCAGCTGTCATTAAGAAAACCTTAAATAAACAACAAAAAGAAACAACAATAGAAAACAATTATCAGTACTGTAGTATATACATACATACCATGATTATCAGACAACCAAAAGGAAATATGCAGTCAATATAACATCAGAACATCTTTGTAAAACCATATAATACTACAGGAAATCCTAATATCTACAAAATCTAAATTTGAATTGGTGAAAAACAAAAACTGCATCTAAATGACATGTGAATGCAGAAGCGTATATATTGATGAGACTAGTCACTCCATTGATAAATAATTGAATGTGCACAAATTGAAGATTGGAAAGGAAAAAACAACCAGCTCTAAAGTAGCAGACAATGTAACATGTTCGATGGAAAAATACAAAAATATTGGATGAAGAGGGGAAAATACAAAAGTAAATTTCATATGAGCTGTTCACATGACAATGATAAATAACCTGATAAGTCAACTTAAGGTCATAATTTATGATCTGGAAGCCATTAATTAATCTCATTCTTAGAAAAAAATAGAAAAATCAGGTTGATGCTCATATATATAATTTTCTCTGGTTGTTACTGGTTAGAACATTAAATTTTATATTCGTGAATTTATAAAGATCCAGATTTGATTTTGGTGCTTATTGGTCAGGCCAGCAATATTCGAAGAAGAGACAAGAAATTACTTGAAAAATTCTTTTACACACCAACTTGTGTGTTAATACTAACAGTTGAATGTATGTTAAGAATTTTAATAAAATTTGAATTTTTCTAAAGACATTTAATATTAAATGATAAAAGTAGCCCAACATAATTACAACTGAAATAGCATCATCATAGACCTTCAGACAAATCATTTTTAATTTATGCTTTACAGCACACATTTTTGAAATAAGTCATCACCAAAAATTATTGGCAAAAACTAGAATCTTTCAGTTATGAAGAAGACAAGTGGAGTAATAAATTGGAAGTGAAAACTCATCCATATATATTTGCCCTATATACCAATCTAGATTTTTACGTATATGAAGTTTTAGATCAATGTCTCAAAAGAAAAATTAATCTTATATATAATCCTTCTTAAATATTTTTGGGATTAAAATGCATGATGATAAATTGCAAAAATTACAATACTTATGGAAGATTAAATTTGTAGATTTCAAGCATATTTGATTAGAGAAAAGTTTCTTATGATGGTTTGTGATCACTGATTAACATCGGCATTATGAATTAAAAACTTCATTTAAAATGTCTCCAAAGCACAAAATTATGATGGTAGCAATTTTTCAAGCCTAAAAAATCCACAAAGTTCTTCAGATTTATTTCTGAATAGTTTGGTAACAATCTTTTTAATGAAACTTTCTGATGCAATATATTAATATCTTTTTGTTCATGCCCTCCACCCATAAATTTAATACTTTTTTTTAATTCTGATTAAATGCTTAACATGTATCATAGATATAATTTAAGCAGTTTTAGGAAAACTACTTACTTTATCACAAATATATTTCTTATTTATTATTAATTCATGAATGTTATATTGAATATTCTGCCAGTTTTAGAATTCATCCTTTTTTTTTTCTAAAACTAAATTAATTACTTTTATTTTGTCACATAGAAAAAAGAACTTCGTGTCTTCTTTTCGATTTGTAAAAATGCTATCATTGTTAACTTTTGCACTTGTGACCATTTTAAACAAATGTAATTTTTAATTTGTAGCAGCAACAATTCTATCATGCCACTAAACATAACCTGATTACACATAAATAGGATTGTAAGGACTGTGATTATTAAAGAACCAAAGACACCAAAATGTATAGATGCTAAACTGAATTCAGATCTATGTGACTATATGAGCAATGAGCTTGAATTGAAAACATTATTGTTTTCATTTTGAACTCGAAACTTTATAGTTAACTGAAAAGGTAAAAAGTAGTTACTGGAGGGTTGCACTACATCCTAAGACCTAAGTGCAGTGCTCTCAAATTCAAGGTTTTTTTACTGATGAAAGCCACAAGCTAGAAACTAATCTGAGGATACTGGATGAGTAGGCACTAGATAAGAATTTTATGCACAAATCTTCTTGCATCCATTGATTACTATGATTTGCACTGATGGGCGCTACTGTAGGGAGAATTTTGCCTCTGTGTTCATTCTTTTATGAGTATAAACCTGGTTCTTACAATCACAGCAAACAATATGCAAGACAGATTGTGCAAGTAAAGTAAATGACTGCTGCTACACAAGTAAATAATCGATTACAAATTTATTAATTTCTAATTTTTTATTTTTATATTTTTTTTCAAACCCTGGATTATTAGTCAATAGTCTGGAAATTCTATCAAATTTTTCTATATGAAAGCATTTAAAAGCAAAAAAACTTGCCCTTAATAAGTAATATTTTTAATTGCTACATTTTCATTTACCATTGTCAAACTCCCTCCACTCACAATTTTGACGCCATCCATTTCAGATAAATACAATAATGATTATTACTAATCATTTTCGAAACTAGAGATTATCTCCAGCACAGCTATAAACTTTAAACCTCAGTTAAAGATTAATATATCTGTTTTGTTTTTGTTTTTACACACACGGAGTTATTAACCTTTCTCATAATGTTTTGATTTGTTTTAATTTTAATTCCTTAACAGAAAAATATAAGCATGTGTTTGGTTTCAGTAGTAATTAACTTGATTGTCTATATGTCAGTAGCAGAAAAATAGTAAACGAAAAACTTTTATTTAACAAATATTTTCTAATATCTAAGTTAAAAAACATTTGATCGATGGAACTTGTCTTTATAGACATTATCACGTATCAATATTCAGTGGATCTGATATTACTAATATTGTATTTACTTTATGCTAAAAAGGATTAGATTAAATTTAGATTTTATAACAATAAGTAATCTACAGTAAATTATAGATTCTTAAATCATTGATGAATATTATAAGAATACAATACAAGAAAATAGGAACAAAAAAATTCTAATGCAAAAATTGTTATACATACACATATGTATACATATATGTGTTGGAATTGAAGATATGTATAAGATTAACCAGCCTGTAAATAACCCCTTACAATAATTCTCATAAAAGAACAATAAAAGAGAAGAAGTCATTTACCAGGTTTATCAAATACTGGATAGTAAGAATCTGAGCCGGTTTTTAATTTTTATATTCTCTCTAGTTGAGAATAATTAGAGAATGCAGACGAATATTAGATAGTTAGCTGAATTATGGCTACCTAAAATGAAAAATCTTAAGCCTGGCTAGAATATGTAGATTTTTTTTTAAAATTCTATCTAACCCGGATTTAAATCCAAGTCTATAGGCATCGTGGTTGGGTGTGCAATTATTGCATCTTAAGACTCATAAAAAAAGACTTTTGTGTAACACTTTGTTATCTAGGCTTAATTTTAGTATTTAGATCTTAATCAATAAAAGATAAGAGAGTTCTTAAGTATAATTTGTTTGAAATTTTAAAGACAATGGTATATCAAAAATAACAGTGATTTAAATGAAATTGCAAATCTGAAAATTTGTCTATGATTTAAGATTTGCTTATTCTCTATTCAAGATGATCAAATGCAAACATAATGAGTATATTGGCATTAGATCCCAATTTCTGATGGATAAGGACAAATAAATAATATGCATTCTGTATTATAAACTTTTGCCTAGCTGTTTTATGAATATTTAATGTTTTTATTTTATGTAAATTTTACATAAACTATGAATATATATATACACACAAAAAAAATTAAATTAAATATTTTATGCATAATATGCATGAATAATATTTCCTGCACTGTCTGGCATTTGTTTTAAAAAAATAATTGGATTACAAAAAAAATAATTCAGTTTCCCTATGTTTGATGTAAATTTTATACTTTAAAGTTTACAAATAACAAATTGTACATCTTTAAAATAATAGAGTATGCTATAATATTGTTGTCAAGCATTGGTGGTCGAGAGGTCAGTGACAGCTACTTTACAAGCAGTTGTCCCAGGTTAGCAGGTTTGCTTCCCGGCTGATGCTACAACACATGAGAAAAAAAAAGTAATTGGTTAAGAAGGTCATTCATGATATCATTATAGCTTACTTTAAAATAATGTATATAGCATAATTTGCTCCAGGGCTACAATTTAGAGCAAAGTTAACTTTTAAAAACAATCTTTTAAATGGGAGAAAATTTACATAAAATCAAAAATATAAATGGAAAATTACTAATAAAATTAATTGCTGTATATAATGTCCAATTCGCATTTAGAAAAGCTAAAATCAAATTTAAAAACATAAAGATATAAACAAAATTAGATTGATAAAAGTGCACATATCATTGATTTATCCATATTATATTCAGAACTTTTGCTTTCTTATTTGGATTTTTTTTGATGGTTGTATTCTAACTCTGTTTTCTGCCACATAGTAAAAATTAAAAGTGATTTTTAAAAACCTAAACAAAGCTCACACTAATAAAAATCTCTTTATTTCCAGTTTAACACATGAGATTTTTTTTTTTTTTTGATACTTTGTTTTGACCCTGTTTTCTGCTTCATAATAAAAGTAAACTTAATTTTCTAAAAACATGAATAAACTTTACTAAAAATCACTTTACTTTCACTTTTTTATTTGGAAATTTTTTTTTTTTTAACCCAGTTTTCTGTTTCTGCTTTCCAGAAGGACCTTGAAATACCTTGCACATATATATTCTACATCAACATTAATGTTCATTATATATATATATTTTTCTTTTTTTTTCTACAGTACAGGCTTTTTCATACCTTCACTCCAATATGTAATATATAGGGGGTTTGAACTCAGACTTTCACACGACCCTTCAACTATCCATACTAACTCATACTGCTGACACACTTGATCACACACATGTTGAAAAGATAAATAATCACCAATATATGTAAAATTTACATTTATTGACAATTTTAAATTTTTATTTGGATTTTTTTCATAGCAATGTTTATGCAGCAGAATAATAATAATAAAAAGTACAGTTCTTTTTTTCTGCTAAAGATATAGATAAACAGAGAAGTAAATTAAATTTCCAACTTAAGTCTTACAAAACATGATAAAGATCTACTTCCTTATAACACTTGGCTTCATTGTAAAATCATGATTTAATGAAATAGTTCTTCAATGTGTAATTTGCTCACAATAGAAGCATTTATTGAAATCCACCTCATTATATTCTTTATGAATAATTCTATGTATGCTATAATACACACATTTGATTAATAATATAAAGTTTTACTGTCCAATATTATGCCAAAATCATTTGTAGATTTAGTACAATTTATTTAATTTGATAAATATAAGTTAAAATATTACTGATACAGGATAATTTGAATGCTTTGACAACTTTATGTATGTTTATTATGTGTGTTCTGTATCATCATATTTCTTGTTTAATTTGCAACATTATTGGTTATTAAATATATAGGGTATATGGGCACAGACTTTCACAGCACCCACCCTCTATCTCATATCACTGATAACACTTGAACACATATATGTTGAAAAGATAAATATTCACCAATATACGTATTTCATGCTAAACCAGCAATCATCAGTTGGTCCAGATTACCATCTCTATACATATATGCTATAAGTGCTCAGATATATATTAAGATAGCCCATCTTTATACTTTAATAAACAGGCTTCAATTCACTCCAACTCTTCAGCCATCCATCCAATTGAAAATCTGATGATGGAACACTCAAAGGGCACTCTGAGGCCAATATTCTTGTCACACCCATGTTGACCTAAAGTCAATCTGCCCCCTCATGTACAGGACATAATCCATTTAATACATAGAATGGGCAAACATCTATTATGTAATAACTGAAATACAGGCTTATTATATACTTATATCAATATATGTAATATATAGGGTATAAGAGCATCAGACTTTCACAGCACCCACCACTTACCACTCTATCTCATATCACTGATACACTTAAACACATATATGTTTAAAATATAAATCATCACCAATATATGTATTTTATGATAAACCAGCAATTGTCAGTTGGTCCAGATTATCATCTCTATACATATATGCAATAGGTGCTCAGATATATATTAACATAAAACAGGGTTGGGCAATTTTTTTTTTAGTTTTCTGTAAATCTGCTTAATTTCATTTATATGTTCAATTTTATTTTATTGAACCATAAGATTTAATCATATTAAAATTTAATTAAGTTGTAATGATGGTTAATATTAAAATTTAATTTAATTATAATGAAGATTGTTTTGTTATAATGCAGTTAATTATCATTTACCATTTTATAGCTGCCTTTAACAAATTAAATTTTTTTTTTTTTTTTTTTAAAAATTGAATTGTATTTTTATTTTCAATTTTAATAAGATAAATTTATTGTCTTTATTATATGCTAAAATATATATAAATACTGCCTAACTATATTAATAATTAAAATTAAGATAGAATAAACCTATGGCAATAATATACTAGTAAAATTATTTTAAAAAAATTTTTTGTTTTCACAACTGTGATTTTGCTATTAAACAACAGACCTTTTTTAAGTGAAAACTTGCACACCAAAGCATAAATATAAATACATACATAACTACTCACAAATAGTCAAAATAAGAGTCATAGATCACATGGCCCTATCTCACAATTTTAAAATATGCTAATCACCTCTTAAGTTCTCGTAAAATTGATAGCTTCAGAATCAAAATGATTAATCATAAGAATTTGTCTTTCCTTTTAACTTATTACTTTATTGCTAAAACATACTTAATTCCCTGAGTAATTATTTTATTTATTGTATCCAGATAATCTGAATAAAAACAAAAACCTCAGGAAAGTCGATATGAAAATTTTTTAGGTGAAAAGTATTTAATATATTTACAAGTTAGTTTGAAAGGCTGATACAATAAACATATGTTAGTCTTTTACAATAAAAAGTCAAAATCAATTTTTGTTATAAATGAATCTTTTATAATAAGAGAAAATATAAAAAAATTATTCTCATCAGAGCAAATATTGATAAGTCAGAATTTAATAATTCAAAAAAGTCAGCTAAACTTAAATGTTTTTCCCCTTGATTTTCTGCTGTGGATATAACAACTGATTTTTTTTTTAAAGTATTATTATATAAAATGACTTCATAAATAATTATGTAATGTTTAATTATTGAAGTTAATAAATAAGGAAGGGGAGCTGAAATATCTCAGAATTCATTAAGTAAAAATTAAGAGAATATTCACCCTGACAAATAAGAAAATCAAAATAGAAAATTATTATAGATATTTTTTTCATTCTATATACTTTTTAGTTTCTTTTGATTTCTGAGTTTAAAAATTGTATAATTTGAATTTATTGCTTAATTAGAATTTTTTTTTATAATAATTATTCTCATTCATTTTGACTTAAACTTTATTATATTATATATACAATAAATATATGCATACTTTTTAATATTAAAATCTTTTCTTGGCAATAACTTATGTGTAAAATTTTATAATAATTTTTATTAAGGGTTAGGCAGAAAATAATATTATTATTAATTAATGATAATAAAAAAAGTGTTTCCAAAAAAATAATTTATCTTATAAACATAAATTAGCAACTATACAAAAAATAATAAAGATAATAATTTCTACCAAAACTTTATTTTTTGAGAGAATATGGAAAATCATAAACAATCATTATTATTTATTTATTTGCTTTACCCGCACAAATCTTTAACACTGTCAATATTCTCTGATATTTTTAAATTGTAACTACAATCAAGATTCTAAGTACCATCTTTGTCTTGATTTTAAATTATTATTAATTAAATAAAAGTTAAGTTTCAGTGAGAGAATTATAGTCTATAAAAATAATATCTTTAGAATTAGTAGTCCCGCCCACTTCTTTCTGTCTTACACTTTTTTTGCCCTCGTCTATATAAATAAAGCATGCTAAATACCAAATGACGGTGAGCTCACGAGTCATACCTACCGCTTGGCCTCATGCGGATCTGACTGTTAATAAGAGTTTCACTGCAGCCATGAATTAACGAATTTTTGCTAAGAATAGAATTCTCCGCCTTTCTCAGAAATGGCCGCCGGCGACTGCATAAGTAGGGTAGAATATGTGAAATATGCTTTTAAAAAAAAAATGTATATATGTTTTTGAAATTAAATGCAGCTAACACAATATTTTAGACGATCAATTCAAAAGTTTGAATATAAAAAAATATAATTGGTTTATTGTCAGACGCAATAGCAAATTACTATTGATCCGAGCGAGGATCAAGTATTTGTTAAAAGACTTGTAGGAATCAATAAACTTTATCAAATGATTTTTTAGTATCCATTGACATATATAATTATATGCAAAATTAGTTTTATTCCCTTTTTAATAGATTATGCAATTAAATATATTTATGTGTGCGCGCATACATATCTATTTATAAAATTCATAGCAAGTTATTTTTTTTAAAAAAAATGTTCCTAACGATATAAAAACATTTATACAGATACAATTTCTAAAGGTGTATTTATAAAAATATTTATCTTTGTGCAAAATTAATTTACAGACTTCATAATTGAATAGTGATTTCAAAATAGACTTTTATTTTGACTGCAACAATTAACAAACGCAAGTCCTAGACAGAGCATCTGATAGTTGGGATAAGTTATCTTTCTCATTCATTTTTTTCTCCCTATTCAACCGCAAATGCCAATCATTTTAAACTATACCAAAACAAACAGTAAGATATTGTTTTCTTTAATAATGCTTGCTGGAGCTTGCAACTAATTTTTTCTACTGCAGGAACCGCATTTCTTTTTTTATAAAGCGAAGATATTTACTCGAAAAGAAGAGAAAAAATCCTTTTATATTTACAACAAAATTTTATTAAATCACATGCAATAGGACACATACTTTTATTTATTTATTTTCTTAACTTTTAGACAACTATTATTGTTATTTTTTTTATCTTCGAAACTAATTAATCAAAAGTGATTTTAATTAACCGAGTTGCTTTTTATCAGAGAATTATCAGATATTTATAACATCTCAAAATTATTGAAAGCTCACAATTGTTTAATAAGAATGCCTATTATCAGTTCTACTGTTTGGAGTTAAACTTATCTGTTTTTAAGAAGATTATTTAACGATTGTATATACTACTATTGTTAGAAGAGATGATAATAGATGGATAGTTGAAATCTTAAACGGGATTCCAAAAATTGTAAAAGACCTAGAAAGAGACCACATGTGAAATTGATAAATAAAATAAAGAAGTATGTTGCTGTGATGTGGAAAAGGGATGCCAGAGACCTGGGTTGAATATAGAGAGAAATGGATCGATAATGGTTGAAAATGATGATGATATACTACATTTTTAAATCCTAAATTAGTTAAAAACAAATAGTGCTATTAAGATCTTTTCTTTGCACCCTTATATCCATTATTTTATATTATGATAATAGTCTGCCAATACATTTACATTTATTTACATTGTTTTGTCCAAATAAAAGCTAATGTTCAACTACTTATACATTCAAACCATCATAATCCACTTCTAGTAATTCTCACATGATACTATTTATTATATTGCTCTTAAAAAGATAAACTGCTCTGTATAAGTATGTAAGTATAAGTAATTGATGGACAATAGGTAATAGGGTCAACCAGATACCAGACTACTTTTTAGCTATTAATTATTCATATATATATAGATAGCCCTAGAATAAAATAAAGTGAAATATATTATTTCTGCTAATGCATTTGTTATATGTAAGATATTAAAAGGATTTTATGATACTTTGTTTTGACCTTTTAAAGCAACAGATCAGTTATAAAATTATTTTTTAAAAATTTTGGTTATTTATTATTTGAGTATTGTGGGTATTTGTATTTGTTGTTTGCTTTTTTTTACACCTAAAAAGTTAAAATTTCATTTTTACCAAATAGCTCTTCAAAGGTTTTAACCTTTGACACTGTGCTCTGAATATATTTTTAACGTTAGAGGGACATCGCCAAATCTTGACACAAGATTACGACTTTATAAAGATAAGAACAGCCATCTTATCTTTAACCTAGCTTTCTAATTAAATAGGAAAATCTGAAGCATCTTGATTTGAGAGCATGAAGCTGTAAATTTCTTCACTGATTAAGTCAGCTATTTCTTTTACAGACTAACATTCATGAAATCTTGTGATTTATAATGAAGTAGTTTATAAGATCTTTATTCTTAGAAATCTATAAGTTGATTAAAGTTGTAATTATATATTTTTATTAAGCACAAGTGAATATATGTAAATACTTAAAGGTTTTAACCATTGACACTGCACTCTGAATATATTTTTAATGCTAGAGGGACCTTGCCAAATCTTGACACAACATTATGACTTTATAAAGATAAGAATGGCTGTCTTATCTTTAATCTAACTTTCTAATTAAAAAGGTAAATATGAAGCATCCTGATTTGAAAGCATGAAGCTGTAAATTTCTTCACTGATTAAGTCTGCTACTTCTTTTACAGATTAAGATTCACAAAATCTTGCAATTTACAACGAAGTTATTTATAATATCTGATTTTATGAATCTTAGTCTGTAAAAGAAATAGCAGACATAATCAGTGGAAAAATTTACAGCTTCATATTCTCAAATCAAAATGCTTCAGATTTGCCTATTTAATTAGAAAGTTAGGTTAAAGATAAGACCGCAGTTCTTATTTTTATAAAGTCATAATTGGCGAGGTCCCTGTCAAAGGTTAAAACCTTTAAATAATTACATATACTCACTTGTGCTTAATTTACAAATAGCTTTTTATAACTCACAAATAAAGTTATTAACATTATTGTTATTATTTTATCACATATAGTATTAAAAGATGTGTTGCTTTTTTAATCAAATTTACATCAAAATTTAAATAAAATAAAAATTCAATTCATTTTATATGTCCAAGTCTAACCCTGAACAGGTTTTTAATATATGTATTATTAGATCAATATTATATTTGTATAGCATATACTTATATTTTATATTTTTGTTTCTGAATCAGTTTTAAAAATTTTTAATGTAATTATATAAAAATTGTTTTTCTGATCATATATATTTTTTTAAAATGAATACATAATCAGAAAGCAAAACAGGCTTAAGTAATTTCAAAAATAACTTTATTAGTGTGAAATAATTGATTTTTTAAGAATATGTGAATATATTGTCTTTCTTGGCAAGAAGTTCTAGAGATAGATAATTGACCTCAACATCCTGATTGAGAATCTGTGATGGATCTAAAGTTTAATCCCCTGGAGAATCTCTAATGGAAATGCTAGTATCAAATTTCATGTGTGATTGTTTATGTCTTAGGTAATTTTTGATATTTGAAAGAGACTCCATGTCTCATTATAGAGGAATTTTGAAGATAGGATAAAGTCTTTACTTTTTAACTTATTAAGGTGATCGATAAATATGACATCCTGATTTGGAGGTGGGAAGGTGAATATTAGTTTGCAATGGATGCTCCAGATTGTATGAACTAAAAATAATGAAAGGAAATTGTCTACTTTGTAAGGAGTCTTTCAATGATAGAATTTTGTAAAAATTAATGCTCGAGCTTTGAGATATTAGCAATCTAATACCTACCAGCTGAGGGCATGATTTAATAATATGATCAAAAGTATCCTCTTGTGTCTTGCAGAGTGGGCATATTGGATCAATATTATTTAGATATCTCTTGAAGTGTAAAAAGTGACTAGTATGCATAGCATCTTGATTTACCTTAATTAAGAAAGTAAGAAATTTGGGTTATAATTTAAGAAATTTAAATAAGGAGATGATTTTGTGATTGTTGATCCCTAAGGACAGTTTTATATTATTATGATTGGGTGCAGAATCAGATGTGCATCCCATATAGAGATTTTGGAGTTGAAAGTGGTGTTGGTGATTATCTGATATTAGTTGAGATACTGAAGAATAACATCAAGCCAGGAGTTGTTATGAGTGTGGTTTGTCAGTTGGGTGTATTACTTCTGAAGTAATAAAGTTGCCATGTTTTAAAACCAAGTTATAAATCATGGTATGGGATTTCTGATAGTATAAGGATAGAATAGAATGTAACAACATATCATTTGCTTTACGATGGAGTTGCATCCCTGCCATACAGTCTTAAGTAATACACTGCCAAAGAAAGGCTTTTCCAATAATTCTTTCCTAAAGAACAAATGAAGAAGAGATTAAATCTAGCCAAATATTACATGAAATGATTTCCTTCTTTACTTTTTTAGTTAAGACTCACCAGATATTGGCTAATAATTGGATGGATTCCTGCATTTGTGTAGATTGGCTATCTGAGAAAACAAAATTTCTTCTATCCCAAATATGCATATATATAAATATTACATTTATATAAATTGTAATAACATTAATTTATGCTGATACTACTTGCATATTTACATAGAGTGAGTGTATTATATTTATATATAAAGTGATTTTCTTCTAGCTTAAAATAATTTATTTTTTTATGTAAATGCAATTATAGAAAGTATTGATATATTTTATTAATAAATAAGATTTTTTTTTTAGTTTTTGTATTTTTAGTATTCATATAAAAAATTTCATTTATTTTCGCCTTCATACTTTTTATGTATGAAGATGGATACAAACACACACATAATAATCCTTTTGATCAACATTTTCCAACCTTTATTTAAAAGTACTCCACCATCCTTTTTTTTAATCGTTTATTTTTTATCTTTATTTTCTATCTTTGTCTCTTTTTTATTTTTGACATGAGAATGACATATTCATTGATAAGTTATTGCTAATAATGATGATGATAATAATTTTTGATATAAAATAATATATGATGAAAGACAATAGAATACTTATATTTTGTTCCTAAATTTTCTGATAGAGATATAAAGTTTTTATATAAAAAATCTGGTACTGGTATAGTACATGCATTACATTAAATTTTTTCCAATTTCTGCCTTTATTCACTGTGTGGAGCCACTGAAGTTATACTGGGAAAATTGCATTAGAGATTTGTCAAAAATTTATGAGGGACAATACCCATGGTCTAGAAATAATATATTTCACATAGATTATGTATTAGTAGAAAAAGAGGGAATGAATAAAGTATGGAAAATTAAAGTGTTTGATAATGAAGAGAGAGTATGTAATAGTGATCATATTTTTTTATAATAGAAATTATTAGTAATGTGATAGAAAATAGTAATAAAAGAAGAAAGAAGGTACTTGTCTTATAGCTAAAGATGCCGTTGGATGGTGCCGTTTTCACACTAAAACTATAAAATATGAACATTCATGGGCCATTGATTTTAATAATTTTTCTGTGCTTTTTTGTAATGCGAAAATAAAAACAAAACAAAATAGTCTTTTTTAAATATTATTTTTTATTAACATATACAATTTAAATGATAATAATAAATGTAAAATAAAATAAACAAATTACTATTTGATATGTCTTTTTTATGTTTCTTTATTAGAAAAATAAATTTTCTATCGTATATTTTTTGACTTGTGTTACGGCTTTTTTTTTATCAATTTTCTATCGTATATTTTTTTACTTGTGTTACAGCTTTTTTTTACCAATTTTCTATCGGATATTTTTTTACTTGTGTTACGACTTTTTTGTTGTTGTTGTTTAAAAAATAATAATCGTAATAAAAATTAAAATTTCTTACTCTATTTTTTATTTTCTTAGTCTTCGTTTTACTTTTTTTTATTTATTAACAGATAAACATATATTACGATTATTTTTTAATTCAAATAAAAATTAACAGTTGTTAGTATGAGTTTTAGGGTTAGTTTTAGGGTTAGGTTTAGGATTAGTTTTAGGGTTAGGTTTAGAGTTAGTTTAAGGATTAGTTTTAGGGTTAGTTTTAGGGTTAGGTTTAGGGTTAGTTTTAGGATTAGTTTTAGGGTTAGGTTTAGTAATATATGTCATAAAGCTTGCAAATAGGACACAGCATTATATTCTGTTGTTGGTAAATCACCGAATCTAACAACATGTGTGATTTCCTGTGCCATATTGTTTATCTCTTGGAATGTTACAAATAGTACGTTACTTGATGCGTTACTGAATTGCAACTCACTAAAAACATAGATCTTTAAAGTTTTCACAATTAAAACTTAAATACAGTATGTTTTAGGAAGTCTTAGAATTATTACTTTACAAAATCTGAACATTTTAATTCTTTAAAATTAAAAAAATAAAATAAAACTACATTTCCATACAATTCAAATACACACTCTTTCATCAAGTCGTAACTGTTTTATAAACTGTGTGAATTTGGGAAATATATTTGCTTCCATGCAACATACATGTTGTGCTGCAATGCAACATATCAGCCTACATTCTGTAGCACAACAAAAAAGTTGTATTATAGAAAATGCAGGTTTGAACATGTTGGCCGCGGAAACAGCATTTTTATTACTTTTGGCACGAAAACGGCGCCATAGAACAGCGTCTTTAGCTATAAAATGGGTACCAGAAAGAATAGTGAAAGTTGTGGATGGAGAATGAATGATAAGAATAAACTAGAAGAATATAAAATAAAAGTTTACGAAATCATGGAAGAGTTGGATGGGGGTGGATATAAGGACTGGTGTGGTAAAAAAAGTGGCAAATAGGGTTTTAGGTGAGAATATTCAGAAGAATAAAGGTATAATAACTACTCTTTCTTATTGCATTGCCAAATGTATACCATATAATACTAAATTGTTCATGCTTTACTACTGTTACACAATGCTTTATTTACAGTTTCAATTGCCCCAGCAATCTTTTCCAAAACTTTATATCTCCTATTGGCAGTTGAGGCTAGGCGATATGAAGTTCTGAAGAAGATAAAAACTGTAAAAAAGGGTGGTAAATAAAGTATTGTGTAACAGTAGTAAAGTGCATGGACAATTTAGTATTATAAAAATAAAAGTAGTAGGAAATTGAAAGCTAGTAAAAACATAAAAGAGAGGGGGAAAGCATGCAGAGAATATAAGTATGCTATTAAGAATAAAGAAGTGAAAAAGATGTTAAATAGAAAAAGTATTTTTTAAAAAAAGAAGTTGGCTAAAATAGATGATTAAAGGCAGAGATTGAAATTGAATAGTAAAGTAAATTATTGGAGGATATAAATAAAAAGTGGAAGAAATGGGAGTAAAAAATTTTGGAAATACATTAAAAGAAGGAATGTAGGGGAGAGAAAAATAGTATTACTAGATGATGAGGGAATAAAGTGCAGCTCTAGAGAAGAATTAAGAGACAATCTTAAATAAGTATGTAATGGATATAAAAAAGATGCTAGATATGAAGGATAGAGCAATAACAAACATGAAAACTTATAGTAATGGAAATATTAGGTTTACAGAAAATGAACTAAATGAGGCAGGTAAAGTGAAAAGGTAAGAGATTTGGATGGATTGGCAGCAGAGATGATAATGAATTTATGACATAGGACAAAATTAAACCTATTTTCAGGTTTTAATAAGATGGCACAGAAGAGAGATTTTCTGGATAGTTGAAGTAATACAACAATAAGGCTACTATTTAAAGGAAAGGGCAAGGATCATAGAAAGCTATACAACTATAAATCAATAGTGTTAATGTCAGTACTATATAAAGTGTTCGCATGTATGGTGGCTGGAAAGGTTGCAAAATGGATGGGAAAAAATAAAATAATGGAAGAAATTCAAGGAGGTTTTCGATATTTGTAGTTACACAATTGATAGATATGACTAGAAATACAGGTAGACAGTTATGTATGGTTTTTAGAGAGAGATTATGGGTAAGTTTAGTAAATTTAGAAAATGGATGGAGCTTGGGTGGATATTATTAAGAGATTATATGAAAATAATTACTATACATATCAATTAGGAAATATAGAATCAGTTAAAGTTAAAAATGGAGTGGGATTAAGGCAAGAATGCCTTATGTCACCTATTTTGTTTTTGTTGTATTTGAGAGAAATGGAGAGAGCAACAGAAAGACTAGGGAGTGGGTAGAGACACCATTAATAGGTGGCAAGGGAGTAAATATATTATCAGGTCTTTTATTTGCAGATGATGTCTTCTTGTGCACAGAAAAAAGGGAAGATATGAAAGTTAAGCTGAGAATATGTGCAAGAGTGGGTAAAGAGATGGGGATTAAATTTAGTGAAGAAAAATCAAAAGTAATAATGATTAATACTGGGGGAAATGAAGACAAAGAATTTTTATTGGGGAATATAAAGTTAAGTGCAGTGAATAGGTATAACTATTTGGGAATCAACTCAAATAATCAGAGAAATTGCTTGGATGAATGGGAGGAAAAATTGATTGATGAGGCAAAGAAAAGAAAGAGACTGATAAAGAAATTAAGTGTTTTCATGTGATAAATATGATGTAATTAGAATTGTATGGAAGGAAGTAGCAATATCAGGGTTAACATATGGTAACAATGCATTATGTGTAAGCAAAGCGGTGTTAGATTACTTAGAAAAAGCACAAAGAAAAGTAGGAAGATATGCATTACATGCAGATGTGTGGATGACAAAGGAAGCAATTCAATAAGAGATGGGATGGTCAAGTTTTTATATGAGAGATGCAAGAAGCAAAATAAAAATGTTCAGTAGATTACAGTTTATGGATAATAAGAGAATAGCCAAAATAGTATTTAATTGAGATATAAGTAAAGGGAAGACAACAAAATAGGTGAGAAAAGTAGTACAGTATGCAGAGGATTTGGATAAAGAATTTATGTCAGTATATTTATACAAAAGGTGGGATGATTATGTTAGGAGAATTGTTGGGTATTATAATGGCAAGGAATGGGATAAAAGAATAGATGAATCAATAAAAAATAAGGAGTTGGAAAGATAGAGAACTAATATGGAAAGTAAAAAGACTTTAAATATATATAGAAGTAAATGGAATATTGGATGCATGTTAATTTATGATAATAGCAAGGAAAGTAGTTTACTGTTTAGGATTCAAACAGAATCTTTAGGAACAAAGAAATATACACATAAATGGGAAAATGTAAGTGATTTAGTCTGCAGGTTGTGTAAGGAAGGCATAGAAAATATTAGGCATCTGTTAATTGAATGTAAGTGCCTGAAAGCAGAAAGGGTGGAAATAATGAGGTTGTGGAAGAGTAAATAAAACAAAATGATTATACAGAAAGTGGATTACTAATTTTTATGTTAGAAAAAGATAAGGGGTATTTTGATATAAAGGCCATGGAGTTGACAAAGATTATATTATGGAAATAGGATGGAGCAGGATAATGAAGAATATGAAAAAAAAACTTAGGGTGGGGAACGAAAAGGCAAGGTAAAGTGGGTAACCGATTTCTCTGGGCATAGTAGCTGAGAGATTCCTAACTTTATATAAGGAGAAGTCACAGTGCATTGCATCACATTGCAAACTAAATGGCAAATTGAAAGTTTAGCTTACTTTACATTGATGCATATTTAAAGACAAAGATAGTGGAATCTAAAAATAAATGCATAAAGTGTGAAACATAGATTTGCAGTTTTACAACATTTATCTGTACTTAAACAAGTTTTTTCTAAAAAAAAAAAATTAAAATTTTAAATAGTTTCAAAAATTGGAACATTTATTCATATTTTATAAGTGACAAAATTTTTTTTTTTTAGTTTTACAAAGTAATCTAAAAATAAATATATTTCTACTTTAGAATAATAAAATATTCTTTATGGAAATTTTGAACATTTGAATGTAGAGTTCATCATTGAAAAATAAAGCATTTTCCCATAATGATAATTAGATATTCGCCCATCAATCTTCAAAAGTGTTTGTCAATTTGGTAAATGGAATAAACACCCAAGTGATTGAATATTCATGAGTTGTAATCAAATTCTGAAAAAGATGAGAGGCATATACCTAAATTATTTCAGTCTCATTTGGATTGCATATGATGTATTGGGCAGTAAAAACTGCGGTGAATTGGAAATTGTTTTTATTGTTTCTTCAGGACTTTCACTCTTTCTACTATGGTAATAAAAAAAAAAAATTAATTGATCATTTTCCTCTTTTTTTTTTATAATTATTTTTGGTTGCTAACACAGTTAAGCGTTTTATTGTACTATGTATTAAGTAACACATTTTCTTTGATGAAAAAACAAACAAACAAAATATGTCATTTACAATAAAATCAATCCTTTTATAAAACTACATTTATAGTTTTTTTTTTTTTTCAAGTGTCATAGCATCGGCCGGGACGCGAACCCGCAACCCGGGCAACTGCTCGTAAGGCAGTCGCGCTGACCTCTCGACCACCAATTTTTATTATTTTGAAAGACAAATAACAAAATTAAAAATATGAAGGACAAATAAGAAAATGAAAAAAAAAAAGATATATAAAAAAATTTGTAATTTACAAATAATTTGTATTTTAGTGCTGTATTTTTATGAGAATCTACTTTTCAAAAAAATCATCAATGTATTTTCCAGTATGACTTCAATAGTTCCACCCTGTGGGTAAAAGCAGAAACTAAAAGGAAAATCGAATATAGTACAAATACTATAACGGTACCTAAAATCTTTATCAAAAAAAACACATAGCAAAGTTTGTTTTTATTATTCTTACCCCCAATGTTTTAAAAAAATACTGAAATTTCAGATTCATAATAATAAATATTTGGATGGCTTATATTTGTAGTAAAAATGTATTTCCTTAAATCTAATATTTTAGAAAACGTCCATTGAGTATTAAAAGATCATTAACTTTATTTGGGTGAACTGAGTAGTTTTAATATATAATTAACCAAACAAGCCAAACTGTTTTCCATTTTTAACTATAAATCGTACATCTATTTTAAAAATTGTATTTAAAAAAAGCTATTTCATAAATAATAAAAAAATCTCCATTTTTTTTTTCATTTCAAAAGATCCACCTTATTATATATTAAGTTTATGAAGACTAATTATTATAAATAGTCTTAAGAATAGGACAATTTTTAAGTTGGGATGTTAGATTTTTTCAAACTATTAGCATCAGCATAGACAATTAACATATGTTTGAAGATTCCTGCTTGTTTTATCTCTGATGACGACTTAGTGTGTACACACAAATAAAATGAAAGACCCTCTTCAAATTAATCTTGCTTCTTATAGTTCTGGTATTTTTGTTTATTCTTACAAATTTTTTAACATAAAAAAAATAGATTCATCTTAACACTAGAAGCCATGGATAATATTCTGCTTGACTATATGACCAATATTATTACATAATCATGTAAACATATTGATTTTTTTAGATGAAATTTAATTTTGCTTTATTCATTCAACTCATAGAAAAAGTTATTAAGGTATGAAGCATATTACTTACATATTATCTCTAATTAGATAGTTCATTGCTCCTGTAAATAAATATGTCTTTGAATAATTTCTTTTAGTTAAATTTTCAATACCCTCTGAAATGATTTAAACTATTTTTCTTTGTTTGGTTATATGTTTGGTCTTTACATATAAAGGGTAATTACAGATACATGGTTTTGAGTGTACAGAGCAATGCCACAGCTTTATGAATGTATATTCTCTATGATACTATACAAAAATGATTTAAAGTAAAGAGCTAAAAATGTAGTCTTAATTTTTATAGTACCTACATGTTTCAAGCATGTGGTTAACTTCTGTACTTCTTTGTTGTCCAACTGGCAAGTGACATTTAAGTTAAATTTGAACTACGAGGAGTTACCCAAAAAACACTAGAATTTTGTAATAAAAAAAATGTATATTCATTTTGAGATGCTACAAAATGAAAGTACTGCCTTTGATGCAATGCACCAATCTAAATGTGTTTTTCACTTTTCACAGCCCTAAATCTCTTGCAAAATGATAACTTTCAAGGTCGCCATCATTTTTTTCTCCACTTCCAAATCTGCAAAACTTATCCTTTTAGGCATTTTTCATTCATGGGTAGGGGTAAAAAGATCAGGTAAATATGGTTCATGGATAATCTGGGTTATACTGTTTTTGATTAAAAATTGTTTCACATTCAAGACTTTATGTGTTGGTGTGTTGACATGTGAAGCTTGTACTTCACTTTATGACAAATCAGGACATTATCATTTTATTGCATAATCCAAACATTTCGGAACTTGTAGATAAAATACCTGACCTTTACAAATGAATTCTGAAGAAACAATACCATTTACATAAGAGAAATCCACACCATCTTGACATTGCATTTTATTCATTGCACTTTTTAGACATGGTTAATTTGGACTCTTCCATTAAACTACTCATATACTTAGTGTTTTCCTGAAGATTTGTGATGAGAGCCATATCACCCTAAGAGGAATTCTAACATCTACAAAGTCTAAACTTGAAATGCTGAAAAAAAAAGTGCATCTATGAAATACCATGTGAATGTGGAAGAACATATATTGATAAGACTAGTGGTCCCATTGAAAAATGATTACAAGAACCCAAACTGATGATGATTAGAAAAGGGAAAACAGATGTGTCTAAGGTAGCAGATCATGTACATGCCAATAAACATGTTAATTGGGAAAATACAAAAATATTGGATAGAGAAGAAAAGGTACAAAGAAGAAAACTTCAAAAAGCTGCTCACATGACAATGGCAAAAACTCCCATAAGCCAGCCTAGTGCAACTATACATAATGTATGGAAACCACTAATCAACTTTGCTCTTAGGAAAAAGTGGAGAAATCAGGAAGAACTTCATAGATGAGTATATGAAATTTCTACAGACCATTGCCTTTGGCAGGATGGCTCAGTTGGTTAGAGTGTTAGCTTAAAAAGGATTCAATACTCAAGAATCTAAGGGTCCAGGTTCAAATCCTATGTTAGTATTGTTACTGGTCAGGCCAGCAACACCTGAAGAAGAGGGAAGAATAATACCTCTCAAAATGTTATGCATATACTAACCTGTTTGATGTACTATTACTAACAGTTCACTGTATTTGAAATATTTAAATAAAGTTAAATTTTTCTAAAGACATTCAATGCATATTAGTTGGTGAAAATAGTCCAATATAAAAATACTCCTATATTTGCACTTTCACTAGATTAGCTTGCTTATAAGTTGTTTCAAGCATTACAATTGTCTCATTTGCTTTTTTTTTTCTAATGGAAAACAAAATTATACATTGTTCTTACAAATTGATAAATAAGTGAGATACTCTTAACAAAAAAAAGTTACTTTGTGCTACCACAACTTCACTTGATGATGCTGGTTTACAGAAAGTGATACAATGTACTATGGCTTCCCCTTTATTGGAATCAGGAATCTCTCAGCCACTATGCCCAGAGAAACATGTCACCCCCCCTACCTTTCCTTTTATTTCCCCACCATAGGTTTTTTTATATTCTTCTCTATCTCATTTCCACAACATTATCTTTGTCCACTCTATGTCTATTATATCTAGATTTCCCTTATCTTTGCTTTTCCAAACATAGGATTAATACCAAGGACCCACATTCTGTATAATTACTTGCTTTACATTTATTCTTCCACAACCTCATTATTTGTACCCTTTCTGATTGTATGCGTTTACATTCATTTAACAGATACTTAATATTTTTTATGCATTTCTTGCATAACTTGCAGAATAAGTCACCCACATTTTTCCATTTATGTATATATTCCCTTGTCACTAACGATCCTGTTCAAGCCTTAAACAGTAAACTACTTTCCTTGCTATTATTGTAAATTAACTCAAATCCAATATTCTATTTACTTCTACATACTTAAACTCTTTTTCTTCTCCATACTAGTTCTCCACCTTTCCAACTCCCTATTTTTTATTAATGCATCTATGCTTCTATCCATTTTTTGACATATAACACTCGACAATTCTCCTAACACAATCAATTTTTACAAGTATACTGGCATAAAGTCATGGTCCAAATCTTCTGCATACCATACTACCTTTCTCATCCATCTTGTTGCCTGTTCTTTACTTGTAACTCAATTAAATATTATTTTAGCTATTTTCTTATTATCCATAAATTGCAATCTACTGAAAATTTTCATTTTGCTTTTTGCATCTCTCATACAAAAAAAAACTTGATCAGTCCATTTCTCCTTGAATTGCCTCATTTGCATTTACATATCTGCATCTAATGCATGTCTTCTCTTTGTGCTTTTTCTATGTAATCTAATTTTCCTTTACTGGCACATAATGCATCGTTACCACAAGTTAATCCTGCTACTACCTCTCCCTTCCATACAATTCTTGCTACATCATATTTACTATACAAAAACACTATTAATTTCTTTATCAGTTCCTTTTTTTTCTTTGCTTCATTTACCAATTTTTTTTCCCAGTCATTCAAGCAATTTCTTTGGTTACTTAAGATGATTCCCAAATAGTTATACCTATTCACTGCATTTAACTTTTTAGCCCCCAATAAAAATTCACTTTTTTCCCAGCATTTATCTCATTACTTTATATCCCTCTCTTTTTACTCACCCTTGCACATCTTCAGTGTAACTTCCATATCTTTCCTACTTTCTGTCCACAAGAAGATATCATCAACAAATAAATGACCTGATAATATATTTCTAGTTCTTCTATTGCTCTCTCTCCATTTTTCTCAAATATAACAAAAACAACATATTGCTATTAGCCTATAATTATTTAACTTTCTATGATCCTTATCTTTTCCTTTAAATAATAGCCTTACTCTTGTATTATTTCAGCTATCTTCAAACTCTCTCTTCTGTGTCATCTTATTAAAACATGTTAATAGATTTAATTTTGTCCTATTTTCCAAACTCATCACAATCTCTGCGGTCCATCCATCTAAACCTCTTGCCTTTCCACTTTTCAATTTCTTCCCTGCCTCATTCAATTCATTTTCTGTAAAACTAATATTTCCATTACTATGTGCTTTTATGTTTGTTCTCGGTCTGTCTTTCACATCAAACATCTTTTCTATATCCATTATATACTTATTTAAGAATTGTCTCTAATTCTTCTCTAGAGCTACACTCTTTTTCCTCATCATTTAGTTATACTACTTCTCTCCCCCCTACATTCCTTCTTTCAATATTATTTCCAAAACTTTTTACTTCCATCTTTTACACTTTTATTAATAGTTTTCCTATTTAATATTAACATCTTTCTTTTTTTGTTTTTAATAACACATTTATATGCTCTGCATGTTTTTTCTTCACTTTTACTAATTCTCCTTTTCTATTTTATTTTCTAAATATTCTTACCTAAAATCTTATTTGCCACTTCATCACACCAGTCCTCATATTCATTCCCAACAAACTCTTTCATGATTTCTTCTACTTTTATTTTATATTCTTCTAGCTTATTCTTATCATTCATTCTCCATCCATGTATTTCACTATCCTTCACTATCCTTTCTATTTTTGTTACTATTTTTCATCACACTACTAACCATTTTTATTACAAAGAAATTATGATTACTAATTACTTTATTCATTCTCTTTTTCTTTACTAATACATAATCTATTGTGTGAAATATATTATTTCTAGACCATGTGTATTGACCCTCATAAATATTTGATATATTTCCAATGCTCAAATTCATTATTTGATAATAAAAAAATTTCAAAAGCTACCCATTGTTATCCACATTATCAATTTCCTCAATATGCTCATTCATATCCCCTATAACTACTATTTTCTTCTTTTCTTCAAAACTCTGTATATCCTTAGCTATATGCTATTGTTTCATTTTATTATATTTTGTCTATTTTCAGTAGCTATATGCACTATAGCCATCATTCATTCTTGTGTTCCTAACCTTATTTCAAACCACAAATGTTCTTGACATTTAACAGTATTTAAATATTTTTTTGACATAACTTCTATACCTCCACCACTTTTTTTCTTTTCCTTTTCTATTACCCTGCCATACCATGTTTTTAGTGCAGGGTTTGCTTCTTCTCTGTGTTTCCATTACTGCTAATACCTCAAGCTCTTCATTTTTAATTACTTTAATTCCAGCCACTTTTCTGGTCTCCTACCAACATATTCAAATATCCAATTTTAACAATTTCTTCCTTTCTTCCTACTCTTTTATAAATCTTTTTGACTCTTTATTCTCTTTTATATTTGTAATTAGATTGTTTATCATTAGTTTTACAGATCCATTCCCTCTCCACAACTACATTTATATCTAAATCATCTATCCTTTGTTTAATTTTTGCATCCCAACCATTTTAACCTTCTTTTTGATAATACTGCAATTTAAAATCCTGCTTTATAAGTTTCTCATACTATAATATTTTTTATAAATCAAACCCCCTAATGCAACACTTTCTTCTTTGTCTAAGTGCAATCCATCTTTACTATATAATTCCAAAACATCCACAAACATAACATTATTTTTCTCACATATTTTTTTTAATCTCTCATTTATAAAACATGTCCTATCTAACTTTTACCTATTGTCGAATCTATATAGTAATCCAACTACTCCTCTTCATTTAACCTTATTCAAATTATTTTAATCAATTCTTTTCTTTACTTTATCTGTAACTTCCCTAATTCTAGCTCCAGGCAAACATATTCTTTATACCTATTTCTATTTTCTCTTGCAATTACATCTCCACATCCTCTAATTAGCAAGTCCCCTATCAAGGCTGTCTCATAGTTTACTTTCCCTATTTCATTTTCTTCCATCTTCTGAAGTTCCTTATTTACTTTTTTCTTATTATTTCTATTCATTAATTCCTTGGTCTGCTCACACTTTATCTTTAATGCTTTTAATTTTACTTCTACATCCTTTACATCTTCTTCTATCTTACTTATTCTTTGCCTAAATATCTCCATTGCACTCTTATTTTGTCATCCATATCTCATCACTCCACTAAATATATACTTTATCTTTCTTGATTAAATTTTTCTCCATTATTTCTTTTTTTAAAACTATCTACACTTAGAAACTTTTTTTTTTTACATGTTTTATCACATTTACACATGATTTACACAACCGTACACATTTTATATTCTTCCTAATCTTATTTAAGCATTTCAAATGGAAAACCTTATCATATATGGTCACTCTAATTTCTGACCTTTATTATATATACATTGTGGGACATAAGTGCAAATCATATTTCCTTATTTTTCAATTCTCCTACTCTATATTTAAATTTATGAGTTTTCTACTACTCTTCAAATGTCTTTATACCTGGTGATCAATAAACGTGCTCCACTAACCTTACATCTCAAATGTTACCATCAAATAAATCACTCTCATTCTTAAATTTAAAACTTCTTTAATAGCAAATCTACTAAAAATCAACTAATCTTATGTATGACTTAGTTGCAAAGCTTCCTTGCAATAAGCACACACACATTTTTTTTTCCATTTATATTTAAAATGGTGTATCAAATTACTTTCCAAACGTTAGCAATATTTTTTTTAATCTTTCCAAATCCAATTAAATCTATCTTTCTGCACTCCAACTTTCTTTTCTCATCCACTCACTAAGCAAATAGATAGAAATTTTTCCAGTTGCTATTAAAAATATATAAAACTTTAACTTATCTTGCAGAACAATCAGCCATATCAGTCCAGCAAGGCAGTCAAAGTTTGATGGATGGGTTCCCACAAGTGATATCTAATGATCACCAATTAGAGAATGATTCCAAATTTTTTTGAGCACTTCCATATACATGGGAAAAAATCTTTGGTGAATCTATAAGCGATTAATCAAAAACATAAAGTTGGAATGGAGTAGTAGACATAATTTATGTGAAAAAAGTTGAATAATTTTATTTCTGGAAGAAAAGTCCACAGTAGATTCTTGCAATATTTTTTTGCTTTTATATTACTGTATGAACTATTCAGTATAGAATTCAGATTTCAAGTCATTAAGCCACTATGCTTGTTATGTCATTACTATTGAAAAATCTTCTATTTGAAGGTAACAATTACATTTTTGGAATGTTTGTAGGAGTGGGTATTGAGTTTAAAGAGTATATTTTAGAGTAGCTAAAGATATTAATGTATTTATATTGATAATGAAGTGTTAAGGGCAAACAAGATAAAAACTTTCATTAATAATTGAAATCTTAGATGTGTTCATTACTTTCAATTTATTATGTATTTACTAGAAATTTTTTTTTTTAAATAAAACATAAAAATTTTAGGAACTTTAAAATCTATGTTGCATTTTCAGTTAGAGAAGATAGTTTGATATACAATGATAATTATACATTTATTACCAAATTTAAGAAGAGTTATTGAGTTTTTATGGGGTGGTGAATATTGAAATTTATGAGAGATTTTACCATTGTAATTAATCATTAGATGGTTTGTTATATATTATATTTTGTAGTTAACAATATTGTATAATTAAAGAGGATAATTAGTCATTTTGTATTCCAGATGCTGTCATCTGAATGATAGAAATTTTATATATAGAAACCATAATTAAGTAAAGAAATAAACATAGAAGTAATTATAACTTTTAATATGGAAACATCATTGCTTTATAACTAATTCCAGTAATTACATGCTACAATTTTTTATGAGTTAGATGCAGTTAATAAATCTGTTTCCCAGTATATTAATTATCATATATATAATCTCAGTGTGAAATTTCAAATAATAAATAATAAACAACAGAATCATTATTAACTTTAGATTAATTTTTAATACTGATCAATGTCATTTCATTCTTCTATTTTTTTAATAGCTTATACTGTGTTTAGTTTTCGCAATTAGTTCATAACAGATGATATAAAAAACATTTTAGCAGAGATAAAAACCAAAGTACTTTTTAAATGTTAAACATAATTAAAAGATATTTCCTAATCTCAACTAAAGACAATTTATTTATTATATGTTTCAGTGAATAAAATTATGTGTAAATATTATATAACAATAAGAAGAAAGAGAGAAGAAGGAGGAGAAAAAAGAAGTAGAAGAAGAAGAAAGTAGTATGACTTTTTTTTTAAAAAAAAGAAAGTAGTTTGATCACAGTTTTATTTTTTACATTTCAAGGAAATCTTATCAAGTAAATTAGAATCATGTAATATTGGAGACTTTTTTTTTTTTCATAATATTAGCAGCTAATAGTAATTGTGTATGGCTATTCTAATTTCAGAAGAAAAAAAAGACCAAGAATAAAAACATAAAAATAAGTTTTATGACTAGTACAAGTCAATTCATGATCCACAAATGTATTAAAAGCAGGTCTGGTCTCATAGGTTAGGCAGTGAAGCAACTGCTTCAGACACAAAATAAAATGGGCACAAAGGAAGACCTTATACTTGAATATATTTATATATATCCTTAATAAATATATTTACTTTAATACGTATTTTTACTATTTAATTTACTGCTTTATTTACTAGATTATTTTAAATAACTCTTTTCAATAATTTGTAAATGCAGTTTTGAAGATTTGTCTCAAGTGCCAAAATTGGTTGGCTAGGCTTTGTGACAACTTATGTTATATATTGTTTCTTTAATCTGTTTTGAATACTGACTATTAACTTCTTCTGCAGTGTACTTTTTTTTAAAAAAAAACTCTTCAACATCTTGCCAATTATAACTATAGTACTCTATCTTTAGTCAAAATCCCAATCAAAGCAATCAATATTACATCTCTATACAATATTTTTGAGACTATCTTTATAACATAAAGGAATCTATCTTTGTCATAAAAATCATCCTTAAGTTCACTCATAAAATACTTTTTTTTTTAGAAAATTTGTTACTGACTAATTACTTCTTATGCCTAAGCTAATGCAAAGATGTACAAAACTAATAGTAGATTCAATAGCATCACATTCAGTGAGTGTAATGATAGTTTTACAACTTTGAGAGAATTTTTTCAGTTATTTTATGTTAATAAGAGGTCCATGTCTTACTTCCATATAAAAATTTTGGTAAAATATCAGTTCTGTATACAATTAACTTGTTAATTGTAGCAGTCTTTTTATATAAGTATGTTTAAATATAGTTTAACTTTTGTTTAATTTTTTGAGAATAGTAACTCAGAAATTTACTACATACTAGTTAAATGATGATCAACTTAACTAGATATTGACCGAAGATATTAATTATTATGTCCAAGTTTTTTAAAAATATATATAAATAAATGTGGTTTGTTTAAACTTTTTGACTCAGTCATTAGAATTCATATTACAGTATATATCTTCAATTAATTTTATGATGTTGCATATTTTCATTGTTTACTTTTTGTTAACCTGGAATCAGTATAAAGCAGTGTAAAACACTTTCCAACTCGTACTCTGTGAGAGAATATCTATTTAAGCCTTTGATGAAGACTTTCATTAGACAGACAATTGTTTATATTGTAAATATTTTATATAGTTTAAGTACTGTTGATATATTTATGAAATAAGCAACACAGAAATCCACTACGAAAATCTTACATGTGTATTAGCTGCCTAATTTTTCTTACAAATGTATAATTAAATTTAGTCAAAAAATCCTAATATAGCTAGGATTAAATTTTGACTATTAGTTTTCTAATTGTATATAAATATGTATCTAGAATTACATATCTCCATATATCCAAAACATTTTACAACAGTGCTACAAGAAGTATTTTGTGGATTAAAATGGGAATCTAAAGGAGTGAAAGTAAATGGAGATTATTTAAGTCATTTAGATTTCGCAGATGATGTAGTTGTTTTTACAAATAATGCTTTAGAGCTGCAGGAAATGTTGCAGGAGTTATCAGATGAAAGTAGAAAAGTAGGACTAAAGATAAGTGTTAGAAAGACTAAAGTAATGTTTAATGGATTTTCTCAAAATATGAAATTAAAGATTGATTACGATGAGTTAGAAGAAATTAACAATTACAAATACCTTGGTCAGATTATTAATACAGATGGAAACATAATGGATGAAATTAATCGTAGAATTAAACTTGGTTGGAGTGCTTTTGGTAGAAATAACTTGATACTAAAAGGAAATATGCCTATGTGTTTGAAAAGGGAGTTTTTTAATAAATGTGTTTTACCAGTTCTTACTTATGGATCTGAGACTTGGATACTTAATAGAAGAGCAATACAGAGACTTCAGACCACTCAAAGAAATAGAGAGAGATACGTATTGGGAATAACAAGAAGAGATCGAAAACGCAATATATTGGTAAGAGAACAAACAGACATTATTGCCCTCATTGAAAAAATTAAAAAACTGAAGTGGAGTTGGGCTGAACATATTGCTAGAATAGATGATAATAGATGGATAATTAAAATCCTAAACTGGAATTCTAAGAGATTGCAAAAGACTCAGAAAGAGATCACATGTGAGATGGATGAATGAAATAAGAAAATGTGCAGGAGTGATGTGGAGAAGAGAAGCTAAAGATCGGAGAAGATGGACTGAACTTGGAGAGACCTTCATCCTGCAATGGATTGATAATGGTTGATGATAGAATTGCAATGCACATTTTTAGTATTATAATTTTATCAACCGAACACTTATTTGAATTATCACTTTTACATATATATATATGAAAGATAAAAAAAAATATTCAAAGCACCCTTCCAAACGTTATATTTTAGCAACGCTCTCTGTGAATAAATATTATAACATTTAGGAGGGTGATTTGAATATTTTCTATTTAATTTTCGGCTAGCTATATGTACAGGAATGAAAGATAAAATATATCAACACGTTAATTTAACTTTAAAGAAATATTCTAATCTGGATAGATATTAAGTGCCTAGAGAGCATGATTTCTGAGTTTGGAATTCGACTCGATTGTCGCTAAAACGCATGCCGTTGACAGGCTTATCACTAAACACCCTACGTCTTCTAACTATATTTTAAATTAAAAATCATTAAATTTTATATGTAGCCATCTGCAAATGAAAAGAAATAAATACTTCGAATATATATGTATATTTCAGTTAATACTTTTACTTTATTTTTATGTTTGAGACCTTCAATTTCCTTTTAAATCAATATTTATTTAAATAATATAATTATACATTTTAAAAAAATCAACAAAATTTGAATTTAATTAAATGTTTTAAAATTTACATTACATATATATAAAAACCATATACTTCTTATTTAATTTTTTTATTTTTGTCTAACTTATATTTTTACTTAAATTATGGAGAATATTTAACTTGTTAAAAATCATTTCGGTAATTAACTAACGACAGATATAGAAGATATTGTATACAAATAGTTTTAAAAAGCTGCTCTAAACTTCGATGGCACTCCAGTCTCCAGAAGCATTTCCTCTGCTAAGCCTCCGGAACATCTCTCAAATACTAGTGTCTAGACAGACACATATTTTATATCAGACACCGGGATACTTGAAGAATTACCACTGCTTAGCATTATAGTTGTTTCCTATAATGTTATCCACGTGTCGATTTTAAAACAATAGGCAGTGTTTGCTCGTTAAAAATCAGAATACAATCCAAATGCTCATATTCACATATTACTTACATACACACACATATATATAAAAATATATGTATGAAAAGATCACAAAAAGGCGAGCCCACATAAGATATTTTGCAGGTTAATAAGTTTGAAAAAATAAAAATAAGAAAAATGACAACGAAATAACAAAGATTAGGAACACTATCTATAATAATAATATTGTTTTTATTTTGCTATATAGTGTGAACTTAAAAAAAAAAAACATACGATGATGTTGAATAGTTTCTGTACAGATCGGTATTTAAATAAGAGATAGAAGTTCAAATGAGTCTTGAAAGCTAATTCGTTTTTATTTATTGTACAAAGAAATGGGAAATTACTAAAGTATTTTAAAAACTTTTACATTTAATTTTTCTTAGAGAAAGTTTTTTTGTTAGAATTTAAAAAGATTTTTTTTTTTTTTAATTGCTGATATTGCATTCGATGCATCTAAAAAAATAATATGGCTGTGGAATGTGTAATAATAAAAAAAAAAGTAATGTTTTCCTGAAGGTTTGTGATGATGGTATTTTAATTGTAATTATATATTGGACTATTTCCATCATTTCTCTAAAAAAAACTTTATTTAAATTTTCCAATTACATTCAGCTGTTAGTTAATAGCACACAAGTTAGTAGATGCACATTTCGATAAGTATTATATTCTTCTCTTCTTCAATAGTTGCTGGCCTGACTAGTAACTTTATTTAAATCTTTCAATTACATTCAATTGTTAATACTAGCACTCAGGTTAGTATATGCACAACGTTTTAAAAGGTATTATTCTCATTTCTTCTTCATATGTTGCTGGCCTAACCATTTAAAACGTTGTGCATATACAAATTTATGTGCTATTATTAACAGCAGAATGTAATTGAAAGATTTAAATAAAGTTAAATTTTTTTAAAGACATTCAATAATTAATATTAGATTGTGGAAATAGTCCAATATATAAATACAAAAAAAAAAGTTTGGATATAGTTAATAAATGTTGTTTGCTAGATGATTTATGAAGACATTCTATCATTTTATTTGTAAATTTAAAATATCTGTTTTGTAATAATGGTAAATAAAACTAACACAAGTTTTTTCTCTCTTTCTAGCTTTAAAAAATGTTCTTCAGATGTTTTTCCAAATTGATAGATAAAACTTATTGGAACCAATGACTTTACTATATTGTTCAGGCAATTCAGCTCTTATCCCAAATCATTTATTTTTTTGAGGTTGTGCAAAATTCATTGTTACATATCACTTCTTGATTAATCATTTCCCCACTTTTCTATTCAAAAACACTTATTTTGTCTTCACAGACTGAATTGTTCTTACAATTTTTTTAAACCAGACTTTCCAAAATATTCTTTATCACATTTTGGCTTTTAGTATTTATAATAGATAGTAAATCTGAGGCAGGCATTTGAAATTAAAACTGGTATTAAACAAAGATATGTTCTTGCTCTGACATTGTTTTTAATTTTTATTACCATAGTCTTTGAAATTATATGTAGATAATTTAATAAATAAGACATCAAAATGCATAGATTTTATAGTTGAATTTTGAACTTGACTGAGATAAAGGCAATATCAGAAACTTCTTTTTCTGGTTTGAGATTTACAATATGCTGATGATTGTGCTATCCTTTCCAGTCGAAAAGATCAAATGAATTTAATGTTTTGAATGTAACATATAAAGATTTTTGTTTAAAAATAGTGACTATTAGCTTGGGTGGTTGTCAACTCGAGAGTGTAAGCCAATTAAAATATTTTGGTAGCTTTCAAAGAAGGAAAGTGAACTTAGACTTAGAAGTACAACACAGATGCCAACATGCTGTATAAATTATAAAAAAGAATATTTCATCATATTGCAATTAAATCAAGTGTATATAAAGTTGTTATTTCACCTAATTTATTGTATTTGGAGATTTGAATACTCTATTAATGTAACATATAAGCATTAGAAAATTTTCATTTAAGGATACTCTGTAAAATTTTAAAAATATAATGACAAGATCGTAAGACCAATTAATGTATTCATCAACATGATAGATGTTATAGAGCTTACCAATGTAAAATCACATCTTTGTTGAATTGAACATACAAAACTGATGAATGATATAAGACTTCCTATTGTGGTAAATTTGGGTACTTTTTTTCAAAAGAGAAGAAGGCTTTATCTGTTATAAAGATTATTTCAAAGACTTCTAAAGAAATACATTATTGATCATTTTATTGGAAATATACGATGGAGAATGAAACCTTCCAGAGAATTGCAATTAGGTTTGATGTTAAAGTATTTCTTTCTGCAGGCTAAGTTAAAAGATAGCATATAAAATTTCACATTGATAGAAAAGTAGATCGTGTTTTGTACATGAATATATTAGTGATTCACATATTGGTTTGCATATTCATAGCAACCTAGCTCTAGTATAGTATTATTTTTTATTTTGTTTTTTTATTTTTGTCTCTTGGAGTTGGAATGACACAAGCTACTGCCGATGATTACTATACTACATATCATTTTACTATATTATATATTACCTTTTGGCTGCAGAGAGAGGTTTATGTTAATTGAAAAAAGATCTTTTGATATCTCTTTGAGGCTTTAAGGGAACCAAATAGGACATTTTTTTTAATATTCATTCCATATAATCTTGTCATTCTATGTGATTATTTATGTGGTAAATAAACAGAGATAGGTTGCTTACCAACACACATCGGCTGATGTGGTGAGTTTATTGACTTTTTGAGTTTAAGACCAAGTGGATGAAGGATCTTTTTTTAGATTTTTATAGTCATGGTAGACAAAATCAAATTATTAAAACTTATTTTTATGACGATGTAAAATTATTAGACAGGTCAGTGATTGGCAGTAAAAAATAGAAAGTGCTAAAAATGTCTTGATTGCAGACCCAGAGTTCCATTTCATGACGTCATATATATAAATGCAGATTTCTTTCAAGTGAACGAATATTATTTTAATTATAAGAAAAAAAATTTAATATTTAAACGGGACATTATAGGATTTTATGAATTTAGAATAACGATGAAAAGACAATTGGCTTGAGATGTAAACAAAAGCTTACTATAAAGGCACAAATATTTGAAACACAAGTGGAGCGGAAGTCATTATAAATAAATAAAAAAACATTATAACGATTGATGGAAAGTTTAGCTATTCAAATTAATGGAAGATATCAAATGCAAATAATTCAGATTTATGCTCTAACAAATTCTTGTGGTAATGAAGAAATAGATTTTTATGCTTTTGATAATATCAAACATTTTAAAATCGTCACGGGAGAGTTTAATGCTGGAATTGGAAAACAGTGAGAGATGAAACTGTTGTGAATAAATTTGGCTACTGTGACAATTATTATATAGGGTACAAATTTATATAATTTGAGAGAAAATAAAAATTGTATATTATAAATTCTTTGAGAAAAATGTTAAATGGAAATGGGCGTAAAAACATTCAAATAAAGTTGCAGCAGAATTCTTATCTCTTCCACCACACTACTATATATCTCCTTTAATTCAGCCTTCACGTCCTCCTTACTCTCTATTTTTAATTTCACTAATTCCTGACATTTCTTTTCTACTTGCATTACTCTCGCTTCCAACTGATTTACTTCCCCTTTATTTAACTTTTTAATTATTTCGAAATATTGATAGACTTTGAAAATGATTTAAACTTAACTGATATCAGTAAGAAGATAAATGATTCTCTATTAAAAAGTGCAACAAAGATAGCAGTACAAAAAAAATAGTAATTTACTAGTAAATTTTCAACTAAAACGGCAATATATGAAGAAAAGAACTGAATGTGAAAATACAAAAATATTTTAAATAGTCCATTAACAACTGAATATCTAGTGTTCTATAAAATGATATGAAAATGAGTCAATAATAACAGGAGTTTTATAAAAAAATTTAATGGATTAAAATGGAAAACTAAAAGAATAAAAATACAGGGAGATTATTTTAAGTCATTTAAATTTTGCAGACAATGTGATTATTTTTGCTTAAATAATGTATTGCAAGAATCATCAAATGAAAGTAAAAAAGTAATATTAAAAATAAAAAGTCTACAGTAATGTTCAGAGGATTTTTTTTGAAAGATAGATAATAAAGATTGATAATCATGAATTGGGAAAAGTTAAGAACTGTTACAAGATGTCTTGATAAAATTTTTAAAAGAGATAAAAACATAATGAATTCGAATTAATCATAGAATTAAACTAGAATATAGTACTTTTAATAGAAATAATTTTATATTAAAAAGAAATAAACTGTACTTATGGTATACATTTGAAAAGGAAGGTTTTTAATAGATGTGTTTTACCATTTTTATTTACCAACTTTAGATTTGAAACTTAACAAAAAAGTAATGTAGACTTCAGATCACTTAACAAAATATGGTGAGATTATGTTGGGAGTCCACTGAATCATTGAAAGAAGAGAATGAAATGGAGCAGGACATATTGCTAGAAGAGATTATAATAGATCGGCAGTCGAAGTCTTAAAATGAATCCCTAGAGATTGTAAATAATTAAAAAATGACTACATGTGAGAGAATGTATAAAATGAGAAATGTTATGTGACATGGAGAAAAGATACTATGGATTGAAAAAACTGGATTAATCTTGAAAAGACCCTTATCCTGCAGAGGATCAATAATGTTTGAAATAGTGATGACGACCTCATCTTTGTTAGTTTGTTTATTGCCAAACCAATATTTTTTATGTCGATGAATGATTGTTATATGGTGAAGTTGAAATGAGGAAGTAGTAATAAAAACCAAACATCTTGAAAATATACTTAACGCTATACTAGTAATTATAATCAAAATAGAATTTACATATAGTAGTAAAAATAATAGCAAAATTTAAAGAAATTTTATAAAATGTTTTTCATGATTGATATTAATAAAAACTATACATATAAATACACACATATAAATATTTACAATTTAAAGGCAATGCTAATCATTCTTAATATTAAAAGAAGTTTCCATAAAAATTATGGATTCAGATCCAATATCATTAAGCAAAAGAATCTCTTTAACTTTTTTTTGATTTTTATTACGTTTGTAAAAGTCAATTTTTGCACCAACAAACGAATATTTTGTGTTTTGATTTTTTTCATAAAGATTTGATTTAGTTTCCTCTATATACATTTAAAGATATCTGCATCGAATTTTATAAACTATTTTTGGAATGTAACTCAATAGGCTTTATTTCTTTCTTATTCATTTGTAATTCAATAAATAGGGAAGATCTACTATACAGGAAAGATTAAAAATTATAATTGTTTTTACTGCTTAGCACTGCTTTACACCAAGCCAGTCACATGGTCATTCTCTCACATACCTTTCTTTGTGCTATGAATATGACCAGACTGATTGAAAGCAGTGTTAAGCAATAAAAACAATTATAATTTTTAATCTTTTCTGTATAATAGACCTTCCCTGTTTACTGAATTACAAATAAATAAGGAAAGAAATAAAACCTATTGAGTTACATATCATAATGAATGACTATTATGTATAAGAATGCACTGAAACAATAAAAACTGTAAATTATGAAAATAACTCCCATGTCTTTGTGCTATGAAGATGACCAGCCTGGTTGAAAGCAGTGCTAAACAGTAAACCTTTTCTTTTCTTTGAATGGTTTTTCCACTTATAAACTTGTTTAGAATTATTTAATAATGAATTTAGATCAGGATCATTTTATTTCCAAGTAATCCTAGTGCCCCTATTTTTATTAAATCAATCTATAAAATGATGATTTAAAGGATAAATAAATGTTTTTTTTCATTACTATCATCAACACTCTTAAAATAAGAATTATAATTATAAGAAAATTTGTCAACCAAAGGGTTAAGAAGATGGTTTTAATGAGTTTCTGATTTAGAGTTAACAGACTTAATAATTTTAAGTTATGCATTGATCCAAAAAAAATTTATTAATACATGTATATTGGTCTGAATTACTCTCGTAAGTTTATTAAAGCTATTTTATTTAATAAAAATAAATACAATTTTGATTCTAAGAGTGTTGAAAGGTAGTAATGAGAAAAATAGTCATTTGCTGAGGAGGAGGTATTGGAATTGGCTGGGGGGGGGGGTGATTTGAATTCATTATTAAATAATTCTAAATAGTGCGTATAAAGTAAAAAGTATTCCAGGAATAGATAATAAAATTCCAGGCAGATATCTTAATAGATAGATAGATAGATAGATAGATAGATAGATAGATAGATAGATAGATAGATAGATAGATAGATAGATAGATAGATAGATAGATAGATAGATAGATAGATAGATAAATGGATGGATGGATAGATAGATAGATAGATAGATAGATAGATAGATAGATAGATAGATAGATAGATAGATAGATAGATAGATAGATAGATAGATAGATAGGTAGGTAGGTAGGTAGGTAGGTAGGTAGGTAGGTAGGTAGGTAGGTAGATAGATAGATAGATAGATAGATAGATAGATAGATAGATAGATAGATAGATAGATAGATAGATAGATAGATAGATAGATAGATAGATAGATAGATAGATAGATAGATAGATAGATAGATAGATAGATAGATAGATAGATAGACAGACAGATAGATAGACAGATAGATAGATAGATAGATAGATAGATAGATAGATAGATAGATAGATAGATAGATAGATAGATAGATAGATAGATAGATAGATAGATAGATAGATAGATAGATAGATAGATAGATAGATAGATAGATAGATAGATAGATAGATAGATAGATAGATAGATAGATAGATAGATAGATAGATAGATAGATAGATAGATAGATAGATAGATAGATAGATAGATAGATAGATAGATAGATAGATAGATAGATAGATAGATAGATAGATAGATAGATAGATAGATAGATAGATAGATAGATAGATAGATAGATCATTAATATTTCTCTCCTATTGCTAAAATAATTGATTTACTAAAATTTCTCAAAATCAAAACCATTCCTAAAAATAATAAAAATATGATGGTGAAGTTGTATAATTTACTTTAATTTCAAATGCAATATATAATGTTGCAACTCTTAAATCTTTCACATGATGTATATTAACTCTTCAACTGTTTGACATTTTCATTGTTTTTCCTCATTGTAATTTTTGTAAATGTACAACATTTGATTTTAATATTTAAATCTGTATTTTGTATTAGAATTTAATACTAGGTATAATGTATTAGAAATATAAGTTTACAAATGAAAAATATTTAAAAAAATCATATTTGAACTTTGCAAATATAGGAAAAAAATGATAAAGTGAAATATAACTTTTTGCTTATTGGGTGATTACAACAATACCAGTGGGGAAAATAAATTAAATGCCTTTGTTGATTGAATTTAAATTTGTAAAATGTAAATGAATTGATGTTAAGTCATCATAAGTCTATGAAAGTCTTTTCTGAAATTTAAAATTGTATTTATAATTAAAATATCACAACAGTTATGCATTACAGTGTTTAGCAGATCAATTGTAGTTTCTGTTTTAAAAATAATATATATTTTAAAAACTAAGTGGAATCATGAAAATATTTCTTTTTTAATAATTACTACAGAAATATTTTGTAAAAATAATCATAAATATTTAAATAAACTATGAAAAATATACAATTTTTTGCTCATTGCTAACAATCATTCAAAAGAAGTTTACAATTAATTTTGCAATTGTTCTTTACAAACAATGAATTAGTAAGTCTAGTTTGGAAACTTTGTAGTTTTTTCTTGGTTATCTGACCTCTTCAAAAAAATTTTAAAGTAATAAATCTATATATTTTAGTTCCAATTTCTGCTTCCAAAATGAGCATAAAACTGGCAAAATAGTACTGTAGGTAGCCACACGAAACGAAAGGAAAGCTGAAGGTCTATCAGAATTATTTCCAAATAAAATATTTTATAGATATTAATGAGTTAATTTCTAGTGTGGTATCAAAAGTTTAGAATTGTCATCTTCCTTAGTGTGCCATTTCTTGGCCATTTTTGTTCATATTTTTTTCATTTTACATACATTTTACCATAAAAAACAAGCTTAATATAACTTCTTTTTTTAAAATCTACAGATGGCAGTGCTTGTCATATATGATATTACAAAGGGCTGGTTGTCCATCCCCTTTTACCTTAAATGATGCTTGAAAGAACTGACTGTCTATTCCTACCATTATTGTGTAGGAGTTTCTAACAACAGAAATCACACTCAAAATCTTTTATTCTTTCATAATAGATTTTGAACTAAAAATATATACTTCCTATAATTATTTATGTTTATAATTAATTTTAATAATATATTGAATGATACTGTATTTAAATATAGATCTTTATTCAAAAATATTTGATTTTTAGAAAAAGAATAATCAAAAGACATTTGATTGCTGTTTATAAGTCAATGATGTTAGGTGACCTCATATAGAAAATATCTATTTTTTATAATTATTTGCATATTTATAATTATTTGTCACAATATATTGACTAATAATAAGGTTAGATTTAGATTTTTATTAATAAATATTTAATTTTGGAAGAACAGATAACAGAAATGAATAATCAGCATTTCTACTTCTAAGTCAAAAGAAAACAATCCGACTACACATTGTAATTGGTTGAAAATTAATTATTTTATTTTACTTAAGGCAAAATTTGCTTTAATATTTTTATGAATAAAAAGTAACTGATAAATAAAAACAATTGAGTTTTATTCAATCTGATGAATAAAAACAATCAAGGTTTGATTCAATCTGATTAATAAGAAAATTTGCATCTGTAAAGGTTAATATGTAAAACAAAAATCAATAAAATATTGAAATAGCAATTTTGACAACTTTTTATAGTAGGTATTTTTATTTTCTTTAGTTTTTAATATCAATAACATTTTACTCAACTAATTTTTTCCTAAAAAGGTATATCTTCATGCTTAGAAATTAAAATTAATGTTACAAAAATAATAATAATAAAATAAATAGATTTTATATGAATTTATTATTTTATTTTAACATTATAAATAAAAAAAATAATACAGTACATGTGTAATAGAATTCCTTTATCTCTTTTTAATATGACTAAGCTCTGTTCTTTTAATTTCTTCTAATTTTTTAATCTCAGTTGCTTTGGACATCTAAATATATAGGTTTTTTTTTCTCATATGTCATAGCATCAGCCGGGAAGCGAACCTGCTAACCCGGGATAACTGCTTGTAAAGCAGCTTTGGCTGACCTCTTAAATATATAGTTAGAACCAATAATTTACAAAAGCTCACTTTTTAAGTAAAATTTCTACTGCTAGAAATTGAAAGTTGATTTTAGCTATTAATAGGAGACATGGTAGCTGTCAGCACCATGTATAATGGATGCATATGGCAGTCAAAAGTTTTTTAACAATGCAATGATATTAAAAGGTTGAAAATTTACAAACTGACTTTTTAAATTTTGAATTACCAACTAATTTTTTATTAAAATTAACTAATTTAGATATTAACTCCATCAGAAAATAAATCCCAAAATGATAAAGCATTCATAAATGAGCATTACTGCCTGTATTTTAATCAAAGCAAAAAGTTATAATAGAAATTTTTATGTTAAGAACATTTATCTTTGTATATAATTTCATCAGTATTTTTTATTATGAACAGAACTTAATTTTTTGCATGAAATTAATTTTAATGAGAATAAAAAAACTTTAACCCCTTTAAATATAAAATTTAATTCAAAAAGTTATATTTTAAGAATTTTTATCTTTTTCTCAATATACAAAGCCTTATTTCTTTTTTTAAATGGGAGGGACTAAGAGGCCAAATTCATAAAAAAATATTTCAAATTTCTTTTTAAAAAAAAAAAAATACTTCAACATATATTTTGGAATGCATGTCAGTCTCACCATAGAACTTTTGAGAATAGAGAGCATTTCACAATCTATTAGTTAATAATCCTCAGAAAAGTATATAGTATAAATAAATATTAATGTTTTCACTATTATCCAATTCTATTAAAATATTTTATTATTGTTCCTTCAAAGAAAAAATCCATGTTTCTATTAGTACGAAAAAAAATTGAGAAGTGAAACTGCATATCCTAGAAGCCAAATTATGATCAATATTTATTTATTATTTGTAATGAGCATGCACAATATATATGGCTTCTAAAAAAACAAACATCTCCAGTGATTGTTTGCTCCTAAGTAAATAAAATGTATTAAATCTTATTATTCATAAATAAATTTTATTTTTTTTAGTATAAGAAAACAAAGACATGTAACTATTTTTTAAAATTTTATGAACACAAATAATGACTTTTATTTTTAATAATAATAATAGTAATAATAATAATAATATTTAACATACTCATAACAACAAGAATTGCATATTATTCACCTAGTATCATCTTTACAAAATTTTTTTACAGTGGCCATATCATCACTTTGTAGCAAACTACTATGGGATAGGAAAACTGTAGCCATTTAAATCAACAACTAAGTCAACCAAATATATGGAATGGTCCGGGGCTACACACAATACATGTGTTCCACACACAAAAACAATAAACCTATTGGCAAAAATCACTGCATTGTTTCAGCAGCTACAAAGCCTCCTTGATATAATCCCTACAGATTGTCCACCCACCACATATGGATATCTAATATCGTTAGCACACTCTAAACAAATCAATGTTGGAACTGCAATGCTCGCATTTGACAGCAAATACACATACTGGTAGACATATGCATTGATCAACACAGCCACAAACAACCAGATTGTTAGCCCAATGCTGGAAGTAAACAACAAGTAATTCCTTAAAAACTTCAGAAAGTAGTCAATGGAACCAAATTTCTTCAACTTCTTTTTCAAACTAAATCTATTTGTATTTCTAACATCCTATTTTTTACAATACCATCAGCTTTATAAATCAATAGACCCATTCTGCAACTTGTGCCATGCTGCTGAAGAAACACAAGAAGACATATTTTACAATGGCACAGCACTAAATACTACATGAAACAATATGCTAAATCAATATAGAACAAGACAAATTATACAGCAACTAACAGATTTTACACATAAGCAGACAATCTCTAAAGCACAAGCAGCCATCTTTGAACTAGCCTGGGAAATAACACCAGAAGACATCCAGCAACATTTTACAATAAGCTACAACAAATAAGGAGCAGAGATGCAAAGATTGTGGATCCAGATATCTATGCAGCTACTTGATCACTATTAAATTACAAGCTAATTTATAATAATATGCAAAAACTAGCAATTATATAAGCATAGCCTATTCAAACAAAACTTACAATAAACAAAAATCTAAAAGGACACAGCTGAACAAATAAATAAACTTTTAATTAATAAACAAAGACAATAACAAAATATTAACAAAAGATTGATGGAGGAACACTAACTAACAACAAGATCAGAAATGAGTAACAGTAAAAATTAAGCAATGATAGCAATAACAAAAATATAATGTGAAAAATCTGCCATGTACTTTCAGGGTATCTAAAGTATTGTAATTGAATAGGTTAACTGATGTAAATCCCTATTCAACACTTCCATTTCTATGTAATTACAAATGAAAATCTCAGTCAAACCAAATCTGTAAAATCATCATATCATTGTAACTAAGGCATAAGTATGTAAATATCATGTAACCTTTGTTAACAATAAAGTATATTATTAAAACATAATAATAATAATAATAATAATAATAATAATAATAATAATAATAATAATAATAATAATAATAATAATAATAATAATAATAATAATAATAATAATAATAATAATAATAATAATAATAATAATAATAATAATATGATAATAATGATGATAATGTTCTCATATGATTTTATAATTTGATCTATTGCTCATTAGTGAAATTTTGTATAAAGTTTAAATGCAAGAATGTTTAAATTTTGAATTTAATTTAAAAACTTATTTAGTTTATGATATTAAATTGTTAATTATACATTTACTATAGATAATTAGTTAGATCGTATAGGAATATTGTAATGGTGTGGGGAAGATCATGGTGATCATCTCTGGGGTGATGCAAATATCATCATCAACCCCAAAATACAATATTTCAACTCATGTTAAAGTAATGAGCAATATCACAAATACCAGCAATTTTATTTAACAAAGAGAGCATGGGATCAGAGAAATCTGAGAGATCAGCCAGCTAACTCACAAGAGCAAATACAAATATAATTATAAATCCACCAACCAGCCTTATAATTAGTAAAAGTAAGTAATACTCAAAATAATAACCATTCATTCTGAATGGTCAATCAATCAAACTACATCAGAATAAAATCAACAGACAATCTGGTGACAGGATTGGAAATGGGTCTTCTGTAGACCAGGCTAACTACTGAGCCATTGCCATTTTGGGGCAATTATGTACACATAATTTGGATGCACCATCTTAAATGCTAATCCATCAGAATACATAATCATAAAAATAATGCTGGGACTTTTAAAACATGCTGATCATCAATGGTCTGGCCACTTAGAACCATTAATGTATTGGCCAATTATAAACTTAAATTTTTAATAAGACTAAACTAAAACAAAATGTAGCGCAGGAGCTTTGAAGAATATAATTGTCGTGCCAAAACCAGGACAATGTCATACTGGAATGCTCCTAAAGCACTAAATACATAATCATTTATTTATTCATCCCATGCTTGGATCTAGCTCAGAGAACATAAGTTCTATTACTGTTTGTGACCAAGAGATGATGGAAACAATTTTTAACAATTGAATACAAGTTTATTAACAACAATAACAAAAAATTGAAATTAATGTCTATGAGACTACACTTATAAATTAAGTCTGATTTTGATTAATATACAATAAAAAAAAATATCACATTTGTGATTTATAAAATTCTTATACAAATGTAAAGTTATTACATTAATTTACAATACTTCGTAATAGGTTCCATAAACGCATATATGTGATTAATACAAAATTCAAGTTATTACATGGTGGTTTACATATATATGCGCACAGACATGATTTATAATATACAATTAATATATTTCAATTGATATTCAATAATGATAAAAACTGATTAAAGTTTACATATATGTCCTATTAATTATCAACATTTTTAAATTTAAATTATAGAATCGTCTAGTCTTTACTTTTATTTATTTTTTTATAAATCCAGGCCTTTTAAAATGTCTCTTTTTTTTCAATAAATGAAAAATAACATGTTTTATACAATTAAAAATATAAATTTCAAAATGTCTTTTTGTTTTCTCAACAAATGATTTAAAATAATCGTTATAGATTATATATCTCACTTTAAGAATATCATTTTTAATATATAACGTTACTATAAGTTGCCTTTAACTGTAGACGGGTATTGATTCTTTTTGATTAAAAAATAAAATAAAATAAGAGAAATTAATCTGAAAACATCCAATTTAAGGTATATCAGGATTGAATTATAATTTAATTAACAGGAATTGTGTATTTCAAAACTGTAATATGCTTAATAGATTCAGCATATATCTTATTAAAATATTAACAGACTGAAAATGTTTCAGATTTGATCAACAATAAAATATCAAAAACTATATTAAAAATAAAAACAGGCAAAATTCTCTGTATGTATTGCCACTCAGTGCAAACCAGAGTAATCAATGGGTGTGCATAAAATCCCCAACTAGTGCCTACTCATCCAATATCCCCAGACTAGTTTCTGGCTTGGGGCCTTCATCAGTGCGGAGCCTTTGATCTGAGAGCACTGCACCTAGATCTTAGGATCTAATGCAACCCTCCAGCAGCCACCTTTTATCTCTACTAAACTATAAAACTATGAGTCTTAAATTGAAAACACTATGTTTTCAATTCAAGCTCAGTAGCTTTTAGGTCTGAACTCAGTTCAGTACTTATACATTTTGGTCTCTTTGGTTCTTTAATAACCATAGCCACCACTATCCTATTAGGCAGGATTGGTTTTAAGCCAATAAACATCACAAGATCACCATTTCTTATTCTTGCTCATAAGTGTTATTAAAACAGGCAAAACTCTCTATCTCCTAAGATCTAGGTGCAATGCTCTCAGATCCAATGCTCCTCATTGATGAAGGCCACAATCCAGAAACTAGTCTGGGGATATTGGATGAGTAGGCACTAGATGGGGATTTTATACACAAGCTTTCTGGCACCCATTGATTACCTGGCTTGCACTGAGTGGCAATACATATAGAGAGTTTTTTCTGTTTTAATAACAGTTATGAGCAAGCATATGAAATGGTGATCATGTGATGTTTATTGATAATATTAATAATTATTACAAGTAGTAACAACAGAAAACAGTAATTCACTTGCAAATTTTCAAATAGGACAATATCATCTCTCACACTTATTTTCTTTCTTTAGTAGTAATAATAATATGAAAGGCTAAAAACCTTTGACAGATGCACTTTAAAAATGCTTATGTGACAGCCAATCAGATGAAATAATGACTGTACATAGAACTCTCAATTCAAAAACACATGCCAGAGATACGAGAAAAAGATGGAACCACTTTCTTCTCTACTTAAATTTATGTATAAATAAGCCAGACTCAAGCATTCTGAACTAAGAGTGTGAAGCTTTTTCTCATATCTCTGGCTTGTGTTTTTGAATTGAGAGTTCTATATGCAGTCATTATTACATCTGATTGGCTGTCACATAAGCACTTTTAAGGCACATCTGTCAAAGGTTTTTAGCATTTCACGTTATTATTATATCATCTGCTTGTGCTTAATAAATTTAATATATTTTCTTTAGTAGTATAAATTTTTTCAATTTTTTTTTTATTCTTTCAGAATCTTATTTAAATGTATATGTTAAATATCCTGGGGTAAAGTGAATGCGGGCTAAACAATATATATGGTATTAACATTATCAGCATCATGATAATTTGCCATTGCTTGTTATCTCCTTATATACAATGTACTTTGTGTTTTCATAGCGTCATTATATGCTTCTTACAAAAATATTGGACTAAAACTTTTTTTTTCAAATTATCGGCACTGACCAGAGCTCAATACAAAATAATATAATCATTAAAACCAATCAACACTTAGACAATGCCAATATCAATAACAATCAATAATCTCAAACTGTTTTCAGGCAACCTCCTTTTATGGTCCAATATATTTATATAGACACTAAAGATTATTTCTTTGAGATAATAAGTATTCAGTCTCAAAGCAATGGTGATCCATGAAGCACGCATTCCCGTTATAATTATTTGTCTTCCAGTTAGTTGATTAATTTATATTAGAATCTAATTTGAATATTAAAAATAATAATAATAATCTCGTGCTCAATACTTTGTACCAATATTTTTTTTAAAAAAAAAAAAGAAATGGGAGGGGGGGTGTAAAACTTATTTAAGTATAATAACTAAATTTTTACTTATTTATCTAAGACAATTTTAATCTTAAAATTATATCTATTTATTTTTTAAAAAAATTGTTTAACTAATACTATTATTAATAATAGTAGAAAAAAAAGAGATAAATTTAGATGAACTTTTTAGTGACAAATTAATAGTTGAAGTGGTATTTCGGAAGCACGCGAGCAACTGTTCATTGACACATGTTCTTATGCTTCAACCTCGACCTCTCTTCCTGCCGGAGAGGATGAATTTCCGCTAACTGGATGTAGAGGAAACTTTAAACTAATTGCTGGTCGCCAGAGAAAGACTTTTTACCAAATATTTTTATTTATTTTTTTCTTGCTATTAATAACTTTTCTTCGCGTTCAAAGCTGCCTTCTGATCATGGCGTGATGAATGAAAACTACAAACTCAATCACTAGCATAATTAATACCAATCAGCAATTATGTAGTGGCAGAGAATATTAGTTAATGAACCAGCAAGCAGTAATAATTACGGGACAATAATACCATAAGGTTTATCTATATTAATTTATCTCATCAACATTATATATGCTAAATTAATACAGTATTCCGATTTTCTCAACTTATTCTAAATTAGAGGAAAAAATTGTTTCTATAATGAATGACTTCATTATTTTGTGAAGTAGCTATAAATATTTGAGTTCGTTATGTTTAAGTGCAGTTTCTCATAATTTAATTAATCTGGATTTTTTCTTCAATAATGTTTTCGTAAAACAAATTGCTGAATCCTATTCTTATTTTTTTATATATATTTATTTTATCTGCTTATTATTTTTAAAATGTATTACTTTAATATTTTGCAGTCTTATTGAAAATTAATATATGGGGAAGAGCGGGACTTAAAACTCGGGTGTAGATTTACAGCTGAGGAATGTGAAAAATCTTACTTTATTTAATTAAAAATAATTGCTGTGCCGATCCTGTCACTTTATTGCTTAAACATCATTTGAACTCCCCCAAGAATCTCCCCGCCCGCATATTCTTGTTTTCTTTGTTTTTGCTATTCTAATTTTTTCCCACACTATTTTCATTATTAATGGATATTTTCTCATGTAAGAAAAAAATAAAAAAAAAATATTTTAAAATAAATTTCCCCCTAGAGAACAGGTTAAATGTAATAAACTATAAATGCCAATAGCTAATATTATTTATTATGTGTGGAGAACGTGTGGCAGCCCTATTTCTTAAGCAAATTAATAATAATCTATTGATAATGCAACACTACAAACAGATAATGAATCGAAACTACTTATTACTCTTTATAGGGATTGGAGCTGTTTCCATTTATTACCTAATTGTTGTTTGTTTTGACTGCATATTGCTAATTGTTTTTTTTTTTCAAGTATGATAACTGTAGTAAGAAAATATTTTGTGGATCTTTGAAGAGAGAATTAAGAAAAAGATTAATTGAATGTTATGCGGGGAATGTACTATTGTATGGTTGTAAAACGTGGACAATGAGTAATGAAATTAGAACAGATTGGAAGCCTTTGGAATATGGACATGGAAATAATGGGGAAAAATCAGTTGGATGAATAAAAATAACAAATTAAGTTTTGAAAAGAGTAAATAAAAAAAGAAGACTGATTGAGAAAATTAGAAAGAGAAACTAGATTGAACATATATTAAGAAGAAAATACAGTTTAATGAAAGATGTTTTGAAGAGAATAGTGAGTGGAAACAAGAAGAAAGGATGGAAAAGATTGATATTGTTGGATGATATAAAAAATGGGAAAAGTTACGTGGAATTGAAGAGATGGACAATGAAGAGAAAATGGATGAAATGATGATATAACTACTCTCTGGACTTGTGCATTAGACAGAACATTATTGATGATAATGTGATTTGAAGACCATTTGTCATACTATTTGAACATCTTATGGTTATTTTTATCTTTATTGATGCTGTCAAAATAAATATAAAAAAGCTTTTATTCTCTGAGAATTCTCTCTCACAGGAGAGAGAGGGATAATTATTATAGGGAGAAATGGAATACTAAGATAATAAAAGTCAAGTTTTTTTTTAAATCCTTTTGTCAGGCAGTGAATTTGGTTATTGGGAATTTAGTAAATGTATTTGGTGGATAATATAGCTTAATTATATGTTAAGTAGGTAAAGACTGAATGGATATAATAATTAAGGAGTAAATAAATAAAATAATTACAATTGAAGATACACATAAAATGCTGGTCAAAGTTTTTTGTAATATAGAGAATAAGTATAGAAAAGGCAGAGTATGGTATATACTGTAGATGGAATACAAATGATATAAATTGTATAAACATTTATTGCTTTTAAGAAAATATATAAATAAATAGAAGGTTTTGTTGAATGTATTTATTAGAATTAGTATAATAAAATTAAAAAAAGTAAAAAAAGGGGGCAACATAGTTTGATAAAAGTATCCATAAGAAAAAGTGATAGCTATAGCAAATTTACAATTACCGGCATAAATGAAGGAATTAAAATCACCGCACCAGAATATAAATATGATTTAAAACATAAAGGAATTGCAGTTAAGATTTAATGGAAAAAATATTTAAGCAAAAAAAAAAAAGTTGGCTATGTTAAAAGATTATATGAGAGTGAAATTAAATAATAAATTATTAGGGATAATTAATAAAGCTCAGAAAAAGACTAAAAAAATCTTGTACGTATAAACTGGAATATAATGGAATGAGAAATTGCACTTTTAAATGATGAGAGGGGGGGGGGGATTTAGTAATAGAGAAAAAGTGCCAAAGATTTTGTGCAATTAGGTAATAAACAAAAAATAATTATACTGAGACATCGTTTATAAAGATATATATTATAGGAAATATTATTAAATTTACAGAAACTGTATTAAATAAAGTACTTGAAAAAATCAAAAATTGAAAGATGATAAAGATATGAGTTTCAGTAAATGAGTTAAAAAAATTTGGGGAACTGGAACTAAAAACCTTCTATTGAAATGGTTAATATTTAAGTATAGGGAACAAATCAAAAAATGCAAGAATAAAAACACCTTTAAGACCTTTTTATCTTTAATATATTTGCTTATGTACATCAAAAAATGATTAAATAAATGAAATACAATAATATGACAGAACTTTTTTTAAATCAGACTGATTAATAAATATAAGAGAAAACATTTTTGCATTGTTTTCATCGAGGTAAATCCTTTCACGATTTAATACAATGATAAATTAACAAATTCTGAATTCAAGATCCACAAATCATGGCCTAGTTGTATCACTCCCTGTGATCAAAGTTCTTTGGAACTTTCCAGAAAGAAACATTTTATTATTTGTTAGTTTATAAATATAAAGAAAGCTCATGTCAGAATGAATAAAAATAGACGGTAAACAGCTTTATTAAATATGGAAAAAGATGGTGGATTAAAGTATCTACATGGAAAATTACACCCGTATAACTATTATACTTATTAAGTAAGAGATATATAGGAGTTAAAAGTAAAGTAAAATTTGGGGAAAGCTGTCCTACACAATGTATTCCGGTGATTTCTCCCCAAATTATCTGCAGTGCCATCTATGAATCAACATATATATTATATTGTGATAGTTTATCTATTCATTATAAAAAATTTAAGATATTAGCATATCTGGATTATGAGTTATAAACATAAAGTATAATCCATGTGGAAAAATAACTAACATTAACTTTTATTTTAAATTGAGAAAAACTGCTACTTCTACATTTATTTATTTTTTACTTCTACATTTGAAATGATTCACACTATGTATGGCAGGAGTTGCAAAAGTATTTTCAAGCAGATTGCAAGATTTTGTCATGACAAGAAGAGCATGAAAGTACACAGCATAGTCACATGTCATGTCTAATTGTGATCCAAATAAGCTATCACTTTAAACTTTTTGTGACGAATAACTAAACCATCACCTTGTATCACAGGATTGAATCAGAAATGGTATTGCAGACAGCTTGAGAAAAAACAGCCGTCTTTTCACTGGGAAAATACGACTATATATTTTTATTACATTTAATAAAAAATATGTAAATGGCAGTAAAAATTATAGAAAAAATGGTGAAATAAATTTTAATGAATAATAAAGAATTGTACATTTTATCATATCATTTTTTGTTTTTAGAAAATAAAAAAGTCATAGAATTACTTTTAAAAACTGATTTAAAAAATGAGAATTATATTTAATGAAGAAAACTCAAAAATAATATAATAAATGCTAAAGAAATTGGAGATGGGAGTTATTTTAAGGATGACTATAAACAAAGTAAATAGATGCACTTATTTATCAGTTAATTTGAGTAATTCAAAAGATTATTTGAGTGATTGAAAAATCAAATTGGTAGATATTGCAAAATAGAGAGAGAATGTTCATAAAGAAGTAATATTGTATACATATAATATGCAAGAATTATATGAAGAGGATTGCAGTACCAGATAAAATAGATGGGAGTGGTATAGTGTGCATTCTAAAATACATTTTATTATGGAAAGAAGTTATATAAAAGTAGAAAGACATGCTTTAGATGTTGATATGTGATCAACAAATAAAGCAATTCAATGGAAAATGAGTTGGTCATATTTTTATAAAAGAGATACAAAAAGCAAGTTACGATTTAAATATAAAACATATACTTAGATATAAATTATAAATCCAAGATATATTTCAAAACATGATTAAATATATGTAACAAAGTTGGTTAATCAATAAATAACTATTCATTTACAGCTTATTTGTGGTTTGATTAACTAATTTTATTAAATTATATTGATTGATATTAATAGAATAGCTACAATAGTTAGATTTTAAAAAAAGATCAAGACAGCAAGATAAATAAGAAAGATGGGAATACATAATATAGAATTGAACAAAGTTTTGTACTAATTTTGGGGCATTTAGTAAAGCATCTGATTTAGGGTCAGACCCAGGATCTCAAAAGTACTCCAGATCGATTCTGGCACTCCAACTTATGTCATTAAAATATTGTCTGAATAATAGTATCTTAATGATATTATCATTATGAAGAATAGATGATAGAAAGATGGAAATTAGCTATGGAAAATAAATCCTTTGAATATGCAGAAATAGGAGATTTAATTAGTAGAGTCTACCATGAATGGAGAACTCAAGAGCTAAAGATCAGTGGCTTGCTTCAACACGTACACTTCCATGCTCAAACGTCACATGATCTCCAATTGTTATTTCTATTTTAGCAGTTTAATAATTTAACAGCTCCTAATCCTAATGAAATAAGACATTTTATAATAATATAAAGAAAAGTAGGGTAAGTGGCTTTTATTTTGAAGTTGATTCACAATAAAGATGATTTTAATATTGTTGAAACTAAAACTGTGGAAATAAAATTTAAAAAAAGAGATTAGAAATTTTGAAAGCTGTGGAGATTATTAAATAACAAATGAGAATTATGATGACTGATAGATTTTTTTTTTTTTGGGGGGGGGTGTCTTGTTTTTTTCAATGTTTGTTAGAAAATTTTAAAAATAATACAAGGTTTAAATAACAAAAAAAAAAGCAGTTGCTAAACAATTTTTTGGTTAGTTATAGAAACTATTTAATATGATCGTTTGTTTTAGATATTGTTATATGGGATTGAAGAGCTGGACAATGAAAAAAATGGAATGGAAATGTGATCACTTAAATTGTGTTAAGAGGGTGACAAGCAATGAAAAATTACTATTAATGGCGATCAAGTTTAACATTTTGACCATAGTACCCTACTGTTTGGTTATCTCACATATTTTGGTATAGAGAAAATTTATTTTCACAACCGGCTTGATCACACAATAAAAACTTTGCTAAAGTATAATATTTATATATTTTGCTATAAAAAACATGCTTACGATCTTCCAATCTTGTTCTTTGCTTCTATTGCTGTTGTTTTGTTTTTATTTGCTTAGATCGTTTATAGTTATTATTTAATCCATAATTAATTGTGTTTCAAATATATTTGAAGCTTGATTCATTTATATTTAATTAGAAGAAACATTTTTTTCCATATGTAGGAAAGTGATTAGATTCTCATATGTAAATACTTTACATCACTCAAAATAATTTGGTCAAAAAAAAATTTAAAAAGGCAAAAACCTAGACTTTGTTTTACATTGTACTGTATTTGTAAAAATCTTCCAAGACAAACATTTTACATTTAAAATGATGGCATCTCTGAGAAAAAGGGGGTGGGGGCATGCAATAATTTTAAACTTTATTTTACATAGGTAAGATCTTGAATGAAAGGGTAAAACTGTTGTTTATATTGCATAACTATTTTATGGAGTTGGAATTTCTAACAGCAATTTTTTAAAACGTAAATAAGTAGTATACAGTCATTCATTTGATTTATTAAATATTTATGAGCAATCTGTTGTTTCATATTATAAAGATACTGTAAAATTATGGGGGAATATAAAGTATCAATTTTTAGTAAACATGCTAAAGGAAACTTTGAGAGAGTTCTCAATGCTGAGAAAAATATTAGATTTAGAAATAAATGCAATATTTTCATTAAGAAAATATATATGAATAATAATAATTTCCTTACTTCTTGCAATTTCAAATCTCAAATCTCAAGAATTGTATCAAAAAAAAATCTTAAATCCTAATTGACAGAAACCAGATGTACTAATAAATTACAGTTGCTATTATTAACTTTGTCTATATTTATTATTTTATTTTTATAAACACTGAGAATTAAATTGAATAAATAAATAAATCAAATATTGTAATTTTAATGTAGTTTTTATATACATAAAACCACAAGTAATAAATATGAAGAGAGGCTATAAATAGAGTGAAGAATTATTTAATAGATCGATAATGTTTAAACATAATGTTTGAAAATAATGCATCTTTTTTGTTAATATTAAAATGTTATGCATAACAATAGCTAGTAGGATTAATATTTAATGGTTTTTATTATAATAATCTTACTATATTTATTGTTTATTTTCCATAAATTTTTTAGTAAATATAAAAGACCAAATTGAATAATAATAATAATAATAATAATAGTAATAATAATTTTATTTATTTTTTTATTTAATAATAATAATAATAATAATAATAATAATAATAATAATAATAATAATATTTATTTTTTTAATAATAATAATAATAATAATAATAATAATAATAATAATAATAATAATAATAATGCCATTTTAAAACAGTTTGTATAAAAGTAAATGTGATAATTAATTAAAATAAATAAATTCTTTAAACAATATTATAGAACAGAATTATATATTTTTTCTTTTATTAGAAGATAGTCTATGTTATATATAGTCCATATGTTAATTCCATAATTATCATCAGATCAAATATTAATTCTAGAATTCTGATGGGGGAAATGTGATTTTATGAATTTATAACTTATGCAAAAAATATATTTTATCATAATTTTAAAACTGAACTAATGATATTAATTGGATTTCCAAATCTAAATCCCAACAAACTCAAGAAAATAAAGAAAAAAAGTAAAAAAATTATAATGGGATTAGCAGAAAGTGACAAAACTTGCAGGCAAAATATATCAATTGTGATTGGTCACAAAAATGTCTAAGTTAAATATGGAAAAAAAAGGAAATGATGTTAACTGGGTTTGAAAGCATAAAGGAAGCAGAATAACTAATAATAAGATTTTGTGAATTCAAAAAGTTATTGCCAATACCAAGTTCAAGCATATACCTGTCTATAAAAGAGGATATCTTCAAATGGGATTTCATAGGAATTAAATACATTAAATTTTTAATACTGTTTTTAAGACTTCAGTTTTAATAGAGAAAACACATCTATAAGAAAATTATATGAGTAAAAAAAATTTTTAAAAAAAGAATAGAAACTTGTTTAATAATTTTCACATAACAAGCAGGACAACTATAAATGATTCCTTCTTTGATTCTTCATCAACATCAAGGAACCCAGAAATCAAGCAATTTATTATAAATTAATTTTGGGCATAGTTACAATAAAACCCAGAAAAAAAAATTGGGGTATAAGAATATTTCTTTAATAACAGAAATCAAAAATTTTTAAACTATGTTATTTTCTGTTACTCTTGATGGATGCAAACATTTCTTTTTAACAGTAATTTATAATAACAAGAACAACAAGAAAAGCAGTCAAATAGATAATGATTCATCTTAAATCTAAGCTTAAGCTTGAATTACAAACATTTACATTGAAATGTAATATTTTGGGCATAATATAGATTACCTAACTCAATAGGAAAATCTGAAACCCGAAAAGTTTACTGAAAGATAATAAGTAGTCATAAGATGAACATATATATGTATAGTTATTAGTTAATAAATTATTAGTAAATTTATTAATAAATATGTATTCATATTTTTGCAGAAAACATACATTTTACTTGCCTTTTTTTTTTTTGTATTTTAATAATTTATTCTGCATTTAACTATATATTTATTTGCATTTTTAAATTTTTAAAAAATATTTCCTGGTTTATAAAGCTTTTTTTAAAAAAAAAAAAATTGGCCAAAATAATAATGAAAATTTTGCCATCCTGGCTTTCACTTTTTTTAAAAAAACAAACAAACTAAAAACCGTTATTTATTTTCTTTGTTTATTTATGCCTACATCAAACGTGGTAATTCTTTAATAAATCATTCAATAATGCTACTTAAATAATAAAGGATATAATTTTATATTTATTTAAACTATTGATAAGTAGAGGGATTTGAATTCAGGATTTTCCAGTCAATTCATTCTCTACAATATTTCTAGCAACCGATACACATGACCACACACATGCGAAAAAAATACGCAATCCCCTATATACGTATTTCATGCAGAACCTTATGCAGAACCAGCACCCATCAATTGGGCCAGATCGTCATCTCTCACATATATATATAATCAATGCTCGGTTTATATTTAGATAGCAATTCCTTAAATTTTATTGGATAGGCTTTAATCTTCTCACCCTTCCAATGAAATGGACGGTTGAATAGTTGGAAGGGTGAAAAGATTGAAGCCTGTTCATTAAAGTTTGAGGAATTGTTATCTAAATATAAACCGAGCCCTGAATGTATATATATATGAATGAGATTATTCTAGCCTAATCTGATAAGTTCTGGATCTGCATGAAATATGTATATTGGGGATTATGTATCTTTTTCGCATGTATGTCATGTGTATCGGATGCTTGAGATAGAATCAAAAACGAACTGACTGAAAAATCCAGAGTTCAAACCACTCTACTTACATATATGAAACATACTACCTTAGAATTAAGTTATTGGTATAATTTAAAGCTTATTTACGTCTCATCATTATAAAAAATGATAAATAAGCCCAATTCTGGGATGATTAAATCACAATTATGATTAGAATTTTTTTTCTGGAAATGTAATCCTTTGGTATCTGTAATTCTGCGTATGTTTTTTTTTTTTCATTAAATTTAATCATTATTATCTTTGTTTTTTTAATTGTATTAATTTGGAATCATTAAAGTTAGAAAAAAATTGTCAAGAAAAGCTTCTGCATAATTACGAATAAATTTCATATGTTTTTTTTTTTAATGTCGTTAAATAGTATGACTACGTGGGGGTAATTAAAAACTTAATAATATCTTAGAAAAGAAATATGAATGCTTTCAACATGTTTTTGTATAATCAATTGTGTCAATCGCCACATTTTCTTAATTAACTAATCAGTGTTAAATTATTTGAATAATACTGTATATATATAATTCTAGCATCATATTTATAGTCAATCTCAATTATTCTTTAAATATTTCATTTCGATGCATATTCTTTTTAAAGCGATTATGACCATTAATTTGAAATTCCAATTTGTCCTATAAAAAAATTAAGCTACTAATTAATCCTAAAACAGGAAAAACAATAATTCATAAACTAAGTTAGCTAATTGTCAACTAATTTTCTGTACATCTGATACCTGATTTGTTATAAACCATTTAGACCAGCAATTGAAGAACCAGGCAAAACTCTACATACAGTAGTGCCACGCAGTGCAATCCAGAGTAATCAATGAATGCAAGAAGGTTTGTGCATAAAATCCCTATCTAGTACATAAACCTTATTGCATCCATTGATTACCCTGGCTTGCACTGAGTGGCCCTACTGTATGAAAAGTTTTGCCTATTTTAACAGCTTGAGCAAGCATAAGAATTTATGATCATGTGATGTTTAGTGATTTAATAACAATTGAAGAACCATGTTGAAATTATATTTATAAAAACATTATTTATAAAAAAAAATTAAAAAAAACAAAAAATATTTACATTCTCCCTATCTTAATGAAAGTTTTTTTTTTTTTTTAACTTTTATTGGTAGTTTATGAAAAACTTACTTTAGTGTCTATAAATAAATATTACAGAGAATGAAAAAAAATCTTTCTATTCAGTTTTCTATAATTACTTCCTCAGTAACATTTCTTCCTGGGATGTTTTTAAAAAATTAGTACAGTAAACTTCATCTAGACCTCCTAAGTCATCAATCATAGAGCAAACAGATTATCTACTCTATAATGAAATACACATCACAATTTCTGATAAGGAAGATATGAACAATATATAAATATTTGATTATTCATACATATTACTAATATAAAAACTTAAATTCAATATCTTATCATTTAAAATTGGATTCAAAAACTTGACATTTTTTTTTTTTAATATGTACCAATGATTCAGACATAACAAATAGTAAGAAATCAATTATCCAACAATTGAATAATATATGATTAATATCATTGCAAAGGGTTTCAATATATCAAATAATATTTATTCACTGCATCATACTATAAAATATCACGCTTTGCGGTAGTATGGTTGTGACATTATGTAACACTTAGAAATCAAAAATGGTGGCTAATTGGTGTTATTTACACTCAGTAATTTCAAAGAATATATTCAGTTTGAAAAAAAAAACAGTATTTTAACAGCATATATAAGCTAAAACGTTTATCACAAATTTGACATCTGGCTTTAAATGACAACAAATCAGAAATTAATAAATGTTTATCTCAAAATCTCACTCGTATCTTATTTTAATATTTTAATAATTGAATTTAACACTTTTTTTATAAAACTTTTCTCAAGGTCTTTTTATTAAAGAATTTTAATGTCCAAATTTTTACCACAGATCATTGAATATAAAAAAAACTTATGGCATAGTGGGTAACATATTGTCTATGCCCTAAGATTGGAATCTAGATGGATCTTGAACTTTTTCCAGATTCTAAATAAGTTTTAAAATTGTCAATATAGCCATTTCATAGTCAAATTAGCTAAATGAGTATCTATTTAAAAAGCTAAAATTCTGTTAATCTGGATTTGTCTGATATTATTTATTGTGAAATGAAAATGTGGTTATAATATTAATGTAGTAAGAGAAATTTCACATTTACAACTCTAATATATGCGCAAAAAATTTACACTTAAATCTAAACATTTCAAATACTATTAGTAATAACATTCACAAGTCAGTATATAAGACATTCTGAGTGATTTATTTTTTTCTCTTATTCATTTGTTGCTGATCTGACCAGTGAGAATGGGAAGCAAACCTGTTTTTTTTAGATAAATGAATACTAAAATTAAGATAACACGTCTTGCGTTGTTAGCCGAGAGGTATCACAGCCGCCATGCAAGCAAGTAGTTGTTTGCAGATGGTTGTGGGTTCGCGTCCCGGCCGATGCTATGACATATGAAAAAAAAAATTAAGATAACACTCTAATCAACTAAGCTATTCTATCAAAAACAAAAGTTGAATAGAAATTATATATATATTTATCTATAAGATCCTTTTGATTTTTCCTTCTTTTTTTTTCAGAATATCTCATATCTAAACAATGTTTGTCAATTTTGAATTTTTCTCTGTCAAAATAGTTTTGTTTTGGTCATGTTCTTGTTAGGTACTAACATTGAAATGTGTGTTTGAAGCTTCTAAAACATTAGCTTTTCAGCTGGTGTTCTTTTAGTAGACATGTAAGGAGTGAAATGCTGACAAAGCATTGTATCTGTCAAAGCTTCACTGATATCTTTATATGAGGTTTTATATAACATGGTTTTTAATTGCAGTACTGCCTTTTCAGTTAGACTATTTAGTATGGTAAAATCCAACTCCATTATCAGACACTATATTTTCAGAGTATTCGTAACATGAGAATTTTTCATTTAAAGCTTGAAATTATATAACTCATACTTGTACTTTTGACAATTTTGTACTTTGTCCATTTAGAGTAAGAGTGAATAACTATAAGAAAAATGTAATCATGCAATGGGTCCAGCATGATCCAAGTATAGTTTTTGTCATAGTTGCATTGCTTTAAACCAGTTCTAGTTTTTTTGGTAGTAACTTAGCAGTTGATTGATAATCTCTACAATGTTTAACTCTCTGCTTAATCTCTTGACTTATATTTGTCCACCACATCTATGACCATGCTAATTCCTTCATTCTGACTACTTTCTGGTATCCTTTATGAAATAAAGCTAGTGTTTGTTTTCTGCCTTAAGATGGTATAAATATAAAATTCATTATTAGATTAAAATTGTTACACATTGGCAGGCTTTCACATACATTTCATATAGATTTGGTTATGTAATTAGATTGACTTTTCGACCAAACATAATTAATCCATCTCTCTAATTCTTAACATCCAGCATCCCTTTTAGTCAATTTAACTACTATAGTATTATTCAATATTCAGTTGACATAAGTTCATGCTCAAACATGCATGTAAGTGAGTTTCTAATTTCTTTTACAAGGTTTAATCCAAATTCCCAATGGTTTGAACCAGTTTTTTCCCAAAATAGAAAGTTACTCTTCTTGATATAAAAGGGTAGAAATATTACTTGAGACTTTACTTTAACATGTATCATTATTTTTTTATGTATCTCTATTCTGTTTAGATCAGTGGATACCACATCAATTTTCTCAAATGTAACATTCTTTTTACACTTCCAAACTATTTTTGTCCAATCACACTGTGATATTAATGACACTCCTGCACTGCTATCTATTTCCATAATAAGTTTTTGTTTGGATATATATGCATCCAGTGAAATACGATTGTTGTCCACTCTATTTTTTTAATATCAGTTTTTCTCTTGATACTCCCTTCCCAGAGTCTGAATGTAAACCAGTTTTATTATTTTTATCTTTGCTAATAAACACATAATAAGTGTCTAGTTATGTCATCTTTCATAAAATCTGCAGCTTTTCTTTAGATGACCTTTCCCCCCATAGCAATAACACATGCAGGCTTTATTTAGACTTTGACAATTTGAAGTTTCAGTTTCCATTTTGTTTACCACAATTGAAAATTTCTAAACATTTTTAGTGTTTTGGAATTTCACAATGTATTTCATATCTACTTCAAGAATTATACATTTTTCAACCGCATGTTTATATGTCAATTCTAGCTCACTCAGAAGAACTTGACTTAATTTATTGCCAGTCAATAACAATTGATCAAGGAGCATGTCATCTAGCTCAGCATTAAAGTTACCAGCTAATATTCTTAATTCTGTGTCATAATCTTGGTATTTTCTGTGTGGTGATTGACTCCTAATTCTAAATCTTAAGCATGCTACCAATTTCAACATTGTATGTTTAAAATATACACTCTCTGTCAATTCAAGAAGTATTTTTAATAGATATTTTAGATAATCCAAAGCTTTTGTCTTAAAAAAGACAATTTTTAAAAAATCATTTTCCTCTCACAAGTTTGTGTAATTTTGTCTAGTTTTTTTTTAATTTGCTGTTTTAAAGTAATATATATTAAGGCTACAATCTTAAAACTATGTGCCTGAAAAAACAACAGTAGGGACCTTTGCAAATCTTTAACACAAGATTTGTTAAAGATTTGCAGAGGTCCCTACTATCATTTTTTCAGGTGCATAGTTTTAAGGTTGTAGCCTTAATACATATTACTTCAAAGTAACGAGTATGCACTTTATAAATATAATTAATACAATTTGTTGTTTTGGGTTTTTTTTTTTTTATAAATTGGTAATTTGCTATGTTTATATTTCCTCTTGACACCCTTCTTTCATTTTTCCATTTTTAAAAATGCTTTTATTCACATAACAGCACTATAGAGTACAAAAATGTATTAAAACATAGAAGATAACTTATCTTCAGTTTTCACAAATAAAATCATAGTATGATAAGTTTAGAAATTAAATTCTCAAAGAATCATATTCATTTTCTTGTATAAATGATAGTATATTCAAAGGAAACTTTAGTTGCAAATTTATTTAAAAGATTCTTTGGAATTTTGACTCCTAAATATGATTATTCCACACTTTTATTTGAGAAAGTTGAAGAAAATTTATTTTTTACTTTTTAATGTAATTTTTGTTTTTTAATAAAAGCCTTTTTTAAAAAATAGTTGTTTTTTTTTTTTTAATTAAATATATTTATGAATGTGGTACATTATGGGTGCTACTAATTTAATCAAAAATAAATAGAATAAAATAAATCAAGATTGATATGAATGCTAAGAATGACTTTACATGTTTATCTTTTTTTATCTGATACTAAATCCATTTAATCCTGTTTTAACATATTATTAAGATAATAAACCTGATGTTACATAAAGTTGGGTGATTTTAAATGTAAGTCACATGATAGAAGATCAAACTTATCTAAACCATGAATCTACAATCTGTTGTCATGGCAACTTCTAAAAATAAAAGGTGACAAAGAGAACTGACACAGGACTATATTTACATTGAGATTTTTATATTTCTAAACGTTTGAATAAATCCTTTAAAACAAATAAAATATCTTTTTTGAAAGCAGATTAATAAATAATCATTTTGTTACAGTCCTGTGTCAGTTTTCTCTGTCTATATTAAAGTGAAATCCAACTTTTACTTATAGACATTCCTTAACAACAGATTCATGGTTTAGATATTCTTAAGCTGTTATTACATAATATATATTTGAAACTATCTAGCTTTGCACAATATCAGCTTTATTATCTAAATAATATTTAGAATACAAGTATATGAGGAAGAGTGAATCACTGGAGATTGAAAGTTTGTGTTCAGATCCCCTATAATATATCTAAATAATAATAAATAGCAATGAGGTGCAAATGTGTTATAAAGAATTATTTATTAATCTAATTTCAAAACATTATACTTTTCAGTTTAATGGGATTTATCTAAACTTCTAGGAATATAAAAATCTCAATCTGTTGTAATCTGCATCAGCTCTCTATCTATATTAAGATATTACATCAGAATGAAAAGTGGATTCCATCTTCTACTTATAGCAGTGACTTTAACAACAGATTGCAGATTAATGGTTTAGATAAGCTTCAGCTGTTATCATGTTATATATATATATCATTAAAAACCATTCAACACTTAGACAATCCCATCAATAACAATCAACAATTTTCAAACTGTTATCAAGGCAACCTCCTTTTAACAATATATATAATGAATGCACCTAAAAAAGGAAGAGATTAAAATTAATAGAATTCTTATATTAAAATTGCTGATAATATATTTGTTTTTACAATGCATGAAGGTGAATTAAAATAAATGTTCAACAATTGAATATAGGAAAATAAAAATGAAACTAAATAAGTAGTAACATCTATAAATGGAATAAATGTATTAATTGTGCACATGAGATTAGAACTGAAAAAAAAAAGATATTAAATGTATTGTAGAAAATATGATACTATATAGATTTAAAATATAAGCATTCAAAAAAAAAGATGAAAACATTTAAAAGATTTTTTATATTTGGAAAAAAATGAAAAGAATAAGCTACATTAAGATTAAGACAATAGCATTACTGACAAAGTATGTCATTATTAAATGCCTTAAGGAAGAATTGGAAAAATACATGATTTGGTATATTAGAAAGCCTTATAACAAAAGAAATAGAAACGTAATAATACAAAGTATAAAATATTTTAAATTGGTGATTTAATGAAAAGAATTAGAAATGCTTTTCTTTGAAGATGATTTAAAATCTTTCCAGAATAGATATTGAAATTTATCATCATCATCATTTTCAATATTATCTCTTCACTGCAAAATGATCTCTTCAAATTTAATTCAGATTCTCTCAATCCATAGCTTCTCTCTTTCACATCTCATCAATAAACTTCCTTATTTTATCTATTTATTTCACATGTGATCTCTTTCATATACAATCTCTTGGAATCCACTTTAAAATCAACTGTATGTTTATTACCATCTCTTCTAGGAATATGTCTATCCCAGCTCTATTTCAGTCTCTTAATTCTTTCAATAATGTCAGCGATACTTATTTGTTTTTTCATTCATGTGTTTTGTTTTTAATTTCTTCTTGATATTCTTAAAATATACATCTCCATGCTTTATTAAAGGATTAAAGCCTCATGTCCACAATGATAAAACACATCTACTAAAAATTTTCCTTTTCAGACATATAGGCATATTTTTAATACTATATTATTTATTCCAAAAAGATTTCATCTAATTTAAATTCTATGAATGATTTTATCCATTATGTTTTTATATTTATTAATAATCTGACAAATATATTTGTAGTTGTTAACTTCTTCTAATTTCATGATTTATCAATTTTTATTTTCTTTTTCTGAGAAAATGCATTAAACATTACTTTAATCTTTTAGCATTTATTTATTTATTTATTTGCAATATTATCTGAAACTCTGAAGCATTATTTGCAAAAATAATCTCATTATCAGCAAAAAAATCGAAATGACTTAAATAATCTTCATATACTTTTACTCCCTTAGTTTCCCATTTTAATCCACAAAATACCTTTTGTAAAACTGAAAGTTTTAAATATCTAGAATCATCCTGCTTGATATGCTTCTCATTATTAATCTTTTCAGTATCATTCAATAATCTAATCGTTGTTTTTGTATTTTGATTAATATTCATCAGAATATGTTAAAACCCAATCTGTATCAATGATCTAGGGCTCTAATCACTGAAAATACTTACAAAATCAAATACCTTTTCATAATCAACAAATCTAGGGATAATGGTAAATGATTTTCATTGGTCCTTTTAATAATTTCTCTCAACATGATCCACAGTGTTAAACACCATTTTCAAATTTAGTTTGTTCTGAAGACAAGTTATAATTAACTTGGCCAAGATTTTGCATAGAACTGATGTCTGTAATTTCTAATGCCTTCTTTATTATCTTTCTTATATTACTACTGCATTATTCCAATCATCTGATATATCTTTGTTATTGAGACATTTGATATATACCTTTATGAACAATTTTTCTATTTTTTTCATCTACTTCTATTAAAATAGGAAATAAATTATTTTTTAGATAGATTTTTACATATATTCCACCTTTATTGTTAAAAGGAGATTGCCTTGACAACAGTTTGAAATTGTTGATTGTTATTGATATTGGGAATGTATAAGTGTTGACTGGTTTTTAATTATACATTTATAAATATAGATGTGTTTTTGCTTAAATTAAATAATTTGCTGAAAAGTAAATTTATTGGCTCCATTAAACATTTTGGCAAGTCATAACTTATTATTTGCTTTTTATATAACTCAGATAATAAAAGTTAGAGGGATTTGAACTCCAGATTTTTCATTCTATTCATTTTCAATTCCATTTCAAGCAACCAATACACATAATCACACATATGTGAAAAAGATGCATGATCCCCAGTATATCTATTTCATGCAGAACTAGCTAGCATTCATCAGTTGAGCCAGGTCATAATTTCCAGCACATATATACAATCAGTGCTGGTTCATATTAAGACAGAAATTCCTCAAACTATAATGGACAGGCTTCAATCTTCTCATCCTTCCAACTATTCAAATGTCCATTTCATTGAAAAACCAATGATGAAAGCTCAAAGCTCTTATTGAATTTGATATTGTAGTCACACCTATATAGACACTAAGTCAATCTAACTCCTCATGTTACTGGACCATTATATATCCATGTATATTAATAAGAGAGGAATGGGCTAGACTTATACTAAAATATAATCTATTACCCAAGCAATATGTAATTCTAAAGCAGTAGGTAATTTTCTTATACTGGATGTTCCTTGGATATGTATGTAATTAAATGGATTTGAATTCAGGATTAGTCTATTCATCCTCCACTCTCATATTATGTATGTGCTAAGAGGAATAATTCTATTTTTTTTTTTTTTGTCGTTTAAAATGCCAATATTTTTAAATTATAGACAATACATTTCTAACTAAATGATATATATATATATTTGATCATTTCAAAAAAACAAAATAATTAATTTAAATTCATCTAAGTGATGATTGCTTCTTTGCAATATTTTTTCGTTTTTGTTTTTTATTTAATTAAAGTCGAAACCCTTTAAATTGAGAGTCTGTTTGTAATGAAAACTGTGTTTAGAAGCGTAACTAGTTGCATTCATCCAGACTGATTTTTTTGGCAATAGAGCAGTGACCCGCTTCACCAGAGTTGGCTTAAGATCCTGACCAGCAACAGAAAGGATGCATTTATTTGACCCATATTCCGACCTCAGATTGCTTCGGAAGAATCTATTTTCCTGTTTTCCATAAATCATTCTAGTATTTCTAATAGATTACTATATTATTATTTTTTTAATAATATGTATACTGTATTTTATTGTTGTTTTTAGCACTATTGTAGTTCTTTGGATAATCTATTTTTATTTTAGTAATAAAACAAATTTTATAAATGAATTATTTTAAATGAAATCAGATTTTAAAGTTTATTTATTTCGTAACTATTGTTTTTAATATATTTCATAATAATAATATGAGGCACCTGATTTTTCTTGAGTAAAATTATTTAAAACAATATTTTTAAATGGCCTATTAACATGCGCATGTTTATTTTGCGTTTCCGCCAAGTGATGAGGAGTACAAATGTTTTTACTACTGAGTTGCTGGATGAACGGCGCTTTTTTTATTTAATACAATTTTTCCTATTCACTTAATTAACTAGCTAAAAATAAAATAGTCTTTTATAAACAAATATTGGATAATTATCTAAATTAATAATTGAGTTGATTAACTAAAAAAAAAAAAAAAAATTACTATGAATTTTCAGCTACCTGAAAAACTTCTGGTCACAATGTTCTGAATCTGAGCTCATGAGTATAGCAGGCTAACATACTATCTACTATATTATAAAACATTTTTAAATAAAATTAATTATTCCTATAAATATAAAAAATGTAAAAAAATTATATATATAAATAATTATTATTTATCATTCTCCTTATGGAAAAGGGAGATACTCTGATCCAATGACTATCAAATAGAATATTTAAAACATAATTTAAATAAATCAATAATATAATATAAAATATCTTTATATAACAGCAATAATATATATAATAATCATCATTTTTGCAATTATTTGGCCTTTTTATTTTTCATTAATTAACCACTTCCTTTTTTTATCTAATATTTTGCCATCATTTATCATCATTCAAAAATAATATGCTTACTTCAGTTTTGTGATTTTTATATTACTATTATTGTTATTATTATTAACAGGCATTAGATTCTAAAATGGCCCAATGGGTCATATATTTGGTTACATAAATATATATAGGGGATTTGAACTCAGACTTTCAAGCAACCTTTCAACTGTCCACGCTATCTCATACCACTGATACACATGAGCACACCCATGTAGAAAATATAAATAATCACCAATATACATATTTCATGCTGAACCAGCACTCATCAGTTGGTCCAGATTAATCAGTGCTCAGATAGCAAATCTTCATACTTTAATAAACAGGTGTCAGTCTACTCCACCCTCCAACTCTTCAACCATCCATACCATTGAAAATCTAATGACAGAAAGCCCAAATCCCATGCTGATGCCAATATTATTCCCATACTCATGTTGACCTCAAGTCACTCTGATCCCTCAGGTATAGAACCTTATCCATTTAAATACATAGAAGAGGAATGGGCAGGATGCAGGCTTAATGTGTAATATTTGAAATATAGACATTTTTCATATACCTGGAGCTTAATTGTAAATAAAAGGGATTTGAACTCAGACTTTCAAGCACCCTTCAACTATACATGATGGATCAGAGTGACTTGAGGTCAACATGGGTGTGACAATAATATTGGCATCAGCATGGAATTTGGGCTTTCCATCATCAAATTTTCAATGGTATGATTGGCTGAAGAGTTGGTAGTTGGAGTAGTTGAAATCTGTCCATTAAAATATGAAGATTTGCTATCTTAATATAAACTGAGCACTGATTGTATATGCATGGGAGATGATAATCTGGACTAACTGATGAGTGCTGGTTCAGCACAAAATATATATATTGGTGATTATTTATCTTTTCTACATGTATGTGGTCATGTGTATCAGTGGTATAAGATAAGGTGGCTAGTTGAAGGGTGCTTGAAAGTCTATGTTACAATTAAGCTCCAGGTATATGAAGAATGCCTGTATTTCAAATATTATATAAATATAACCATTGAGAGGAATGAGATAGAAGTTAGCTAGATTATTTTGATCAGATTATTCATATATGAAGTCATAATGAATAAAAATAGTCATAGGATTAAGCTTGGACAGAATGCTTTTGGCAGAAATTATTTTGCATTAAACAAAAAAGTATGCCTATTTTCTTGAAAAACTCAATAGAAGAGTGTTGCAGATTGCAATGTGAAATACAAAGAATGAATATTAGGATTAATAATAGCAAACAGCTTTTATTGATATCAATGAAAGAATTAAGGAACTAAAATATATTTGGATGGCCATAACATTAAAAAAAATATATAGCTGATAGATAACTGAAGTCTTAAAGTGAAATCTAAAAGATTTAAGAAACCTAGAGAAAGAATCGGTGAAAAGAGAAAAGAGATAACGAAATGTATTACAAGATAACGAAATGTATTACAATGATGCAAAAAACTGAGAAGCTCTAGTTAGAAGAGTTAGACTTTCAATTGATCATAATTAACAGTGGCAATGAGTTGTATATATTAAATAAAAAACATTTTTATAGAAATAATAATAAAAATTAAATTTTTGTAATATATACAAAATTCTCAAATAAAGAGAAAACAAACAAATTTATCAAATCCAGTGCAAAAAATAAAAAATGAATTTTCGCTTAAAATACAATTGACCAACATGATATCACTAATAGATCTATTCCTGAATGCACACCAAATCTAAAAAAAATAGTAATCCATGGTTACTAAATAAGGTAGTATAAAATTTATCTTCACTCTTAATTTGAGGAGTGAATTAGAAAAGATTAATGTGAATGGTGTATGCTTAAATGGAATAAAAACGAAAAAAGATAGAGTGGCAGTAATAACATAATGGGATTAGCTGTATTATTAACAATGTAAAAATAGAATTGTTAACAGGTGTTCACTTAGTTTAAAAAAATATCATTAATATTATCAACTGGAGCTGAATTTGCATAAAATTCTATATGCATATTAGTGATATAGCCATAAAAAACTAGAGAAAAAAGTGTTACCCACCAGAAGAATTTTAACAGTTTTTTATTCTTTTTTTAAATTCTGTATTTAAAAATAATTAAAAACTTATTTAATGAACAAAGTTATTTGGAATCTAAAATAAGAGATCTAAATAAAGTCATTTTAAACATGGGAAAATTTTGATTTTAATTTTTAAAAAGACTGAAACCATAACTGTACTTGAACTAAAAAATTGTTTTTGTGACTTCCAAAAAAAGGAGATCCTGAAAGCTAAATCAAAGACTCCTCTGACAGAATCATATTACAAAAAAATAGAATATCTATATAAATTTG